>OY776304.1:19081603-19626107 GCA_963675345.1 Trididemnum clinides | reverse complement strand
AATGTGAATATACAGTAAAGAAATTTAAGTTTGAAAACACTACAAGATAGAATTTTTTGAATAAACATACAGCAAAAGTATTACATAGTGCAAAAATAATGCGTGATGATTGAAAAATATTAGTCCGCTCATTGACCACTGAACTGTTTTGTGGTAAAATCGAAAACCAGTACATTGAGCACGCACAAGGTAGTTTAGCGATCTTCAACTGAAATATTTCACAAGGGTATCAGATAAAAATCTTTACTGTTTAACTGTCTCAACGCTGCGAGTTCAATTTTTGGTGGGAATCATAAATGTGTATCTAAAAAAGTTATTAGAAATTTTAAAGTCTCCAACCACATAAACATTTTCAACCGAAGAATATTAGATTTATAAAATTTTGATATGAATTCAAGTGTATTGACATTGGTGTAAATTAGGGGAAGTTAAATTGTTGTTGATCTTTGTTGCACAATGAGGTGTAAAGTAAATTCGATGAGAAAGTTAAATGATGGTTGAATATAACTTAGATATTTTGCATATCAATTATGTATAACAATGTTAGAAATTTAAACTTGAAGTTTGGTGGATGTAATGAAAATAGCTTTAAAGTTGCATGTTGGTAAAGAAATTTATATAAAACGACGCTTTTCATCATAATCACAACGAAATAGTGCTCCAAATAGTAATTTTAATTGGAAAGAATAAACCGTACTTTATAGATTTCTACCTAAATGGGTAATTTTTAAAATAATTCGATGCCAATTTGTTAGTGTATGTCTGTTGGCAGTGATTAGTCTGAGTTTTTCTTGTCGGTAAATCATGAAAAGCTTTACTTTGAAATGGTGCGAGTTTAATCTTGGATGGAGGCAAAGAGATTTTACAGCAATTAAAGGCAAATATTTTGTTGAATAAATCAATATCAAGATGATGAAATAAGTAAGAGCAAAACAATAAACTGAAAACGAATCGATCAGAACGAGGTTATATAATTTTGATAGGTCAAAAGATTAGTCAGAGTCTTGTATAGCAATATCAGAAATTGTGCTTCTTGAAAATAAACAATAAGTTTGAAAGATTTGCTGTGCAAATGAATGAGTTTAGAAGTTATCAAATTGTGAGTTTGGTGTTTGTTGATTAAAACTTGAATGAAAATAGTGGGTCATGATTTTTTATGCGAGTCAATACTCGGTGAAGGCATGAAGGTGAATATTTCACATGTTGAGATTTTGAGGTGTTAAAAGCATTGAAACAATTGATTGTGAGGAAAATTTGTTTTAAGGAAGGAAAGTGGCTTGTCAGAAAGTTAGTCAAGACTTTCACGAGATTACATTCAAAACTTTTGTGTGTTGGTCACAGCAATTACTAATGAGGTCACTTAGAAAGACAACTGTAAGTTTATGTTGGATGATACTATCAGAGTTTGTCCGGTCCTAACAAAGCATTAGATTTGAGAAAGCTAGTAGAAAAACGTTTAGCAACAAGTTCAGGTTTTACATTTTGTAACTAATGGGTTATACTTAATACAGCAGCATTAAAGTTGTTTCATAGAAATAGATAGTAAGAGATTTTGTAATGAATCAACTTGGTCTAATCTGTAATTGTAAACGTGTGTAGCAGTGATTACGTATAACAAGTGTATAATAGATATCAGTTAATGTGGTTTTGCGAGGATTTAGGTAAAATTCTTGATTTATCTATGCGGGAGATAATATGCTGTGAGTTGAAAGTTGTGAATTACAAATAATGGTTTCAAATAGATCAAAACTTAGTGCAAGAGTTTCATTGTACGAAACAAAAGTCTTTGATCAGTTAAGACGACTGGTCGCAATGCTTAGTACGTTTGCTCAAATGCTTACGAATTAACGGTTTAGTTGGAAATTTTTGTTAAAGCAATGAGTTTTAGATTGGTGATAGCACACAGTCAGGTTTTTGTTTTGAAGCTTTCTGTTTGTGGTTTTTAGCAAACAACGAAAAATCAAAGAATTGGATTAATAATTTCTATTTGCAGTAGAGGGTGAACACTCACTTTAATAAGAATAAAGAATAATTTTTGTGTTTTGTTTTTCTAATGTCCTACAAATAATGTTAAATGTTTAGCTTATTTCTACGTAGGTGAGCTAGGTAAACTGTGAAAACTATGAATTTTACGTTAATGTCCTACAAATAATGTTAAACGTTGTGCTTATTGTTATGTAGGTGAGCTAGGTAGACTGTGAAAACCATGAATTTTGTGTTAATGTCCTTAAAATATTGTTAAAAGTTTTGTTTGTTGCTATGTAGGTGAGCTAGGTAAACTGTGAAAACCATGAATTTTATGCTAATGTCCCACGAATAATGTCAAAAGTTGTGCTTATTGCTATGTAGATGAGCTAGGTAGACTGTGAAAATCGTAAACTTTATGTTAATGTCCCACAAATAATATCAAAAGTTGTGCTTATTGCTATGTAGGTGAGCTAGGTAAACTGTGAAAACCATGAATTTTATGCTAATGTCCCACGAATAATGTCAAACGTTGTGCTTATTGCTATGTAGATGAGCTAGGTAGACTGTGAAAATCGTAAACTTTATGTTAATGTCCCACGAATAATATCAAAAGTTGTGCTTATTTCTATGTAGATGAGCTAGGTAAACTGTGAAAATCCTGAATTTTATGGTAATGTCCCACGAATAATATCAAAAGTTGTGTTTATTGCTATGTAGATGAGCTAGGTAAACTGTGAAAACCATGAATTTTATGGTATTATCCCACGAATAATATCAAAAGTTGTGCTTATTTCTATGTAGGTGAGCTAAGTAGACTGTGAAAACCATGAATTTTATGGTAATGTCCTACAAATAATGTGAAAAGTTGTGCTTATTTCTATGTAGGTGAGTTGAGTAGACTTTGAAAGGTAGTAAAACTTCGTGTTAATAAGTTTTAAAGTTGCTACATTTCGGAAAAAATCTTAAAACAGTGTGATGATAGGATACAATTTTGGCTTCTAGTTGTATGAAAAATGAATGTAAATTTGAGGTGAATGTTTTATGATTTGCGCAATTAAAGATAAATCTTTTCGGTTTTACGATGTAAACAGTAGTGATTTAAGTGAGGTATGGTGTTTAAAAGAAAACGAAGCCGCAATTTTAAGGAGAACAGAGAGAGTTAGGGTGAAAACCATGTGCGGTCAGAAAGTTGTTGACAGAAAAACTGAAGAACAGATGGATATGCTGGGGTTGATAGTAAACCATTTTTAAAGTTCTGTGTCGATTGTGATTGGTTAAAGGTTTGCTGACGTGATGTTTATGCTTCCGTTTGCGTCAGATTTTTTGTTGATAGTAATCTTAGCTGATTTTGAAAAATATGAATTTTATGTTGGTGGCTTAAGAATTTGATAGTTTTTACTTAAAACAGTGTTATAATAGGATACAATGTTGTTTTCTAGTTGTATGAAAAGATATTGTAAATTAGATGCTTGGTGAATGTTTACAAGTAAAAGTTTAACAATTATTGAAGTAGTCTCCAAACACAGCAAAGGTTCAATCTTCTTGGTTTAATAATATTTAGTAGTGATTAAAACTGCTGAATTTGAACAAGCTTCTTTGTTGTGATCTTTTCAAAATGTTTCCACCACTGTACTTCAACTACCTCACTGTCATATGTGAAGCAAGTTTACATTTCACTCAAAGGTCTGGTCAATGTACTGAAGTTTTCTTCCAAGAAAGCGAACGCCACCGCCACCGCAACGCCACCGCAAAAAGGGGCTCGAAAAGGTAGTTATATACTACTGATAACATTACATGAACAAGCCTTTTGATTTATCAAAAAACTTTCCGCAACGCGACGTCTGTATGCATGTGATTCTGACTTCAGAATTTTGACATTATCCCAATCTATTCTATGATCGAATTCCATAACATGTTGACTCAGCGCTGACTTTTTAGTGTTAAAAGTCTTGACCGCATCAGCATGTTCCCGTTTTCTGGTTCTAACACTACGTCCTGTTTCACCTATATACACAGCATTGCAATCCCAGCAAGAAATTTGATACACCAAACCACGCTTTTGTTCAAAATTAATAAGATCTTTAGGTTTGCGAAACAACGAAGACAACGTGTGATGTGGTTTTAAAGCCACTCCGATACCAACTTGAGTCAAAATTCAGCTAATAGGTTCGGAGACACCTTGCACGTAGGGAATCGAAGTGAACCGTTGCAGTTTTTCTGTTTTTCTAAAATTATGATTTTTCAAGTACTTCTTAAAACTACATTTGTTACTGGGAAATCCGTTATTTTTTAAGGTTTTTGTTATGTGATGAAACTCTTCAATCTTTTTTTTCATTATTGGATGTGATACTGTTGGCTCTGGAGAATAATGTACGAGCCACACTAACCTTTTGATTAACCGGGTGATGACACGAATATTGTAGATACCTGTCCGTGTGTGTTGGTTTCCTGTATACGCATGTAGCAAGGATCCATCTTCCATCTGTTGTATGCTTACGTCCAAAAAGGCTAATTGTCCTGATTTTTCCAATTCTTTTGTGAACTTTATTGAAGTAGATATAGTATTTAAGTAATCATGAAAGGGCTCGACCTCAGTTTTTTTCATAATAGCATACACATCATCAACATAACGTAACCATAAAGACGGAGGATTCAAATACGTGTTCAAAGCTGTTTGTTCAATCTCTTCCATAACCATGTTTGCTATTATTGGTGACAAAGGAGAGCCCATCGGACAACCAAAAATCTGTTTATAAATGACGTCATTATACACAAAAAACGATGATTGTAAACAAATATCTAATGCTTCCATGATTTCCGGCACTGCAAGGCTTGTTCTTTCTCCCAAGGTGCAATCATCGCCGACACTATTAGCCACAATGGTTTTGGCGGTTTTAAGTGGAACCGAAGTAAACAAACTTACCACATCAAACGAAACTTGTGATTCAGATTTGCCAAGTTTGATGGATGAAATCAATTCTACAAATTCAGAGGAATTCTTGACAGTGTATTGGGTATTTCCCACTAAGGGAACAAGAATTTGCTTAAGGAATTTGGCAAGCTGGCAGGTAGCTGTACCAATGAAGGAAACAATAGGACGAAGAGGAACATTGGGTTTATGAATTTTCGGAAGTCCATATATTCTTGGCAAAACTGAATCACTACTACGTAAAGTTTTGTACAAATAAGTGGAAATCTTGTCGTTTTTGTATAACTTCCAGATGTAACGATTTAAACGCTTTTCAATAGAACAGATTGGATTTTTTTAAATTACTTGGTATGTTGCAGAATCAGATAACAACCCTAAAATTTTTTTGTCATATTCCAGTTTATCCATTACCACAGTGCTATTACCTTTATCCGCGTTGAGGATTACGATGTTATCATATTGCTTGAACTCTTCCATTGCGCGCTTTTCGGCCTTTGATAGATTTGGTTTGGGTGGTTTGGCTCTTTTCAGAATTTCCACCACTTTAGATCGTGCGGAATCGATTGAACACTTACTGGCGAAATTTACTTGGCTTAGACCTAATTCAACTCCGCTTATAATATCCAAAACAGGAATTTTTGATGGCGCAATTGCAAATTTGTTCCCTTTTTTCAGGAGTGATTCCTGAGCATTAGTAAGCGAACGCGAGGATAAGTTTTTAAACCAATTTCGATTAAAGCTCTTTGCTTCACGCTCTCTTGGAATAAGTTGTTTTAGTTTTTGGCTGTGAATGTATTCGGGTTTTGAACGAACTTTACTTTTTTATAATCCGAGTAATTCATTAGGTCATTGAAGTCTTCGGGATGTAATTTGCTGTTTAATTGAAACCTGATCTCCTCAACCAATGTTTTAGCGCGTCCAATTTTTTTATGAGATTCATTTATTTGAAGATTTAGAAACTCCCATCCAGATTTACGAGCTAATTGGAAACCTTTTCGCGATTTAATTGGTGGGGGAAACCTTAGGCTCTTAGGCAACACACCTTCTCTCTTGCATGCATGATTAAACCTTAAATGGCAATATTCTTTCTCTGTGGTAACATAACAACTTATTAATTTTCTTGAACTTTGGAATAAATCTCTACCATAGTTTCTTTTCAATAGGTTAAATATAGCAGGCATTCCTCGTATGTCGAGTGTAACGATTTTTCAATCAGATCACTTCGTTCTTTCGACAAATTTTCTATTCAAATTTAACGTTTCATGATATGGAATTCGATCATAGAATAGATTGGGATAATGTCAAAATTCTGAAGTCAGAATCACATGCATACAGACGTCGCGTTGTGGAAAGTTTTTTGATAAATCAAAAGGCTTGTTCATGTAATGTTATCAATCGCAATGATGGTGCAAATTTTCCGACTGTTTATAGTGTGTTCGTCTCCAATAAGTAATGTCTTATGTTTCTCACAACACTTTTCACTTGGCCACTCCTGTATCTGTGATGTAACAATGTTTTTGTTATTACGTGATTGCCTGCCCTGTTGATAAATAATTTTTAGTGTTTGGTAATACAGGTAGTCTTTATAATTTTATGTTGTACAGTTTGTATGTCACATTATTAACATCTACCGTGTTCTGAAGAAGCTCCCCGGTAACTAAGGGGAGCGAAACGTTAAATTTGAATAGAAAATTTGTCGAAAGAACAAAGTGATCTGATTGAAAAAAAAAAACAGTTTGTTAGGTGGTTAAGTTCCTCAGTTTGAGAAGGAAAAGACAGAAGTAAACTTGTAACCTGCACTTGTATACGGTTATGTTAACGTATTTAGTGTGCTATCGTCAAAAAAGAACTTTACTGAAATGCAGAAAAACTGTTAATATTATGTAGGTGTATATTGTCCGATTTAATCAATAGATATGTTGTTTTGCTTTATAGACTGGCGAATCGATTTTTTGTTAGGACGATGTCTGTACACAAAAAATAAGTCAATGAGAATATCATTCTTAAGCTCAATTTCAGTAAGACTTAGTCGACGATCCACTCGCAATAATAAAAATTTTGTAGTCAAAACCAGTATAAACAGATAGACAGACGGACAGAACTTTACTTTTGCCCGTAAAACGCAAATGCGCAATGCAATAAACACAGTGCCACAGGTGCACTATGGTGTAAACCGGAAAGCAGCCGAGAGCCATTGAAAGACATTTTAATGGAGCTGTTTCCTGAAACCAGTTTAAGTGTGATATTGACACAAAACCAAAACGGAAATAACAAACGTAGAAACCTTAGGATTTAATCTAGTGGTTGGAGTGGTAAAATACATTATGAAAATAACAATTGATTAAGAATCACATTTATGTTGTGTAGGCTGCTGTACTACTGGTTAATATACAGGGTTGGCCGTAAGTCGCGCACCAAAACATTTAAGACAATTTTGATTATATAAACGTTATTTTATTTAAAGCAAGCTTATCTAAGGAACTGATGACACGTTATGCGCTCTGATACAATCACAAATGCTCAAAATGATCATAAATACTAACTCAACTCGCTCGTTTATTGTTAAAGGCATATTTGAAAATTAAACAAAAAAAATTTAAATGCAAATCATACCTAAAAAAAGCTTTGATTATAATTAAATTTGACAGATTTAATGACTGATACATTCAAACAATGGTAAATTACTCTATGAAAGAACATTTATTATACATCAAAAGGAAGGAAAAGATATTCTACCGAATTAATTTTACATTGTTTCACATCATACTCCACGTAATTTCTTGGTGCGCGACTTACAGCCCACCCTGTATATTTGACGGCTTGGCTAAAATTTTGGCTTTTTGTGCAACTTCCCAATAAAAATTCATAACAATATACTTGCAGCACAGTAAGATGATCCTACTTGCTTGGTTTCAGTTTAATAGATTTTTCAGCAAATTTATTAGTTGATTTCTATTTTCTTAATTTGAAATCATTATTTACGATTAATGTTTAGAATTTTGGCAATAGTTTGATTGATTTTAATGATGCTGATAAATCAAACTTAAGAAAAAGAACAAAACAAGCAACAATAACAATGAAACGATTACTTCTAATTGTTCTTTTATCTTCTTTGGCAGGTAAGCGGTAGCTAATAATGCTGGAAGAATTACTTAACATTCGCTTTTAGCTTCTAGTAACTTCAGTTAAATGTAAGCGTAGTCTGTTAGCTACTTTACTTTGAGTCTTATTGCCTAAAGTTAATTCAAACATTGTATCCGTAAGCTTTAATCTAGCTAATCTTTTATCGCACACATATCACATATTTCCTTTGCACCTCTATACTTCTTGTCAGTTTTTGTCTTGCTCACTGATTTTTATATCCTTGTATCCGTTTAACATCCATGTCTACAGTCCTGCTGGCTTTACGTAATCTTGAAAAGCGGTAAAAAGCTCTTGCTTCAAATTTTGTCAATTCATCCATGGTTATACATGATAATATTGTGTAAAGCCAAAATAACGTTTTTTGGAGAGAGTATGCTCCATAATTGTGGCGTCGTCACTTTTCGAACCCATCAAAAATTTTTTTTCTGTGCCATTACTAGCCCTGCCTCGTAATCTATTTTTCGACTAATTTCAACACATTATAAAGACCCTTTTAGCAAACACAGGGAAGAAACACCCCACTGCCAATATTTCTTGTTATTCCACAGCCCATGGGGCAATTAAAAAACTTCCTCCAGAAAAATAATGATAGAGGCGCATTAAAACGAGAAGACTGAAAAACTGACTTTGCTTTTCAATCAAACGAGCCCTCCGTAAATGAGAAAAGGACGAGAATGATAATGATGAGAGGTTTGTTAACTAGTGCGTAGTTTTCAATCACGGTACAGCAAAATATCATTATTCTAAAACAAACAGTTTACATTTTAGGTTTTAACTCCACGTAATCAAAACCTCACTAGAATTATCAATACAACTATTGTTGTGTCACTTTTTTGTTCACTAACGGTGTGACGAGCCATTGAAAGATGTGATGTGGGGTTCAAATGAATCTAAAATCTAAAGCTCAGTTTACATGTACATGATTTTATCTAGTTTAACTCCACATCATATTGAACATCAATTGTTTTACGTTGAGCTCAAATTAACTGTGATGGTTGACGCTACCAACACAACGTAAAATAAATAAGCCTAACGTTACTCAACGAAAAATGATTTACGAAATTTTGTTAATCAGGATTGCCTGCCTAAAATCCAGTTTGAAGCACGCCGACTTAATCTGAACTCACAACAAATATGTTGTTCAATACGATTCTTCACAGAATAGTGCTTACGCTTTGCTTTCATAGTCAAAAATTGCTATTTCTGGTAGGAGATATTTTTGAATGAAAATAAATTTTTTGACCCTTTTCACCAACGCAAATTACTGTAAATTTGGCAGAAAATACTTTATGAAAAAAAGCATTCTAACTTTGACTGATAAAAATTAGATCATAATACCAAAGTAGCTTTTTCACACAAACTAAAATGACCTCTTTACAAGCAAAAATCTAAGTTGCGTTGACATAATGAAAGGAATACACACATGAACATATAAAAGTACATCTCCATGAGATTCCTTACAGTACAAAAAGGTATTTTAAGGTGCGTTTCTTGAGATGTATTTGTCTAAAGGAAAAAATGACTTTTACAGAAATCATTTAGAAAAGTGCAAAACAGAAGACATTGCTATAAGCTCAAATTGAAGCCGATCTTTACTTTGTCACATGGATGGTTGATGAACCAATGAGAACAAATAACAGCCACCTGTTAGCATGCTGAGTGAACAGGCTTTACCTTACATACGATTGTGTAGATATTATTACTTTAAGGGTATACAGTATACCCTTATGCAGTAAGTACCATTACGGCATGTTTTTTTCTCAAGCGAGATATTTGTGGACTTGACCGGTTATAATTATCAATATATGGGCGGCAGTGACGGGAAAGCAATGTAGTTTATAAATTGCCATAACCCAGCACACGGTTTGGATATTAACCATCATAACTTGTACTGCTGAGTAAACACAAAAGAAACAAGATATCGATATAAATTATTCATGCACTCGCACGAGAAAAGCAATCCGACCCAAAACTTATACAGTTGTGAACCCAAATCATCGCCATTATGAATAAAACTTGCGAAACCCGAGTCCTACCTACACCATAAGTTAGTATCAGATACAAAGTGTGAATATTTTGATTATTTCTGCCGTAAACTAATCCTGCAAATTCAAAGTCCCAAATCATCAGTCGGCATCAAGCACAAAACACGCGAATCCCGAGCACCTCCTTCATGCACAAAACCCAAAACTTTGAAATCACGGACTGGCAGCATTGCCTCTTGACCATAGGTTTCCAAGTACTCCGTACCGAGTCCCAGAGCTCCGCGAGAGAAGCCTAGGGGCTTTGTAAGTCATTTTTTATGAGTTCGTGATTTTACAATATTTCTATTTTTTATGCATATTTACGTAAGATTTTCTTTTTGTATCAAATCAGACTTTGAAACATTTTTAAGTACAAAACAGCAGATGCATCCTAGTCATCACAAAATAATTGATAAGTTTTGATGTTATTTTTTGAACTTCTCCATGAATTTTTTTTGTGGGCTCTGCGATTGATGTTCGATTTCTTTAAGGGCTCCTAAGCATCAAATGTTTGGGAAACTTTGCTCTATGCCATCTTCACGCACGTTGTCACCCACTACTTGGCTCTTACCTTTCGATAGATGGGTGGCTTTAATTATTCTAGTTCTGTTGAACCATGAGTGACCAAACCTATTAGTCGTCATAACAACCAAGGTTTTTTCCAATCAGATCTTCGAATATATCCTTTTTTATTATGACCAATCAGCCCTCTTATAAAAAAGCTTAATGGTTAAGCATGGTCGCAAAACTTTAAATCTGAGAAGGAAATCTTTAGATTCAGCGGCGTATCTAGAGAAAATGCGTCACACCCTTCTTCAAATTCAATATAGGCAAAAAATTTTGCATTAAATCTTTAATTTTTTTCCAGGCTTTTAAAAAAATGGAATAAAATATCTTTTTTTAAAGACACACTCAGTGAAAAGTAAAGTAGTGTTGTAGTGTAAAGTAGGGTTGCCCGACGATTTTTTTAAAAAGAAAATTGCGTTGTATATAGACTGTGCACATTATCACGCTTGGATTTACTATAACTTATGGTGGGTTGTCTTTGTAACTGTTTGCAAATTTTTGCTCATCTTATAAAAATCTTTGAGCATGGAAATAATTGTCATTCAAATTTATTACCAGCTGAGAAAAACTCTTTCTAACACCACTATAATTACTTTCAAAAAATGTAAGTAAATTTTTTAATTGAATTTCCATTTCATTAATCGAATACTTGGTTTAAAATTACCAGCCAACGGGGTGTCTCCACACATTTCTTTACACAAAATCAAATGATTTTTGTGTTTAACCAGGAAGATACGTCTGAGAGTGAATCGGGTAGAAAGCACGATCTCGGTCGTAGCCATAAACAAAAATGTGATGGGTAGGCTTAACCTAGTTTTGCGTGCAGCTCAATTGTTTCATGCCTTAAAATATTCAATCTCCTTGTGGTGAAGAGGAATGCTAATTTTAGAGCTAAATATCAACATCGATTGGTGAGGATTGTAGATATGTCTTGCAGTGACACGATTTAGTAAACAGACTTGCTGATGCTCATAAGCAAGTTGAGTTAAAGGCTTTGAAAAAAAAAGATGAAAGGAATAAAAGTCGGCCAAGAGTGTCCAGTATTCAAAGTAAATCATACACAGCTTTTAAAATTACTGCATTTTAAAATATCAAGCGTAAGCTCACACCTGTTCAATAAAAAAATTTTTGATTAAAGATATGATTTTTAGTTTCTACTTGCTTACTCTAAAAATGTAAGCTGAAATTTATTAATTATTTTTCTTTTTGAAATTCTAAATGGAATTTTACAATTCAAACTTATTTGTCGAACAATGGACAAACAGCGCCAAAAACCTCAGCAGAGGCCAAAACACAAATAGAAATCGATTTCAATCGTCTTGTTTATCGCCACTGTCGTAGCTAGAACGGTTGCTTCGCAGTCGGCAGACCTTGATGTGATTATCTTGTCAAGTAGCAACACAAACTTAAACAAATAGAGGCGGTTTAAACATCTTTTGCTCGGCACTCAAGTATTGTAGGGACAATGAGGAAAAAACTGAAACCTCGAATTCACTCGACACTTTATCGTAAATGAAATATGTGACCTAGCGTTAAAAAATCTCAGGAGTTAAAAATTCCAGAAAATGCCATTTTTATAGTTACCTTTTTTGAAAAAAATTTTGGAAAAGGAAAACTTTTTTACTATTTCTAGCATATTGTAAACATGCCGCAATTCAATGTATTAAACTCATCGCTTGAAGGTATTTTGGCGTAAGGCAGGGATGCGCAACGTTTTTTGCGAGTGGGCTGCTTACACTAAAAGCCTGTCACCAATAGCAACGTAATTTAAGTTGCACGTGAGTACTTTAAAAACTGCGAAAATTTTCTGCTATGTTTTGTTGTTTACAATTTGCCTTATTTTAGGGGTCAGCTAACAATAGTGGTCTTTTGTCTTTTTTTTGGCTGATGACTTTTTCAAAACCCTTTTGTGGTTTCCCTATTGTTCTTTTTTTGGGAATGATAAAGCTTTCTCCAATCATCTCAACTCGAATCACGCACTATAAAAAGTGATCTTTTGTAGGGTGGAAAAACCCTTTAAAGACCTTACTCTAGAGATCTTCCTGTATATCTGTTTATAACCAAACGTCATAATGATTGGCCAAGTTTCTACAGGCCTGTTGCACATGTGTGGCGCAAGGAAAATCTAATGCAGTTTTATATGTATTACTTTGTCTATGTTTCTTTAAACACTTATTTGCATTGTCTTTGTTTATTTTAGCATACTTTAACATGTTTTAAAATTTTTGTTAAACTGCTTAAAATTATCCAGAGTGACCCACTATTGACTTCAAACGCGTATTTTGAGTTTATATTGTTTTACCAGAGAATTACTGAACTCGCAAGTTTCATGACGTCAATAGTTTAACAAAATTGACCCCACTTTAAGTACTTGACTACACAAGGTTTGCGTGTGAGGCAAAAACAGCTTTTTACAGCCCAAAATTTGTCATGCATAAAATCGTGAACTAGCGTTGTGTAGCATCTTGATTTTTTTCTTTTATTTAGTTACTGAATCTTACTGGGTCAATATTTTTGTGACGTATCTTTGTCAAAAGATTTTTCGTCAGCGCACTAAAAAAAACTTTAAAAAATATCATGCAATAGTTTAGTGCTCTTTAAAAGCAAGCTTTTCTTAACGCCAAGATATATTTAATCATGAGTGAATAAATTTGATTTTACACGTTTGTGACATACCTCTGAAAGCTGAGCGCCGTGCACGAATGCCGATCTACTGCATAAAACTCTTCTTAAAAACTTTGATATGGTTCAACAAGGTAATTGATCTTAGATGTACCTGTTTACCGACTACGAAGCAGACACTCCAAACACTACTCTCGCGTTCGTTTTAAAACTGCAATCATTCGGTTGGCCGTAGATAATGACGCGTAGGAATTTCGTTTGGACAAAAGGAGAGTTTCGACGAAAACGTCCGTTTCAATGCAAGAGTGATCAATGTTATGTTTTCGACCACTTCGCCAAGTGGGTGGTGGAGCGACAACATTTATCGTTGATGATCGAAAGATAGCACGTTCAAATCTTATGCTGCAGCATGATTGCGTTGATATGTTGTTCAAGAGTTGAAGAAGAACTGAAAATAAATTTTTCCGAGTTGGTTGCATTGCTTTTTGCAGAAATGCGCGCTGAGCTATTTCCAAGTCAAGTCTGACCTGATTTGGTTCTGTTTTATCTAAAAAAGATTTTTCTATGACCTTGGGATAATATACAACTTATCATGAGGCCCCCAATGGCTCGTACCCAACTGTAGGTAAAGACGGCACAAAATCTTTGTTGGCTTTATAAAACATGGGCGGAAAGTTTTATATCATCACTTCTAATAACGTTTTGTTTGGAAATGTTTTTTGTCGATAAGATTTTCTATGGATGCTGTGGACTCATAATTTGAGACGTTAAAAACGTTTTTGGGTTATTGCCAAACAAAAAATAGTTACTCGAGGATGATTGATCTTGTAAAAACCCTTACCCAAACGATATTAAAAAAACAAATGTTCTTTTTGTATGAAAAGAAATAAGCTTGAAGTATGTCGAGATTGAGCGAAGGCATTTTAATGGTTAATCTGACGGGCTAATCTCTTTCATGCAGTTGTCTATTGTCTCAGTCAACATTGGAGCAATTATGTCTATTGACACGAGAGTTAAGATAAATAGCTCAAAAAAAAATTACCAACATCATACTGTAAAATGCAGCAACTTGTTACCAACACGCAATCGATTTCGATCTCATTGGGTCTCATCAGGTATGCGTAAAAAACTCACTATAATAAAAATGCGTAGACTAATTCACAAGAGATTTGTCGTTGAGTGCAAAATGATGATGCAATTTAAAGCAA
The DNA here is from genome assembly GCA_963675345.1 of Trididemnum clinides. Classification (NCBI taxonomy): domain Eukaryota; kingdom Metazoa; phylum Chordata; class Ascidiacea; order Aplousobranchia; family Didemnidae; genus Trididemnum; species Trididemnum clinides. Next base: position 19,611,645 of record OY776304.1, on the reverse strand, counting down.
CACAGTACAGCAATACCTATATCAAGGGAGTCTTATTTACCAATATACTTACATGACATTGAAAAAGGTCACAACCGTAAGGCCTAAAAGGAATGTAGGATCATTATTAAGACTTTATCAACTTACAAAGTACAGGTTGTGCTTGTTTCTAGTGAGCAATTTTCAGGCAAACTCCTATTTCACGGGATCTGCCTCCAACAGCACACTAAGATGAATCACCCAAAAACAATCACCTACATCATTTCGTACTGTACATTACAACAATTTATTACAACAGTTTAATAACTGGCGACCGGTTTCAATCTTATTTAGTTTTTTACTCCCGCCTGATGAGACCCAATAAAGTCGAAATTGGACGTGGGCAATTGAACTGTTAAAGTAGGGTTCTAAATGTGCAGCAAACTTGAATTGCGCGGCCGAGCCGGATATCTTTTTCTTCATAGCAACGGTTCTTGACCTCTTTGGACTAGTTTTTCTCTAAAGTCAATCACCAAGTTCGAATTTTCCCAATATTGGTTTTAGCGACAATGGTTTACAGTACGCTATGGCATTGGCCATAGCAGCCTTTAGGCAGGTGTTGCATAGGTTTCGCATAACAAATATATCAATTGAAAGAATTTTACCTAAAGAAAACGTTTATTGCAACGCCGCTAAACATCAAGCAAAAAGTAGTGTTTATTTTTTGCGATTGCTTTCTATCTGCCAGCATCTTGATGCGAAGATAAACGGTAGAAAGCGCAAGTCATTCTCTAATTCTAATTTGTTGCAAGCTTTGGTTTTGACAACCACAGAGGAAAAAAACCTGCTTTTCTTTGGTAGGTTATTGAAAACTTGAATCTTATCGCCAAGGCTTCTTCACTCAAAAAAGATGCATATGCTTCAATCGCGACCAAAAAGATCCAAATTCCATGCTATTAAAGCTACCTATTGCCTCATTGTCATCGTTGAGTGCAATAAATTCTTCTTACAGTGCTGGGGAAACTTCAAATACTTGACGAAGAAAACAATTTTTAGTAACTTTCGTCCAAGGATCATGGCCGAAAAGCCATGGAAAACAGCTTTTTAAGTTTTTCCTAACCCAGCGCAAGTGTTTAGCAGTGTCACTTCTAAAGTCGATATGTCTTGTAGCTCTTCAACGCCACCAGTGACAATCAGATCGTGTACTGCGTTGATGGCTCTTTGCCTACTCTTCTCTACAGGGCAAGTTGACAATAAGCTAGAAGCGGCAATCACGTTGCTCTTTTTTCCTTCAAGCTTCAGGTTTTGCGTATTCAGCAAAAAATCGCTTAGGTACGCCAACCTCACATGCTAAGCATGAACAAAAGTGTAAAATGTTTATTATGATATAGTAAAATTAAAAAAAAACTTTGCATAAAAAAATGCACATAAATTTACATATAACTTACTCGTAGTTGCATTTATATCTTAAGCTACATAGTCGTAGCTCAAAGTTTACGCGCAAGTTGTGTGAATTATACAGTAAAGCTTGCAGAAACTGTGACTAAAGTGAACTAGCAAATCATATTTGTTTTGTTCCTACGGGAATTCGCTGATCTCGGCCAATAAAACCCACATTCAAGCTGGCTTGTTTCATTTGGATAATCACCTGACCTGAAAATAATATCATGCACGTATGGTTTGCATGATGATTCCAAAAGCGTATAACGCAATGACTAACTTTTGCGAGAAGTAGTGGGTTTCGCGTATTGAATTTCTTTGCATAGTTAACGGAACAGGCGGCTATTTAAGGCAGATGCCTTGATGTATTTCAGAGTGCTGATAATGACCTCTAACACAGTATTTAAGATCTTCAGCAGTATCTTTGAAGCAAGAACCTGTTGGTGAAGCAAAAAATGTGTGCCTGGTATTTTTAGATTTTGCTGCTCGACTAATCCTAAAAGACTAACTATCATAGAAAGCGTACCATCTGTACGCACAGCTACAAGATTAGTCCAACTCAAATTGCTTTTCAAAATAATCAGAAGCCATTTTGTGTAAATCGACGGCTTTGATAGTAGTGCTCAAAAATTGACAAAAATTCTTCCTTGACACTGGCACCGACCACATAGTGAAAGTAAACGCGTAGTTGTGAGAAGCCAGGAACACCTGTTGACTCATCCAGCTGAATTACTGATGGTAAGATTAAAGAAGGTAGTGCTGAAGAGAGCTGGATTTTAAGCAGGTGTGAGCCAGCATTTTTATGCACAGCACACCTTAGGGATATCCTCTCCGTCTTTCTTCCCGAAAGTAAACCTACACTTGATGCAGTGTACCTTGTATTTTTCCTCAACCTTAATCTTAACCTTCGCAATCGACATTTTAGCTCTACACTAGATATGTGGGAAAAATAACCATTTGTTCAAAAGTAGGCTGGCATATTTCACCGAAACAAATTTTTCGTTCGAAGCCATTTTTTGGTTTCTTGTTAATCTAACGTGTAAAAACATATGATTGAGAGATGCCGACAGGCCTGTTTCGATCTATCAGATCTCTTTAGGGCACCACCCTCCGCCAAAGAGAATCGAGATCAGCAGCAATGGGTCGTTCCATCTCATATCACTAGTCTGCTAGCCAAGACAATATATATTCACTACTTGTAAACATAGCAATGTAATTCTCACTCAAATCTAACAATTTAACTTGACGTTCACTTTAATGGACTAAAATTAACTTTCAGAAATCAGAAGCAAAATTCTTCGCACATTATGGGCAATCGTTAAGCTGCGAAAGGTGTCTGTGACGTAACAATGCGACGAGAATTGCGCAATAGTAAAAATCGTGGCAAACCGTTACAATTTGTAAAACAATGCGCCCAGAATTAGATAATTGTTTAAATAGTTGCTTTGCGTCTAAGCAAGCAGATTTGGTTTTTTAGATTAAATAAAACGTTACACAAGTATTCGAATAAAACTTGTCACAATTCTCCCCTGCAGCTTTTTACAGCATGGATCAAATGTCCCACTGGTGATAAATTTTTTATCGGATAAGAACCACTACTTTGTCGAATAGTTTTTATAAACTTTTGCACCTTTTTGTTCTACATTGATTTATCGTTTTGTGACATTTTTTTTCCTTGCACCAATCATTGCTTCTATTTATGATTATAATAATTTACTTGGTGGCAAGAAAATTAAACGAAATTGATATAAACTGGAAATTGAACTGTATGCTTCAGGCTAAATTTATTTTGTGGTTAGAGGAAAATCTTTTGTCAATTTTGCTAAAACAGGGGTCGATAACCATCGGCACACCAAGCAAAATCTTCCGGCTTGCGGCTCCTTAGTTAATTCTAATGCCTACTGTATGCTGCCCGCGTATAAATTTCTCTTCATCTGTTAAGCTTGAATTATCTCTAAGCCTAGTTATCTACTTGTTTTTCGAGCTTATTTTTTGTTCTAACAAGTTTAATTCTTTCGTTACTAAATATCAAATGCCTTATTTAGCTACACCTTGAGTACTCCTCTAGCTTGCAATTTAAAAATGACATTAGGATTTTAAATAATAATTGTTCAGAATAATTTTTAGGTCAGGGAAAGTAACAAGACTTGCATGGCGGTAGAAATTGACTTGTGACAGACCTTACAAACTAAACTTGCAAAGCAAATGCCGATGCAATAAACAAAGCACCTCACTTGCAATAAAAAGAGGAAAGATGACGGCAAATTCTAAGGTTACATTTATTTTTTAAAGATATCGTCAAGGTATCCGGCAGTTTCAGGTGTGAAGTTTATTTTTAGTATTTAGGTAGAATTGCAAAGTCAAAATTTGTACCGAGATGGTATCACTGCTTGACTTAATAAAAAAATATCTTAAAAAGCAAATTACAGCCCAACTTCACTTATTGAGCGAGCAGAATGCACTTCTTGCACCTATGAACGACTGTTTGCAGCAACGAAACCCAACATAAGTAAGTTAAAAACATGAATGACTGAAGATCATTTTCGGAGTGTTATGCTTTTGGCATAGACGTAACTAACTAGAAAAGGTCATGCCATCCAAATTTCTTTAGCCCATTCAAAAAAAGAAAATTTTTCCAAATATAACAGCAGCGAAACGTCGATTTGAGTAAAAAAGTCATCAAACAAACTTGAGGAACAGAAACTCTCTAATATTGTTTGGCTCTGTCAAAATTTGCTTCTAGCCACTTTACTTGCTTCTAGTCTTAACCAGCCTATCACGTAAACTTCACCAATTTTGAAACAAAAAGTCAAGTATTACACTAATGCCATGTTGCCAATAAATGTGTTTTGTAATTATCTTGTAATCATGAACTGCTACTAGTTTGGTTTGAACTGATCTGCAGTTAGATCGAGTTAGGAAAAGACGGTGACGGAAATAAATAAAAGAACGCGTGCAATGTAAAAGTAAATTCTTGATAACGTCTTATAAAATACTCCAAATCCGCATTGTTTGACACTATGAAAACAGAGAAAGAAAAGAGTTTGCTGGAGGAAAATAAAATCGACCCGTTGAGATCCTACAAAATTTACTCTTAGTCCGCGACAAAAAAGGTTGCCGACATTTGAACTAGAACATCGTATTCAAACCTACATCGGAGTTATCAATGCCGCTGGCGCAATGCATATCTATTGCAAGAAGTGCAGCAGTCAAGGATACAACAATATAATCGTAGTGAGCTTTGAACATCCAACTGATATATTTAAAATTCTATAGGTAGTTCAAACCCCTAGAACATGTCCCCCACTAATATCATGTGCTTCAATTTACACATTGTGCAGCAAAGTGGCACTATTTTAATAGATGCACTATCTTAATCAAGTTACTATACGCTCACTTGTACTCAATATGAGTCATTTTTTGTCAAAACTATTATGCCTTATTGATAAAATTTAGTCAGAATAAACAAAAAATTTTGTTATGACATTTACACCGTACGAATGGACCATCATCACCACACAAAGACTGCGTTCGCATGTAACGGTTTTCGTAACCATGAATAAAACTTCGTAATGATATTTAGAACACGTTTCAAGACCAGGTTTCTTTGTTTGATACTGAATGCTAGCAGAACGACGATTTCTTCATTTACCGTACCAAACAGCGTAACCTGGTCTCAACACCTGCTCTCAATATCGCTAAGAAGTTTTATCCCTAGTGGTAAAAACCGCGGTTTGCACAAGCAATCTAAGATTGAAATCAAACTGAAACACTCAATAGCACATACTATATTTAACTGCAATATTGGCATGATTAATTTTAAATGTTTCAAGGTCAAGTAAAAGTGCCATCAAAGAACATATAAAAAAATGCAGTTCGTGCAAAACTCAGCCGAATAACATGGGGCAATTTGAAATAATTAGAAAATGCCAAACATCCTACGAAGCCAAAATCCATGAAGCCTTGGTCATCAAAAGAAGCAACCCTGTGCTAAACAAACAACTCTATGCAAACGGAGCGTCAATTTTACTAAACGTGTTTTAATTAAAGATATTTATTTAATCATTTAACCAAACAATTTCAATTCATTTGAAACAATTATTTACAAAACCCTAAATCCGATTAACTCCTAGCAGGCAATTGTTTTTCTTCTTTTTTTTATTATCAAATTCTTTGCTAGCAGTGACCAGACAATTACGAAGAGCGTAAATGAAGCTTTACTGTTTTTTGTCAGAACTATTTCAAGTTACTTTATGTTTTTTGTGTTTTCGTTCAACGAAAGTTTTAATGCTGTAAATATTTGTGTATAGATCCTGATGAGGGCGAAATGTAGCGCCGAAAACGTTTGAATTGTATAAATATATTGTATTATTATGTTCAATGGTGTATTGCTAGTAGCAATAATAGCAACTTGGATACTAAAAGTCACCTCTCTACCGAAATTGTATTATTAATTTTAAGCTCTTCAATTATTCCTATTAATAATATATGCAGCTGCTTCCACCACGGTTATGTCCGATGGGTCTGGAAATTATGAAACTACCACTAAAGTTTCAAATAACGCAACGACTGTTATATCTACGACTATGGAGGAATCTTCTGGAGATGGCGAAACAACAGTTCCAGATACGACATCCGACGAAACGGACACTTCAGGTAAAGAAATTAGGCATGGCACGTTGAAAATCAGAGTTAGAGATAAGCTGAGAAATACCAATATGAGAAATAAAAAAATAATTCCCAATGGCCATTCTGAGCTGTTTTGAATAAATGTGCTGAGAGGTTGAACTTCAGTTATGAGGGCTAGTAGCCTATATTGCTTTAATCGTAACAATGATTGGACTGTTTTTTTCTCAAGCACTTTTCTAAAAAGGGGAAAAGGCGTAAAGGTAAATTAAGCTGATTTTTCTGTCGCTTTTTTGTGATGATGATATTTCGCTTTTGGTTTGACATTTGGCAAAGTTTTAGAGAGTCAAAAAAAGCGCTTGACTGCAATATAGGCATGATTAATTTTAAGCTCTTCAATTATTCCTATCAATAATATATGCAGCTGCTTCCACCACGGTTATGTCCGATGGGTCTGGAAATTATGAAACTACCACTAAAGTTTCAAATAACGCAACGACTGTTATATCTACGACTATGGAGGAATCTTCTGGAGATGGCGAAACAACAGTTCCAGATACGACATCCAACGAAACGGACACTTCAGGTAAAGAAATTAGGCATGGCACGTTGAAAATCAGAGTTAGAGATAAGCTGAGAAATACCAATATGAGAAATAAAAAAATAATTCCCAATGGCCATTCTGAGCTGTTTTGAATAAATGTGCTGAGAGGTTGAACTTCAGTTATGAGGGCTAGTAGCCTATATTGCTTTAATCGTAACAATGATTGGACTGTTTTTTTCTCAAGCACTTTTCTAAAAAGGGGAAAAGGCGTAAAGGTAAATTAAGCTGATTTTTCTGTCGCTTTTTTGTGATGATGATATTTCGCTTTTGGTTTGACATTTGGCGAAGTTTTAGAGAGTCAAAAAAAGCGCATAAGGGCCCCTCACCATAAGTTAATCTCGGCTATAAAGTGCATCGTTCTAAAAAAGAGACAAAAATAACAACTGCATTTTTTTATGTCAGCTGCTTCCCTTTCAAAATCCCTTGGTACGTCAATGCTCGGGAGCACATCACCCCAGTCGTTTCAGCCATTAAGGTCTTAACGCTGTATGATCAAGGTTCAAAAACTTAGCACACCCATTTAAAACAATGACAATCTGACATTAGGGGCAGGCACAAATACACTACTGACCAACAAACCTTCCACCCGCTATTGTGGAAAAATTTGGCTTTGCACTTATTCTGACGTAAAGAAAATTTGTTATCGACTGCAACGACGAATTATAGTCACTATAGAGTGGGTACTAGCTCAATAATCGTAAAGTCACTCGTAGTAACCTGCACACTTTATTTCATTATGTGTTGGATGAGCTAATTACGTTCTTGCCTTATTTTATCCCTATACAAATCTAAACTTGCTTAGGTTTTACAATTAGCTTACTTGTAAATTTAAAAAAAATTGGATACAAACAATCTGCAAATTCTACTGAATGTTTTTTGCAATTTAGCACGTTTTTGGTTGCATATTAGCGGTATACCTTACCAAACTGACATTTATTTTTACAGTAAAAATGCTTTCTCAAGACTATGTGTGATCCAAATGTCTAACCATTTTGGTTATCACTAGCCCACTTAAGGGCCATAAGTTTATTGCAACTGACTGAATACAAAACAATTTTCCACAGCTTAGCTTATTTTGAATGTTTGACCGAATTTTTGCATCTAAATTAGGCAGAAAATCATTTTTAATATTTTAATCTTTTAGACAATCTAAATTGTTTTAGGACTAAACAAAAAAGAGCAGAAGTTTTAAGCAAATTTAAATACATGAAACTGACAACCACGTCAAAATAGTCTTAGCTGCAATAGAATAAATTAAGTGTTTTTGTTTTGGATGTTGCTGCTCAAACAGCTTGAAAACTGTATATTCGTAATTTTTAACGCAATCCCGTATTAATCTTGGCAAAACACCATTCAATTAACTCGTGAAGAAGTTGAGCAGTGTAAAAAGCAATAATAGTTATCAAATCTGGCGGTACTAAAGCACCGGAACAATGGCTAAAGGGCCATCTGTTACTAGTTGCTACCACTGCATGAAATTTCATAAAAGGAGCTGAATATTTTACATCAGTTTACAACGTTAGAACAAATCTTTTGGTAAAGAACTATTTTTTATGCAGCAGAGTTACAATGATTCAGGCAGGGGTGAGCAAACATTTTTTAGGCAGCCCAATTTTATTCTGCTGGAATACTCCGCAGGCCAGCGGGACAAAGTTTTTACAAAAAAGATTTCGAGGGATCAACGTATCAACGTCAAAAGTGTGGGGATATTGAAATGAATACCTGATTGTGTGGTGATCAAAGTTCGCAATTTTGGGGGGTTTTAGTCTTTTCGGGGTTACTCTGGGGAATTAATCCACGGAGGCGGACCGTGGTCTGAACACCATTGATATATTTATTTAACAGAAGTGCAATTTTCAACATTTTAAAATAAACTAAATGTTTTCCGCTTATCAGATGGGTCTAATAAGTGCAACATATATTATTCATCAAAATAAATTTGTTAATTCTATGAGAGCCACATAATGAATCGGTATCACTTAAAAACTTTCAACATCACGTTGTAGATTTGCTGAATAGAGTTGTAATTATAGTTTAATTTGTTAGTGTGGAGAAAAAGTTCGCAAATTTTTTTGTTGCGCTTTTGGGAAAGGCGCTCGTCAGAATTTCTCCATCTTTGTGTGGCAGATAGGTGGTGGGGCCGAGTAGTCCACCTGTCGTGGTGGTTCAGTCTGCTAAAGGCGTACATCAGAGCTTGAGATTATGCGTAAGAATGAGTGCGTGTAAATTTTCCTCAACATCATTTAATTATTTTTATTGTATGTTGGATTAAACAAGAAATAGACTGCCCATAAATTTTTGATATTCATCAATTGATCGCTACTTTATATTATACTTGATAAAGGTTCATTATTCTAGTCGTGTTTTGAAAACACTACGTAACAAAATCAAAAAAATTGTTTGTTTAAATTGATTTTTTTATTGTTTCTGGCTAATTTGCGGTCGCAGATTTCGAAAATGCAATTATTTTTTTCTATCATCGTCCGTTTGGATGTTATAACCGAATTTGAGTTTTCAGATTTTGGCAATATTAATACATTGCAGAAACTGTATTAATTCATAAAATACTGGACAGCCTACAAGTTATATTTCGGAATGGATATCGGTGATCAAGACAAGCCATGGGCGCCACATACCATATGTGGCAGCTGTCGATCCAGTCTAGAAGGATGGCTAAGGGGTTCTAGAAAATGCATGCCGTTTGCAATTCCGAGAATATGAAGAGAACCCCAAAACTATACTGACGATTGCTATTTCTGTGTGGTGAATATTCTGAAATACCGAAAAGTCAAAGGCAGAAAAGCTTTAACGTATCCAAACATACCAGCATCCATAGCCCCTGTTTCCCATAATGAATCTTTGCCAGTGCCAAGTCCACCACGGAACGTAAGTTATGCAAAACTTAGTTATAGTAAACAAATGTTTATGCAATATATCATTAACCATCTGCTTTATTAATTTTTTACTATTTCAGAGTGAAATTCTTGATGAAATAAGCTCGTGTGAAGAATCAGCAACAGACACAGACCACCAAAGCACTGATGAAGGTTACGCATTTGCAACAAGCACAAGACCTCATTTTCCAAATAAGACCGAACTGGATGATTTGATTCGTGACCTAGGTTTGACTAAATCTGGTGCTGAGCTTCTGGCTTCTAGATTAGGAGAATGGAATTTACTCGGAAAAGATTGCAAGAGTACAGCATATAGAAAAAGGCACGCACAATTTTCAGTTTATTTTACTGTTGATGGCAATCTTTACTACTGCAAAGATGTGAATGGTCTCTTTGCTGCAATCGGAATAGAGCATGTTCCATCGCAGTGGCGGCTTTTCATTGACAGCTCGTCTCAAAGTCTTAAAGCAGTTTTGCTCCATAATGGCAATAAACACCCATCTATTCCTGTTGCTTACTCCACACAAATGAGCGAAACTTATGAAAATATTCAACATCTTTTAAATCGGATCATGTTTGATAACTTTAATTGGTATGTGTGTGGAGACTTAAAAATGCTTGGATTTTTGCTTGGACTACAGGGTAGATTCACTAAGTTTTCTTGTTTCCTGTGTTTATGGGACAGTAGAGCTGATTCGGAGCACTATGTTAAGGTTAAGTGGCCTCCCAGAGAAGATTTAACTCCAGGAAAGCATAATGTTATTCGAAATGCTCTTGCTGCTCGCGAAAAAATCTTGCTGCCCCCACTCCACATAAAATTGGGTTTAGCTAAACAGTTCGTTAAAGCCCTTGATGTTGAAAGTGAAGCTTTTAAAGAAATTCGACAAATGTTTCCAAAGCTCTCTGATGCCAAAGTGAAAGGAGGAATATTTGTTGGACCTCAAATTGCTAAAATGTTGAAATCTGAGACACTGGAAAATAAAATGAGTTTTAAAGAAAAAGAAGCGTGGCAATCTTTCCGTGGGGTAGTGGAAGGATTTCTTGGCAATAGAAAAGATCCTAATTACCGAGAATTGGTTGCAAGATTGATAAGAAGTTTTCAAAACATGGGATGTCGAATGTCATTGAAGCTGCATTTTCTTTGTTCACACCTGGATTTTTTTCAAGATAATTTGGGAGATTTCAGTGAAGAACACGGTGAAAGATTTCACCAGGATATAAAGCCAATGGAAAGAAGGTATTAGGGTCGGTGGGACAGTGCAATGATGGGAGATTACGTTTGGTGTCTCATGAGACATGATACGTCAGCACACAAACGAAAAGCCCGTTCTGCAATTCACTTTTAAATGTGTGTTACGAGTATACTTTTTGAAAAGGTTGTTTTGATAACTAATTTCTTATTCACAGTAAAATATATAAAAAAACAATAATGTGTTTGTGATACAAAGCACTTTTCCGGCAGTAGGATATTACAGTACACCTAGAAAAACGAAAATTGTGAATAACTAAAAAAGTACTGATGATAGGGAAAAAATAATTGCATTTTCGAATTCAGCGGCAAAAAGCACATCCAAATCAATAAAAAAAATACAATAAACAAATTTTGTGTTACATAGTGTGATTGCAATTTTCGTGGTATTGTTCAAAACTCAATCGAATTACCTGCAAACGCATACTATTGTAAGGGACCATGATTTAATTATCTTTCCTCACAACAACTGTTAAGCATTTTTTGATTGTGTCAACAAGCTTTCACGAAACTGCATGATAACACTTGGCAAAAGGCTTGGAGTTCACTGATATACTGTGGAGGTGCTGTTGAGCAGAAAGCAAGCTGTAAACAATGTCTATTTTAAACGTGTGACTAATGTAAAACTAGTTGTTAGCTTTATGAATCGATGGTTGGTAATACCGACCAATTGCCCATGTAACTAATGACGTGTAAAATTGTTCTTTTCATCGTTGGTTACACTAGTATTTTTCGGAAATGACATCATAAAGTAATTTGAAAAAATAGCTTTGAACTTTAAAAATTGTTCTCAGCTTGCCTATTGCTCCATCATCAAGAAAGAAAATCCAACTGCTTAATTTTAAACAATTTGTTAAAACACAATGAACCTATTGCCCAATAGCTTGATAACAGGTTTGCGGATTTGGAAAAGCCAAAATGCCCTTTATTGCTATTTCATAATCCAATGCAAGCAATTTGCTTGTTTGAAGCAAATGTTGGTGCATAGCCGCCAGCACTTCAATTTCATTTACGTTAGGGTTTCCATATCTGATGAAGAAAAATTCCGGACACAACCGCTCACTCTTTTAAGTATTGGCAGCGGGGTAGCAGAGTTGTATCTTCTGGTAAAAAAGTTGTAACTTTTGCGGCCAAGTTTGAAATTTGTTACTTTTGTTTCGACGCTACCAAAAGTTGTTACTAGTTCACGCGTTTATTAACAAATATTTTGGCCCAATTTAAGTAATTGATGCTCTGAAATAACGGTCAGGGATGCTGGAGCTCGTGTTGTGTTGCCCCAAATGAAGGTGTTCTCCGAAAAAAAAAAGTCATCACGAGTCTCGCTGTCGTTTGTATTAATCGCGGCAACGTTGCTTCAATGCAAGTGGCCCGCTCAAACAGAGGGGCCACTTATGGTGACAATTAGATTCTAATATAGCAATTTTTTGTTAACTGCTTATTATATTGCTTAATTGCAAAAATTCCGGACATTTGAGCAAAATTCCGGACATGTCCGGAATTTTCCGGACGTATGGCAACCCTAATTTACATGAAATTCAGAATGATTCGTTTTTACTGTTCAAAAAAAAATACAGAAGCTTTTTTAAATTTGTCTCAAAGAAAAGGTTTTCAACTTCAAAACATGCTGCCATAAAGCTGCTCTAAATGTTTGGGAATGAGGCTATTTATGAATGAGAGTTTTCAAGGTGGAACAAAGCAAAAGCAAAATCCAAAACCAAGCTTGAAACGAAGAATAGGAGGCGTACATGCGTGGCCTCAACTACAATTTCTGTGGATACAAACGTGATTGTTGAAGAAACACCTCGACCACAAATGTCGCATTAAATAGCCTTAAATGTTTGCCAAAATTCTGTTTCTTTTTAGCAATTGGTTTCGAAATTATTTTTTCGCAAAACAAAAGCTTGGGTTAGAATTAAGACCTTAGAATAATTACTATGTTTAATTTGTCATCACTGACAACTACTAACTATCCTGTAAATAACTTTGGCCCGCAAAAAAAACTGACTGCTTTTAATGGCCCGCGAGAATATAAAGTTGGACCACACTGTTTTATTCCACAATAATCTTTGTCCTTGCCACAGGATAAATGAATCAGGTGAGATAGAAATTGGGTGCCACTTGAAATAACTTTAATAGGCTCAGTAATTGATGTATAGGTCTGGTTACTGCACTCTATTCTTACTCGTAAAACATAGCTTTGTGCGTGAAAAAAAATTTTCATAATCTATTTATGAGAAATAATCCGAAATAAAAATGTTTGTGATATCAATTGCATAGTAACATCAAGTTCTCATAGTTGTGCAAAATAGTCGGTTGTGTGATATCAGTTAAACAAATTTTAAGGAATGATGCCCATGAATAAGATGACGTATTGAAATTTTTCCGCATGAAAAGCCTGTAAACTATTCTTTTGTGTGAGATTACTCAGATATTTACAAAAATAGAAAGTGAATAATAGATGGTGCATTGTTTTATTATACCATAGCATTTATAGCAGGGCGTGGTTTAAAAACTGTGTACATTTACTTGAAAGTGGAACTCTTATATCACAAAGGTGGCTTAAAACTTGAATGCAGTTTCTGTTTGTACGCAGAGATAAAATCTCCGTAAAAGAACACAGGCGACAAAAATCTTTTTATACGTTACCTGACATTTCAAACAAAAAATCTAGGTAAAAGAGATAAAAATACAACCTATAAAATTGGCTATATTCAGCAACGTACTTCGTGGAAGAGGATGGATGGGTTAGCGGTAAACCCAATCAAGCACAATGTTTTTCAAAAAATTAGCTAAGAGCCAGGGGCGCAGGAACAACTTTTGGTCAGGGGGGCTCAAAATATTATAGTTATTTTAACTTGTGGGGGCGTACATGCCCCTCAAAAACTGTTTAAGAATCTTTTCTCATTCCTGTGTATTACTCAAAATTCAAATTAGACTAACTGGCTGATTGATGATAATTTTCTACAAACTTGTTTCGATGATTTCTGATGTACTTTAAAAGTTAGTTGCACAAACAAAACTTGAAAATAGCAGAGTAAGACGAAAAGCTTGAGGAATGAATATACTACTTGAGATAACAACAGCAAAGGCAGTGTTGCGTACTGTATTATAAAGTTTAAACCAACTTATAACTTTGCATCACATCTGCAAAAAAAACATAAGTTTTACTTACCCTAAATTGAAATCTGCACAATTGTTGTTCGCAACTACAAGCATAGATTTGCACTCAGTCGGTCGACTACCTGAATGAGCCACGCAGCACGAAGATTACATGTGGCTCGAGCAGTCAAATACTGCAATTGTGCGGATACCGCAATTGCGCGTGACCCGAGCAATCTGGAACCGCAAACGCAGTAGTTTTAAGCCGATGAGTGTCTCGAGACTACAATAAGAAAATAGTAACTTGTACGAAGTGAAATGCAATACAAACGATAATTTACTTCCTTTAACCCTACCTAAAAAAGTAATACTCTACAAGAAAACATAAAACACAAACACTACGCACATGAGCACAACCATTATTTCAACTCCTTCCAAAAAAATATAGTACACTATAAGAAAACATAAAACACAAACCCCACACACATGAGCACAATTGCTATTAGCCACAATTTTATTCATTAAGGCCAAGTCTTTGCGGAAGAACCCTCTTATTGACTCTGGAAAAACGCCGAAGAAAAACATTTTGAATATCTTCACTGGTGCTGGTACTGGGTCCGCCAGAATGTTCAGAATCAGAAACCAGATCTTAATTCAGTTCTGCTGTGGACTCTTCGTCAAGAAGGGAGGCACACATGCTTAAAAGCTGGATTGCTGGAGAAGGGCAAGCAGCTAAATCTTTCAATGAAACTGTTAATTCTCGTCCACTTGAATTTCGAACATTAGCGTCTTTTGGATTTACGTGTACTATTTTCACTTCATCAACTAACGGTTCCGATTTGCTAGATTTGACAAAGCGTCCGAGGTAAGCTTTAGAGCCAGGAAATGTCATCCAAGATGGAAGAGAAACTCTGGCGTGTAATCTCCGGTTCAAGTTAAAGAACCGTTTGTGTGGAGTGGCATTGGTGGCAGTGCAAAAAAGGATCGCATTGAGAGTAAACTGTCAGCCAAGACTGCTTTCCAATGAGAAGGTGGCAGCTTTGCCGCTTGTAGCACCAATCTTGTGATTTTCCAGACAGTTTGAATAGTCCGTTCAGCTTGTTCATTTCCTAAAGGGTGATACACAATGCTTTTGCTGGACAAAATTCCTCTCCGGAAAAGGTAGTCTTTAAATTCTTGCGAGACGAAACATGGACCGTTGTTGGAATGAATAAACACAGGAATCCAGCCTATCGCAAAAACATTTGTCAAGACATCCAATGACAGTCGACGTGGTCATGTCTCTACACAGAAAAGCAAAGGGGAACCGAGAATATTCGTCTATGAAAACAAGCAAAAGCTTGTTAGAAGTGGATAAAAACAATCGACCTTCAAAGTCTACGCTTAAACGCTCCATGGACTGAGTCGCTTTAAAGCCTGCTGAAATTAAGCCTACATTTATTCAAAGTAATAGCTCAGTTCCACTATTATTTTGAATAAATGTAGACTTAATTTCAGTGCAATTTTTGCGCTCCAAAACCACCTGCTTGACCTCGGTCGTTGAAAAAGATTCTCACAAAGCGCGAAAATTTGGTAATACCAGGGTGGCAAGGTTGGTTATGGAGTTCTTCCAAAGTACGTGAAGAGGAAATGGAATCGCTAAATGCTCGAGTTAATATATCTGGGCCTACATTCCATTGACCGGGTAGGTATTTAATGACATATGAAGATGATGCAAGCTCCAAGCGCCACTGCTGAATTTTATCGTTTTTTATTTTCGTGCAGCATAAAAGAAACGGACTGCTGATCTGTTACAAGGGTAAATGTGTTTCTTGATGATAAATGAAACTATTTTTGGTGCTACTATAGCGTGAGGTCTACCAACATAAGTCATCTACCGAGATGCAGGGTGATGTCTACCGCTTGACTCGCACCTACCGAGGTGCAAACCGCGTGAGGTTTGGGTTAGAGTTAGGGTTAGGGTTAGGGTTGAAACCACTGCCCTAACCCTATCTCTAACCCTAACCCTAACTCTAACCAATAATTTATTTGTGTCATTCTTAGAAGATGTACGAAGTGTGTATTGTTAGAATAAATTTACCTTTGAGTGTGGAATGTATGTGTGGTGTTTGGAATCATTATAGCTATAGTAGTACTGTAAGTGTGTAGCTATAAAGGAGTAAGGAATAAATAATTCAGTGGTAGATCTCACGCTATAGTGTGGTAGACTTCACGCTATAGTAGCACCCCATTTTTTTACTGCCTCAATTATCGCAGTAGCTTCTTTTTCAAAAGCGGGATAATATATCTCACTTCCTTGTAGGGTCCTAGACATAAAGGCAACAGATTTTCCCCTTGATTTAAGGTAGCTGATATTACACTCAGCTACAAACGTTAAACACTCATCAATATACTGCAATGCAGCATTACTGAGTTCATTTTCAGCAAAATAAACGCATTTAAAGAACTAATACTTTACAGAAATTCTTTAGCATTAGCAAGGGGTCTAACCTTATCTGCAAAACAATTTATTCACTTTCCGTAGTACACAAACATGTCAAGCTCACGCCGAAACGCCTTGTAATTACGTAAAGGGGAAAAATTCAATAAGGGCTGCATGCATATTGCCAACAACATAGCCCAATATATTAATGTTAGGGTCAGACTTTGCAGTTTTGCTTTATTCAAGGTAAATTTTCTTCGATTAATAGCGTTCAAAAACGCGTTTACATCAACATCATGCTCCAACTGATTACGACCAGTCACAGTAACACTATCTAAGTACGCGACAGTATCTCTCAATTTTTTTTCGCTTCTGAATAGCGTTATTTTACGCTAAAACACTGCTGCTTCGTTTTTAACACCCAACGGTATACGTGTAAATTCGAACAAATTAATTATCATTAACCTCAAAAGCTGTGAATTTACGTTCAGACGGCAGTAACTCCATTTGATGATATGCACTACGTAATTCAAAAGTAGAGAAAATGGATTATTTAGAAAGGTTATTTATCATGTTGTCTATACGAGGTAAAGGGTATGCATCAAGTTCTGTATAAATGTTAATACTGTAGTTTGCGAATATTCAACACACAAACGTTTGTTACGGTGATTAACTTCATTTTTCACAACTACTACCAGTGCTCTCTATGGGGATAAACTTGGTTGAATATTGTCTTTCTACTCCCACTTGTCAAAAGTCTCCTGAATAAATTCTTGGTCTTCTTTGCTAAATCGTCAAAGTTTTGTGGCAATTGGTTACCCATTTGAAGAAATATTTTGAAATAAGAATACTGCTTCTACTTTTGCAGCTGTTAAAGCACAACTCCATTTGTTTGGCTTTATAATTTATTCAGGTTAAGTACCACCGAATTCAAAAACAAGTCGACTGTGCTGACTTTAAACATTGTTGAATTTACACGTATAAATTTTACATGAAATGTTCTGAGTTTTGAACCCGCAGTCTTTCGATTCAGACCTAACACTCAGTTCATCATGTCGTGCTGTTGGTAGTTGCATTTTGTGCCCTTTGCCCCGAGTATTTCAGGATTTGCGTTCTAGCGCGCACGCTTCTTGCTTTCATATCGGCGTCGCGTCTTTGCATCGTTGCCGCTGTGCTGTTGCAGCTGCGCTGCATTCTCCGTCAGCTAAGCTTTACTCGCTTGCTGCTTGCCTATACAAATAGACCGAGCCAAAGAAACGTTTGTAAAACGAGATTGATTGGGAAGTTACAACTGTGAGAACGGTCAAAATATTTGTGTGAATTTAACTGTTGGAAGATTTGTATAAAATAACCGTTGGAGATTGCCATTGCTGTTTGGATTACAAGTTACTGAACGTTCTGTGTATATTTTGGATCGGTTCCGTCATAGTCCGGTAAGCTGAACTGTAATACTTGTTTTTTATTACCTATTTATGCCGCTGGTTTTTCTTTACATTGATTCTTTAATATTTAAATAATTAATCCGAAAATTGACCCTAACTTGTGTTGTAATTGAACCCGCATTCTGATCTCATTTGTGTGTGCTTCATTTGGTAATTTATTTCCGTGTTTCAGACAACCGTATTTCTAACACTCCCCCATATTGATGCCGCATCAATACACAAATACTTATAACATCGGGTGGAAGTGAGCTCTAGATTACGCGTAAGAATTCGGCTATACACACCTGTCTCAGCAGCCTCAGTCTTCCAAAGCTGATTAAAAAGGCTGCTGTTACAAACATCAAGTCCCATTATTACACCGCTGCAAGATTTTCAAAAGTGTTCAGTCTTGTTGATTCGTACTTAACGCCTTTAATTGTAACATCAACGAGACAAAAACCTTTTGATTTCATCTTCATTGTGGATGAAGCCATTTGGACTTCGCATTAAGAAGAATATATATTCAGATTTAGCTTCTTACAAACGTTGTACTCGTAATTAACGTAGCTTTTGGAAATCCTTGAATCAACCAAAGCAGTCCAACCCTTTTCATTTTTGTTGAGAAATACTGAGGACTTGATCCGGCTTCCAGGACATGCTGCCGTTGTTATGCAAAGGGATGGAGTACGATTTGAAGAAGAAGACACAGTTTAGGGCATAGCTAGACTTGATGTTATTCTTGTCGACTTGGATCAACAAACCTTGCGCAGATTTTAATTTTAAGAAAGGTTAGATTTTTGTTTGATTCGTAGATGTGATGGGCAGTTACAAGTTAGTTTAATTGAGATAACAACAGCTAAGGCAGTGTTGCGTACTGTATTATAAAGTTTAAACTAACTTATAACTGCGCATCACATCTGCAAATAAAGCACAAAATTGACCTTCTATAAAATTGAAATCTTCACAATTGTTGTTCGCAACTACTGTACAAGCATAGATTTGCACTCAGTCAGTGGACTACCTGAGTGAGCCACGCAGCGCGAAGATTACATGTGACTCAAGCAGTCAAAAACCGCAATTGAGCGTGACCCGAGCAATCAGGAACCGCAAACGCGATAGTTTTAAGCAGATGAGTATCTCGAGACTACAATAAGAAAATAGTAAACCTTGCAACTAATTGGCAAAGCAGCATACGGGCGTAAGGGGCATTAGCAATTTATTAAAATGAATATGCCAGGAAACAATAATGAGTATACCACCCAACCAATTTAGACGAGACCATCCCTGGACGCGTTTCGTCCTTTTGGACTCATCAGCAGGGCCCGTCCCGTCACAAGCAAAAGTAACCCACTCATTAAGTTATCCTTAAAAAAAAAAATTCAACACATGCAGAAGCACTGAGACTTCAACCGACGACGTATTGCTTTGCTTAGCAGGGCGGGTTGACAAATTGGTTGATTTTGGTTGCATATCCATTGGGAGATCAGTTTACACACTGATCTGAAAAAGCAGATTAAACGCTGCATTTATAGCTTAGCGCCTTGTCTTTGCAATGCCATCACGCTCGAGGCGAGTGCGTTGACAATTCACAAGGTGGGAGCCGGGCGACGTTTGATAGACGTGTCGAGCAAATCCATGCCAACGAATTTTCACTCTATCTCACTTCGCAGTAAACCGGGCCTCCTACAGTGAAACGGGAAAATCCATGCCAACTATTTTCAAGTAGGGAAAAAAACTATAGATTTGAAAGTTATTAAGCGAAGAGGGAAATTGTAAACCTTGCAACTAATTGGCAAAGCAGCATACGGGCGTAAGGGGCATTAACAATTTATTAAAATGAATATGCCAGGAAACAATAATGAGTATACCACCCAACCAATTTAGACGAGACCATCCCTATGAGTCCAAAAGGACGAAACGCGTCCAGGGATGGTCTCGTCTAAATTGGTTGGGTGGTATACTCATTATTGTTTCCTGGCATATTCATTTTAATAAATTGCTAATGCCCCTTACGCCCGTATGCTGCTTTGCCAATTAGTTGCAAGGTTTACAATTTCCCTCTTCGCTTAGTAACTTTCAAATAAGAAAATAGTAACTTGTGCGAAATGAAATGCAGTAGAAATGGAAATTTACTCCACTACTTTCTGTATGTTAGCATTAGCACGCTAGCATAAAACTGCATAACCGCACATAAGCAGACAATACTCAGGAGTATCAACATTGTTGAGCAATAACTGAGTACGGGTAGCAACAAAGTTGTAGAGATTTATAATGTGACAGCCCATTCACAAATCTCCAGTTAAAACGAATTATCAAAGTTGTTAGTCACAGCATGTGACTTGGTAGTTTCACTACTCACTAGCCGGCTAAAACTGGTATGATCCTATCTAAATTTCCTGATCGCTTAGTTTGATAGTATTATATGAAAATCGTTTGAAAGTGATATGTTGTGCTACGGTCAAAAAATTTTTTTAGCGAGCTTGATGGATTCTGAAATTGCGATAGGTAATGTCATGAAATCATCCAGGGGACTTAGCCGCCTAGCACAAGCTCAGGATGGGCTTTAGCCCCACTTGCCGCACTACTGCCAAAGCCTAGAAATTTGTAGCGAACAGGACTCTTGCAGCCTTAGCATTTGTAGACTGCAAGATGATGAGTCGGTTGATAAGACGCCATGAACTTAACAACAATTGACAGCAAGACAATAGTTAAAAGGAATAATTATTTGTATAGAATGAATAATCGGCTATAGTTTAAACATGTCGCGACCTAACAAAGAGCTGGATAACTTTCAATTTTGTGCGCGCTCTTATTATTTGTGTGTTTCTTTTCTCGCCTTGGGATGGTGGCACGGCATGAAGCGGTAATCTCTTCTTCCGATCTTGCAAGCTATTCTCTCTATGCTTCTATAGTGTTTCTTGCTTGTGCAGTGTTTAAGTTTTATGTTGTTTTGTTTCAGTCATACAATAACTTTTAAGGTTTAGCCTAGAACAGCATACTATTTACATGTATAATACATGTACAACCACTTCAGAGATCATACCGGTACTGCTGGGAAAATACATTTCTATCACAAGCACTGCAAGCAACCACGGTAAGTTGCGGTATAGTGTACGTATAACAACCCAAACACCTTCCAACCTCGATGGATTTGATCAGAATTATCCCAAAAATTTTGAGCTCCGACATAGCCAGAAAGTTTTAAGCTATAGGGTGTTGGCAGTGGTACAGCTTGCCCTTACATTTATTCGGCCTTTAACAAGACGGGTTAATATTTTGAAAAGTCCAAACAAAAAAATTTTTGGGTGATAAGCTAACAAATACCTAACCTAAGTAGTATAAAACAAATAAAAGCAATATTTTTTTAACTTTATGAACAAAAAGTGCATAGATATCACTATAAATATCAAAGGCTTTCGTTTCGTCATGGGAACTTTATCATTATTTGGATAAATCTTGTTGGGGGGCCCTTTTTGTTTATTTAGTGCCTTAATGATTGATTTTGTGAGTTTTGGGCTTCTAAAACGAAAAAAGAGTTCTTATTAGAAACTAGCTAATAGCCTGGTTTAATAAAAAATTCCGGCCCTTTTTTAACGGCATCATGGAATTCATTCACTTTGACTATTTATTTATTACAGCATTTGATCCCAGAAAATCAATACAGCAGCAAAAGCACTAAGCATAGAACAATTATTTAAACCTGCTTCGAGGTTTCCAAATTGCAACATTTAGTTTTAATTGCTTGATACGGCATTTCTTTTAATGAATTTAGGTCCACCAAACCAAAGAAATTATATCAAAGAGCTTTTTTAAAAGACTACTGTAACAGATCTTTTGATTCAGCGTGGGCCAAGGGCTGATTCTGTCACACGCCCGGTTGAAGCTCTTAGTCTGTCACATGCTATAGCATAACCTATTCTTATAACTAGTGAAAAAGCTTTGGACAGCCAAAAATATTGTGAACAGGAGGAATGTTTGATAGTCGAAAAACAAGTTTAACCAAAGCATAGCACTTTAATCCACTTTTTTATTTTTTAAGTAAACTTTGCTCCGTAAATTTTATTAAATGGCTCTGACTGCAACTTATAACTGAATTTACAAAAATGATTAGATTATTCCTTTCTATGATGATAACAAACCGAGGAAAAGTTAATCAAAAATACATTAGAAATTTTTTCTGTTTTGCTTGAAAATAGGGTAATACCGAAATTGTGCAAAAAAAATTTGAGAAATCATTGCTTGTTTCGTCTTCCTTGGTTTACTTTGGGCAACCAAAGCATGATCAAACAATCACCGGGCCCTTTGCAAGTTCCAGAACGGGAGCTTTGAAAATTTGCTTGAGAAGTATTTCCCTTACGAAAAGATATCCTCAGCTTCGGACCAAGACAAGATATACCAAAATTTGGCCAAATTGAAGATCATTCTTTTGAAAAAAATCTCCGGGTCTCTAGAACTCAAAATTACTTACGAGTGACTTGTGGCATACATGTGTCTCTGATGCAACTATGAGGACCACCTATTGCTAATAGAAAAAAATGTGATAAAATTACATCGGCACCAAAATATACAGAAACAAGTTTGTTTACACAAGCAAAGATACATACAAAAGTTACCTAAAACCTAGAAAAGCTAGCGATTTCCATTTTGGTTACGAAGGGTGAAATTAAAAGCTTACGGTACGTCAAAAGTTATAAAAACAATCATCTGGAGCTCAGATTTTGAGTAAAGCAAAGAATAGTTTGCAGCTATAGTAAAGTTCCACACAAAAGCGATTAAGTCTGAAATTTACAATTGCTGAAGCGTAATAATAAATATTCAGAGTTATTATGGTTAAGAATGATCTTTAACGATTATTGTAAAATAAGTTTTCTTAATTTACTCAAAAATTACTCATCGTAGAAGAGCGATTAAACCGATTTTTGAAAAATATTACCAAAAGGCTTTTGGTAAGAAACAATTTGCTACAATTGAAACTCAATTGACAGCGCAAAAAGAAATTCTTTATTTAAACATATCAAGCCTTCTAAGCAGGCTTCTTCGCTTTTTTCTGCTTGCTTTGAACTTGCTCTTTGATGTCATAATACCTCTGGTACGATCAATTCAGTCTTTCCCTATAAGAGATCAAAATATAATGATTTTTTCAAAAATTTTTACAAAATTATTTATTTAAAAACTGATTTGTAACTTTATTTTTAACCAAATTTCAAAAATTTTGAACAAATTATACGTTATTTTAATGCAATTCCGATAATATGTGACTTACAGTGGTGGATATTGGGTGAGGCAAACGAGGCAGCCACCTCAGGCCCCCCTTTTTGGAGTTGTCAAGGGGCCCCCCTATTAAAAATGATGTGTCTAGTTTTAGGCTATTTTGTGGCATTTTGAAATGGGCCTTTGGTCTTAACAACTGTGGAAGTGATAACTAAAAGTGGCTATTTTGCCTTTGAAGGCATTTTACCCTTGCAATCTACTTTGCCGTTCAACGTTTGTGTGTCTTAAAAATTGGCTTATTTGCTGCAGTGCTCATAAGTATTGTTTTGGAGTTGTGGATAGTGATGCTAACTACGAATAAAATTGTTATTGTTAAGTTAATTATTGTTAAGTTCGAATCTTTGCAGGCAATGTACTTAAACAGAGGCAGTATACATTAAGGAGAAGATGGTAGTTTGTGGATATCAGTGGGAGTGTAAGTTCCATTTTTTTCAAATCACTTTTTTGTCATTTTTTGTCAATTTTAATACATTGTAGAGATTGACTAATCACAAATCACTTAAAGTCACATTTTTAATATGTCACTGTAATTGACCAATCACAAACATCCAATGGAAAATAGAGTGCAAGAGTAAAATGTCATTGGCAGTAAAATAGCCACTGCCTAAATAAAAACCGAAACAAAAATTTATTTTTTCTATTACTGTTTTGGGCTGAAGGCTTTCCAGTTCTTTTGACAGAAACAATTGTGACAATGTGGGTGTAACATAACTTTTAGGGTGGAACCTCATTTTGCTAATGTGATCAGAACAACTTATATTTTTAGCTGTTTGAGCAGACCAGACTTTACCTGTGAACGGTGATAACTTATTAATAAAATCGCTCCAGTCTTTAGTTGTATCAAAACGTGAATTAATTCATTTTTTTATGAGCAGTTTATTGATGTTAGTGAGATACTGTTTTTTTTGTTTTATTTGCCATATTTATCCTCCATTCACGAGAAAGTGAATTGTATCGGTATACTATGGACGGGAAGCCCGAATTCGCTTAAAAAAGAACCTCCCCTAAATGCCGAGCGCCAAGGAGGAAAGCTGCGGATGCCATTTTTAAAAGTCTTTTGGTATGACTCCAAAAGCGGAAATAAATTTGCTTTGAAAGAATAATCGATCAGTTGCGTTTGTGGTGCAAAATAGTCGTAATATTAGAGATATGCAACACAAAAAATTTTTGCAAGATTTAAAAACATTAAGTGTTAGTTGTTTTACATCTTTGTACTCGCTGTGTTCTGATCAAGCCAATGATTCAATGGTAAATTTGCTACATTTGTATATTTATGTTTTTTGAGAAAGTTGTGAAGGACAATTAGTTAAGTCATTATTCATGATTGGTATTTGCCACTACCTTTGGTTATGATAGTAAAACAATAAAAGATTTTAGTGGGTTTAACGCTATATTTGTCTGGTAACTCATCCAAACATGAAGTCTACTACAATCATATTTATCAAAAAGGTTTGTTTATTCAAATTTATTTGTAAATTATCAGTTCAATTATGATAGTAGTCCTTAATTTGCGGTGTATCTTACCTCATACCAGACAGTTTAAAGTGCATCAGTTGAATAAAGAGTATGAAAGAATTGTATCAAAACAAAGGCAAAAGGAAGAAAGTAGGAACATTGATGATGCAAAAGTCTAATGGACAAATTTGTTGTAATAAACAGCCCTACTACTACAGAACTGAGAGATAAAAAGTGCATTTTTAAGCATCCAAGTTATGTGTATTAATGAAACAATAAATAATACCAGTAGGCATATGTGATCAAGTGTCAGTGAATTTAAAGATAATAATGTAGAGGATATTGTTATTGGTGAATTGATTGCTGACCTGTGCTCAACAAAAAACAAGGCAACGACGATTGTAACTAAACTTCCTAGTTTTTTTCAATAGACCTATTGCAATTAAGCAGCGCCAGCATTTAAAATTTCAGATAACTCCTATCTCAAGGCATTACGATTAAATTCAATGGTTTTTTTACTGACATAGCGTTGATAGGCATGTGAAGACTCATATTTTTAGAAAGTTTAAGCTTTGTCTAGCAGTACGCTAGCTAAGCATATTGTCAGCCCTTATCTCACAGTAGGCTAAAGCATTGTAAAAATTGTTAGTTTTTGATGCGTTTATCGGCGTATTTGTTTGTCAATTTTACCATCGCGGTGAGCTATACTCCATATGATCACTGCACAATAGACCTACCGGTACGTGGTTTCCGATGTTTTAACAAAAAAAAATAGTCTATGTTGCTGCATACCATCTGAATATTCTGCACAATTCTGTTTTGCGGTGTGTTTCATGGCAATTAAGTCACACCAAGTTTTTAAGGCACTTGTGTTGCTGCAAATCGTTTGAATATTCCCTACAGCTGTGCTGTTATTGTAATGCTTCTGAGAGCAAATAACTCCAATTTTTTTGAAGGATGATTAACTGTGAAATGCGGTAACTAGTTACCGCAAAAGGGCGTTTCAACGTTTCTAACATATGGTTTTGATTACAATTATATTCTAATGTATCTTCATCAATTTTTTTACAACAATCTAGTCTACCCTGTAGCATTTTAGAAGGTGGCGTTGTTTAATTGCAATTGTTTATAGCAACATCAATTTTTCGGGGCCCCTTATTAGAATTTTGCCTCAGGCCCCCAATTTTGAATATCCACCACTGGTGATTTGTATCTTTACTATTTGTTTTTGTGCTAAACAAATTGAACGTTATTGCCTGTAGTGTAAGTTTTTACCCCTTTGCAAAAAGTGGTAACCCGAGAAAAAACAGATCAGTTTAATATGTAAAGATTGTGGTAAGATACTAGCAATTAGTGTCACTTGAAAGCTTAGGAAAGTTGTTTTCCATCAATATGTTACTCCAACTAGTTAGAGCTAAAGATCAGTTTATATTTGCTGATCAAAAATTGGTTGCCCTACATGATTTTTCATTTTTAATAGTTAAAACAGTTTCTACTATATCCAAATAGCTAGCAATTTTTATAAAAGCTAGTTCTTTGATACATTTTGACTGTTTTTGCATCGACAGCATGCTTCTTTGCCAATATTTATCTAAATTTTCAAAAAGATTTATCACAAAATGAAGTCTCTAAAACTTCAAAATGTGGCCTATCGGCCAAAAGCACACAAAGTATTTTGGTGTTTGGGCTTCACACAATTTCAGTATCAACAAAAATTATGTTCTTTGATACATTTTGACTACTCTTCCTCAAAAGCATGTTTCGTTGGCATTTATTTATCAAAGTTTTCAAAAAGATTTATGTAAATTGCCCCCTACTCCATAACTTTTAAATTATGCCTCCTTGAACTTTATAAAATGAACCAACAAAACTTTTTTAAATCGTTGGATGTGTTTAAAGGGAGCAGGTTCACTTCCCAAGTACCAAACAGGGCAAGCAAGACTTGGCCAGGAACTGCAGGCGCTTGGGCAGAAATATAGAAGCAATGCGCGCCCTTTTGTAATGCTTTTTTCAAGCTTAATCGATTTTCTTTCAAAAATGGTATTTTTTATTTTGGAACAATAATTAGCTATGCAAAAACATTAACTTTTTACTGCTGTTCTCACAGTTACCCATATTCTTTACGTCGACATTACTGATGGGAGCGCTGCAACTGTAATTGCATTTCTGCAGGTTAGTTTGTCCTTTCGCCGGCTGCGTTTACGCCAGGACTAAGTAACATGCGCGTAGCCAGAGGTTTTAGGCTGTACAAATGGGTATAGAACTACAAAAAACCCTAAGTAGCGATTCTAGTATCGAAAAGGTTATTCCTGAAAATACATATCAATCATCCTGGCGCTTTTCCACAAATTTATATGCTTTTAAGCACTTGGAAATTAACAGATAAAAGTGTGTTAACTTAAAGGACGCTTATGATAAAAGTAGAGGAAATAGAACGTGGCAGAGATTCCAAAAACTGGGGAGACATGTAGCGAGTATGCGTAAACCTTTTATGACCCCCAAAACCTTTCACAATGTTTTTTAATCGATTGCGTTTCAAAAAGCAATGATTTGG
Organism: Trididemnum clinides; assembly: GCA_963675345.1. NCBI lineage: Eukaryota > Metazoa > Chordata > Ascidiacea > Aplousobranchia > Didemnidae > Trididemnum > Trididemnum clinides. Next base: position 19,584,652 of record OY776304.1, on the reverse strand, counting down.
TTTTGGGAAGAGACTTTGCTATGTGAGGAAACATAAACTTTATATAATCCTTTTCAAATCTATCCACGGGGTTTAGCTGTCTTAGCCGGCTGAACCAATATTCTTAATCTCCACGTTAGTGATGGAACCATGCTATTGTCATGACTTAACTGTAAGTGCTTCATTTCGGGTTAGTTCGCTTTTTGCGTGGCCGAGTTTATGCCACGATCAAGTAACATTTGCCCAGCCAGAGGCTTTTGGTCTTACAAATGGGCATACGATTGCAAAAAAAGTAGTAGGCTAAGTAGTGGCCCAAATACCTAACAATGGCAGTTGCCTCGGGAGCGTGCCGCACTAGAAGCAATATTAGGGACATCATTTATGCTAATAGTTTCTTTTCTGTTTATTATTTTCACGAGGCGGAGTATCACTAATTTGTTAAACATAAGCTCCACCGAATAACTGATCTGTGTTATGGTAAAACAAAAGCCATTAGGGCGCCCTTTCCCAACTTTGTCTTTGCTCTATATTTATTTGAAGGAATGGACAAAATTTGTGAGATGATAAAGAGTTTCTATGACTTACCTCAATTGAAAGCAATTGCACTATGATTGGGATTAGGTGCGTGAGTGATGTCCCCATTAGTACTAAACTATTGCTTGAGTGCTTAAAAACAATTTGGTTGAAGCCGGCTTCTTCTTCGTCGTATGGCAGGGTATTTATGATTCAGGTCAAACACAAGAAAAGGATGGGGAACGAGGGTTTATCCTTTTACCATCCCAGCCTGCTGTGTTGACTCGATCGGTTGAGGTTAGGATGTTACTAAACGACATAATTGATGTTACTGACCCAATATAACTTTCCATCGGCTGTAGCACAATACATATAAGCTAGAAAGTTTTTTCAAAAATTAAAAATTTTTTGGCTGAGAAACATTTCACTGTATCAGGGAGTCAAGGTTCACACCTATAGGCTAATTGTGTCAAAATTTTCCAAGAAATTGTTTGATTTTATTTGAAAATTCCCAAAGTCACTCTTCAAATATACCTGCGGCATTTATTTTTTACACTTTAGTAACAACAAGTAAAAAATTCTAGTTTGTTGAAGTAAATCGGCTCTTTTATTGCGTAATAATGAAGATCCGTCTTGGTGTCATATTTCAACCACAAATTCATTCAGGTGCTAAAAATTGAAAAAATTAAAGCCACCAAAATTCATGGATGGTAAAAATAATTTTAACACCACACATGTGAACAGGGTTGACGAAAGGGCAGTGCTCTATTAACACAATCCATATTCTGGTGTTAGGCCAATTTAGGTAGCCTAGGTCAAATATTGTCTTAGTGATTTGACAATGATATCCTGGCTTATTAAACCGTAGCTACGCATTCAAACATCACTCGTTTTTTAGTTTTCTAGCTCTTGATCATGACGTGATCGAGGTGACTGCAGGAAAAATTGAAATTTGATGACCCCTAAAAGACCATAAATAACTTTGCTGCATTGGTGCATAGATGCGTAGCCTACCCTGTGAGGCATGATGTGAACGCTTGATATTTGAAATAAAATCTTACAAGCTTTGATGCTCTTTATTATTTCTTATTGACTCGATGAAAACTCTTAAATCTTCTACAGCATTTTTTTTGTCGAATAGAGTACTGCATTTACAAGCTTATTCTGTGCTGGTTCGTGCACATTTATAGTGGAGGGGCTGCAAACCTAAATTTGATACTTTACATCGTTGATAATGGGATAAATCTGTCGGATTATGTAGAGGTTAACAAAGTAAGTGCTTTTTGGCGCGGGTAGCTTGGGTGCGATTATCGAGTCGGCCAAATTTAACACAATGCCATCAATGGCTCAAAACTAATGCCCAAAGTCAAACGCTCACAGTTAACCTCTTGTAATATCAGGGTCCCCATCATTAATATCGAGATTAGTAATATCAATTCAAAGACTGCTCCACCATCACCAACTAGACAATTGTGAGAACAGAAATAAAAAGTTAATTTTTTTACCTTGGCAATTTTCGTTCCGAAATCAAAAAGTTTAGAAAAAACCTTTATAAAAGGTTGCGCATATCCGGAATATTTCTTTCTAAGTGTCTGGAGTCCCTGGCTACGTTTTGCTGGCCCTATTTCCAGCTAGGCGTATTTTGAAACTGTACATACCAACAATTGAAACAGTTAACAATGTCGCAAACGTTAATGCGTACACTTGGTCAAGTGCATGGAAGCATAATTTAAAAGTTTTGGGATAGTAACAAAGTGATTGATAAATACAGGGTGTCCCAAAATAAATGAAACCCACAAAATTGCTAATAAATATGTTGATTTTAACCCTATAGTTTATATTTTTCAGATTTGATAACAGTTATGAATAACAATTATTGTTTTAAAACCCCATGGCTTGGAAATTAGAAGAAAAAATTTTTTGCGTCACGACTTATATAGAGACTAAATCCTATAAGACTGTTCAAACACGCTTCCGCAGGAAGTTTAATTTCAACACTTATCCTGGAAAATCCCAAATATTCCTGTGGTATCGTAACTTTCAAATCTATGGAACTGTAAATAAACGTAGCAAGAAATTAGAGAATCTGTAAGGATACAGATTAAGGTCTTGAGTAAGGATTCTATGCAGCGAGGACCGCGAAATGCCGAGCTCACTACTGCGTCTTCGAATGGACTTTTTCGGGCTCCGGCCAACAGAAACTCTGGACGCTTCCACATTATCTGCAGATCTTGCACTCAATTTCCTTCCACTAGATGGATTCTCTAATTTCTTGCTACGTTTATTTACAGTTCCATAGATTTGAAAGTTACGATACCACAGGAATATTTGGGATTTTCCAGGATAAGTGTTGAAATTAAACTTCCTGCGGAAGCGTGTTTGAACAGTCTTATAGGATTTAGTCTCTATATAAGTCGTGACGCAAAAAATTTTTTCTTCTAATTTCCAAGCCATGGGGTTTTAAAACAATAATTGTTATTTATAACTGTTATCAAATCTCAAAAATATAAACTATAGGGTTAAAATCAACATATTTATTAGCAATTTTGTGGGTTTCATTTATTTTGGGACACCCTGTATATTCATAAATAAGCCATTAAATTTTAGACCCATTGCTTGCAACTTTCTTTTAATTGTATGTCTATTTGTACGAACGAATATCTGTACTTGCGCGCACGTTGCTTGGTCCTGGCACAAACGCAGCCAGGGAAAATCAAACTAACCCGAAGTGAAGCACTCGCAGTTAAGTTATCATTAGGGCAAGTTTTTGACCAAAAACGAAAAAAAAGTTGGACAAAAATGTAAACTGGAAAAGGCTAACCGCCTAGAGTCATTTACAAACATTTGTCACTCAAAAATTTCATAATTCTGATGATAGACTGGAATCTAAATGCAACAAACCAAGTCTATACAAGTGACTAAAACGTTTCGAAAACAGATCGACCAGTACCAATAACAAGCCACGACTGAGCGAAGCAATGTTGTGGATTGCGGATCTAAAATGCGTAGCGTATTGCCTGTTTCATAGAAAATTATGATACACTTATCACGTTTTTTTTTCAGAATTTTATGCAATTAATGAATTGTAACAAATTTGTAAAAAATAGATTTCGTCAGCCGCAAGTTAAAATTAAAACAAAAATTTCACTATGTCGACAACGCCAAAGCAACTGAGAGGTATCATGCACTGATTAGGAGCGATGACGGCCTTGCAACTCTAGCAGCGACTTTTACCCAGTAATGTTACAAATCAACAAGCGTACATAAAAATATGATTTTTAAAAGCAAAACAAAGTGCAAAGCAATTACGGAAATGTGAAAAATTATGTTTCAATTTTGCCGCACCCAAAAACTTCTTACTTTTATTATCATGAAAGAGCGCCATATGCCTATAGGCAAAATTCCCTCTATTATGACTATGCAAAGCATTTTATTGCTTGCAATTTTTTTGTTAGTTATAACGTTTTACCATTTTTTTTATTAATCTTCTTTGCTGCGACCTTGTGTATGCTTTGCAGTTGATTGACTTACGCCTTCTACCAAAGAAAAACTCATCATAGCCAAATCTACAATCGCTTTTTGTCATTCGATTGTTTGATGTGTTGGAATAAAACATTCTTGCTACAATTATTCTACGACAAAAACTTATTTGCCATTTACATAAAAAATTTTTGTTGTGTGTTTTTTAAGAGCACACCTACAAGAAAAATAGGTGTAATATAAATCAAGCACACATCAGGGAGATAAATATAAATGCTAGAACATTTACAAATAAAGCATACAAAATACAATTTAAACGGTGTTGTGATCGCCGCTCAGTCCAATCATGTCAAATCTCCAAATGAGAGTTCATTAAATGTAGCTCTGATGCCACTGCAAAAGATATTGATGAGAAACCAGTTACAACTAGTTTTTCCTCAATCAACGATGAAACAGCTGCGTACATGGTATCTCATGCCAATCTTGTTAAATGCAACAATAATGTGATTTATCATCAAGGCTACATTTGAGTGATCTAAAAAAATTTTGAGAAAGGTCAAAGACTTGCAAAAAGTTTCAAACTACATTTTGGCCCTAAATTGTGGATTATCACTTTTCCAATTATTTTGAAATTTAATGCTTGGGAAACTAATTTTTCCCCACCGTGATTCATGATTTTTTGTAAGTTGAAATTTGCTTCTGATTTTACTAGAAAATAGCATAAAACCTCGGTTTGGAGAGCTCTTTTGGTATACCATGGCTAAGCTTCTTAGAAGCAATTCCGCTATTGCGTAAAGTCTTCTTTGCAGTCATTCCGAAATACAAAATGCAACCACTAAAATGGACACCATCTAAGCCGAAAAATTTTATAAAAGCAATATCTTTACCAACAAAATTAAGCCAATTTCCAAAACTTCGTACATAAGTTCAACAAGGTACAAATACCTGAAGGTACAAATACGAAAACTGCAATGGTCATTACTACAAATCTTAAAACTGCAACTGAGGATAACCACAATACAATGGTTAAGTATAATTAAACTTAAAATATAAACTTAATATGTGGTTCAGGTACAAATCAAACAACCGAAATTGCCACCACATTTGCAAAAACAACTCCTCAAGGTAATATTTTGAGTAACGAAATTGTGTCCCGTGTTGGGAATTAAGATAGTTAAATAATCACAATATGTGTATTAAGTACAAACGCAACTACAGAAATGGCCTCCACTGCTGACATTAACCTGTGCGACGGCGTAATGGTTAGAACGTCCGCTTCACACTCGGTAGACTTAGGGTTCATTTCCCAAGTCGAATCATACCAAAAAACCTTTAAAAAATGGTATTCACAGGTACCCCGCTTGGCGCTAGGAGAAATAAGGATAACGTGGAAAACAGGCCTGCAAGCTTGCAAGTTGCAGTCTTGAGCAAGATACTTAACAAGATGCCTCCGTCTTTAAGTGGCAGACAGATGGTGATGGAGAAACACAGTCTACCCGTCTTGGTGAACCCAGTCTAACTGATGACTGGTAAATTGAGCGTGAGCGCCGACACAGTGTAGCCTATACATACGACTTCTTGCATAAAACTAACAACAAATAAATCAAACAACAAACAATGTGTGTTTTTAGCTTCAAGTGCCTCGACTGAAACGTCCAGTCCTCAACAAGCAACTTTTGGCCAAGGTAAACTTTGAAAAATGTAATGTGCAACAGATAGATCTGTGATTATGCGATTACGATTGAGGTCCTTTAGTAATGAACAACTTAAATGGCTACCATTGGTTTTGCAACTACAACTGAAAATAATATATTTAAGTACAAAACTGTGTCGATATAGGAAACTGATCACAATATGTGGCTTTTGGTGCAAATGAAATAACAAGAACGGCTACTTAACGTAACAGTAACCACAGCTAGAAATGAGTTCTTCAATAAGAAAAGTGAATCACATGTTGAAAAGTTCAATGATATATCGATTAAAATGTGTGTTGTAGATACAAACACAACAACAGATATGGCCACCACTGCTGACATGGAAACCATAACAGAAAGTAAGAAAAATGCAGTTAGGCAATTATCTTATTAATGTAAAATTAATATAATACATATACGTCAAGGTACAAATGGAACAACCGAAACGGCAACCGCAGTAACAGAAACAACTGCTGAAGGTAATGATTTTAACAATAAAACTGTGTCACTTATGGGGAATTATAATAGTTAAATTATCAAAGCCTGATTGTAACAAAATTATAATCATGAAGCGGTGTCAAACATAAGAAACTAAATGCATAATATGTGTTTAGATACCAACGCAACAACGGAAATGACTACCGCGGTAGCAGAAACAACTCCCGAAAGTAATAATTTCAGTAACAAAACTGTATCAACTATGAAAATTGAAATTGGTATCTAATCAAAACATGTTTTGTAGGTATAAACGCAACAACGGAAATGAATACCACTGCAGCAGAAACAACTCCTGAAAGTAATGATTTTAGTAACAAAATGTGTCAAATACGATAGATCAAAGTAGAAAACTGCCTAAAATTATTGTTTTTAAGGTACAAATGCCACAACTGATACCACCACTGTTACCGCTAATGATTTGAAACGACAACTGACGGTAAAAACGTTTATCTATAGAAATTTCGATCTCAATTTGATTATAATGTGTGTTTTTAGCTTCAAGTGCCTCGACTGAAACGTCCAGTCCTCAACAAGCAACTTTTGGCCAAGGTAAACTTTGAAAAATGTAATGTGCAACAGATAGATCTGTGATTATGCGATTACGATTGAGGTCCTTTAGTAACGATACTAATACAACAACTTAAATGGCTACCATTGGTTTTGCAACTACAACTGAAAATAATATATTTAAGTACAAAACTGTGTCGATATAGGAAACTGATCACAATATGTGGCTTTTGGTGCAAATGAAATAACAAGAACGGCTACTTAACGTAACAGTAACCACAGCTAGAAATGAGTTCTTCAATAAGAAAAGTGAATCACATAGTGAAAAGTTCAATGATATATCGATTAAAATGTGTGTTGTAGATACAAACACAACAACAGATATGGCCACCACTGCTGACATGGAAACCATAACAGAAAGTAAGAAAAATGCAGTTAGGCAATTATCTTATTAATGTAAAATTAATATAATACATATACGTCAAGGTACAAATGGAACAATCGAAACGGCAACCGCAGTAACAGAAACAACTGCTGAAGGTAATGATTTTAGCAATAAAACTGTGTCACTTATGGGGAATTATAATAGTTAAATAATCACATTATGTGTATTTGGTATAAACACAACTACAGATATGACCACCACTGCTGATATGGAAACTACAACTGATTGTAACAAAATTATAATCATGAAGCGGTGTCAAACATAAGAAACTAAATGCATAATATGTGTTTAGATACCAACGCAACAACGGAAATGACTACCGCGGTAGCAGAAACAACTCCCGAAAGTAATAATTTCAGTAACAAAACTGTGTCAACTATGAAAATTGAAATTGGTATCTAATCAAAATATGTTTTGTAGGTATAAACGCAACAACGGAAATGAATACCACTGCAGCAGAAACAACTCCTGAAAGTAATGATTATAGTAACAAAATGTGTCAAATACGATAGATCAAAGTAGAAAACTGCCTAAAATTATTGTTTTTAAGGTACAAATGCCACAACTGATACCACCACTGTCACCGCTAATGATTTTGAAACGACAACTGACGGTAAAAACGTTTATCTATAGAAATTTCGATCTCAATTTGATTATAATGTGTGTTTTTAGCTTCAAGTGCCTCGACTGAAACGTCCAGTCCTCAACAAGCAACTTTTGGCCAAGGTAAACTTTGAAAAATGTAATGTGCAACAGATAGATCTGTGATTATGCGATTACGATTGAGGTCCTTTAGTAATGAACAACTTAAATGGCTACCATTGGTTTTGCAACTACAACTGAAAATAATATATTTAAGTACAAAACTGTGTCGATATAAGAAACTGATCACAATATGTGGCTTCTGGTGCAAATGAAATAACAAGAACGGCTACTTAACGTAACAGTAACCACAGCTAGAAATGAGTTCTTCAATAAGAAAAGTGAATCACATGTTGAAAAGTTCAATGATATATCGATTAAAATGTGTGTTGTAGATACAAACACAACAACAGATATGGCCACCACTGCTGACATGGAAACCATAACAGAAAGTAAGAAAAATGCAGTTAGGCAATTATCTTATTAATGTAAAATTAATATAATACATATACGTCAAGGTACAAATGGAACAACCGAAACGGCAACCGCAGTAACAGAAACAACTGCTGAAGGTAATATATTTAGCAATAAAACTGTGTCACTTATGGGGAATTATAATAGTTAAATAATCACATTATGTGTATTTGGTATAAACACAACTACAGATATGGCCACCACTGCTGATATGGAAACTACAACTGATTGTAACAAAATTATAATCATGAAGCGGTGTCAAACATAAGAAACTAAATGCATAATATGTGTTTAGATACCAACGCAACAACGGAAATGACTACCGCGGTAGCAGAAACAACTCCCGAAAGTAATAATTTCAGTAACAAAACTGTGTCAACTATGAAAATTGAAATTGGTATCTAATCAAAACATGTTTTGTAGGTATAAACGCAACAACGGAAATGAATACCACTGCAGCAGAAACAACTCCTGAAAGTAATGATTTTAGTAACAAAATGTGTCAAATACGATAGATCAAAGTAGAAAACTGCCTAAAATTATTGTTTTTAAGGTACAAATGCCACAACTGATACCACCACTGTCACCGCTAATGATTTTGAAACGACAAGTGACGGTAAAAACGTTCATCTATGGAAATTTCGATCTCAATTTGATTATAATGTGTGTTTTTAGCTTCAAGTGCCTCGACTGAAACGTCCAGTCCTCAACAAGCAACTTTTGGCCAAGGTAAACTTTGAAAAATGTAATGTGCAACAGATAGATCTGTGATTATGCGATTACGATTGAGGTCCTTTAGTAATGAACAACTTAAATGGCTACCATTGGTTTTGCAACTACAACTGAAAATAATATATTTAAGTACAAAACTGTGTCGATATAGGAAACTGATCACAATATGTGGCTTCTGGTGCAAATGAAATAACAAGAACGGCTACTTAACGTAACAGTAACCACAGCTAGAAATGAGTTCTTCAATAAGAAAAGTGAATCACATGTTGAAAAGTTCAATGATATATCGATTAAAATGTGTGTTGTAGATACAAACACAACAACAGATATGGCCACCACTGCTGACATGGAAACCATAACAGAAAGTAAGAAAAATGCAGTTAGGCAATTATCTTATTAATGTAAAATTAATATAATACATATACGTCAAGGTACAAATGGAACAACCGAAACGGCAACCGCAGTAACAGAAACAACTGCTGAAGGTAATATATTTAGCAATAAAACTGTGTCACTTATGGGGAATTATAATAGTTAAATAATCACATTATGTGTATTTGGTATAAACACAACTACAGATATGGCCACCACTGCTGATATGGAAACTACAACTGATTGTAACAAAATTATAATCATGAAGCGGTGTCAAACATAAGAAACTAAATGCATAATATGTGTTTAGATACCAACGCAACAACGGAAATGACTACCGCGGTAGCAGAAACAACTCCCGAAAGTAATAATTTCAGTAACAAAACTGTGTCAACTATGAAAATTGAAATTGGTATCTAATCAAAACATGTTTTGTAGGTATAAACGCAACAACGGAAATGAATACCACTGCAGCAGAAACAACTCCTGAAAGTAATGATTTTAGTAACAAAATGTGTCAAATACGATAGATCAAAGTAGAAAACTGCCTAAAATTATTGTTTTTAAGGTACAAATGCCACAACTGATACCACCACTGTCACCGCTAATGATTTTGAAACGACAAGTGACGGTAAAAACGTTCATCTATGGAAATTTCGATCTCAATTTGATTATAATGTGTGTTTTTAGCTTCAAGTGCCTCGACTGAAACGTCCAGTCCTCAACAAGCAACTTTTGGCCAAGGTAAACTTTGAAAAATGTAATGTGCAACAGATAGATCTGTGATTATGCGATTACGATTGAGGTCCTTTAGTAATGAACAACTTAAATGGCTACCATTGGTTTTGCAACTACAACTGAAAATAATATATTTAAGTACAAAACTGTGTCGATATAAGAAACTGATCACAATATGTGGCTTCTGGTGCAAATGAAATAACAAGAACGGCTACTTAACGTAACAGTAACCACAGCTAGAAATGAGTTCTTCAATAAGAAAAGTGAATCACATGTTGAAAAGTTCAATGATATATCGATTAAAATGTGTGTTGTAGATACAAACACAACAACAGATATGGCCACCACTGCTGACATGGAAACCATAACAGAAAGTAAGAAAAATGCAGTTAGGCAATTATCTTATTAATGTAAAATTAATATAATACATATACGTCAAGGTACAAATGGAACAACCGAAACGGCAACCGCAGTAACAGAAACAACTGCTGAAGGTAATGATTTTAGCAATAAAACTGTGTCACTTATGGGGAATTATAATAGTTAAATAATCACATTATGTGTATTTGGTATAAACACAACTACAGATATGACCACCACTGCTGATATGGAAACTACAACTGATTGTAACAAAATTATAATCATGAAGCGGTGTCAAACATAAGAAACTAAATGCATAATATGTGTTTAGATACCAACGCAACAACGGAAATGACTACCGCGGTAGCAGAAACAACTCCCGAAAGTAATAATTTCAGTAACAAAACTGTGTCAACTATGAAAATTGAAATTGGTATCTAATCAAAACATGTTTTGTAGGTATAAACGCAACAACGGAAATGAATACCACTGCAGCAGAAACAACTCCTGAAAGTAATGATTTTAGTAACAAAATGTGTCAAATACGATAGATCAAAGTAGAAAACTGCCTAAAATTATTGTTTTTAAGGTACAAATGCCACAACTGATACCACCACTGTCACCGCTAATGATTTTGAAACGACAACTGACGGTAAAAACGTTTATCTATGGAAATTTCGATCTCAATTTGATTATAATGTGTGTTTTTAGCTTCAAGTGCCTCGACTGAAACGTCCAGTCCTCAACAAGCAACTTTTGGCCAAGGTAAACTTTGAAAAATGTAATGTGCAACAGATAGATCTGTGATTATGCGATTACGATTGAGGTCCTTTAGTAACGATACTAATACAACAACTTAAATGGCTACCATTGGTTTTGCAACTACAACTGAAAATAATATATTTAAGTACAAAACTGTGTCGATATAAGAAACTGATCACAATATGTGGCTTCTGGTGCAAATGAAATAACAAGAACGGCTACTTAACGTAACAGTAACCACAGCTAGAAATGAGTTCTTCAATAAGAAAAGTGAATCACATGTTGAAAAGTTCAATGATATATCGATTAAAATGTGTGTTGTAGATACAAACACAACAACAGATATGGCCACCACTGCTGACATGGAAACCATAACAGAAAGTAAGAAAAATGCAGTTAGGCAATTATCTTATTAATGTAAAATTAATATAATACATATACGTCAAGGTACAAATGGAACAACCGAAACGGCAACCGCAGTAACAGAAACAACTGCTGAAGGTAATATATTTAGCAATAAAACTGTGTCACTTATGGGGAATTATAATAGTTAAATAATCACATTATGTGTATTTGGTATAAACACAACTACAGATATGGCCACCACTGCTGATATGGAAACTACAACTGATTGTAACAAAATTATAATCATGAAGCGGTGTCAAACATAAGAAACTAAATGCATAATATGTGTTTAGATACCAACGCAACAACGGAAATGACTACCGCGGTAGCAGAAACAACTCCCGAAAGTAATAATTTCAGTAACAAAACTGTGTCAACTATGAAAATTGAAATTGGTATCTAATCAAAACATGTTTTGTAGGTATAAACGCAACAACGGAAATGAATACCACTGCAGCAGAAACAACTCCTGAAAGTAATGATTTTAGTAACAAAATGTGTCAAATACGATAGATCAAAGTAGAAAACTGCCTAAAATTATTGTTTTTAAGGTACAAATGCCACAACTGATACCACCACTGTCACCGCTGATGATTTTGAAACGACAACTGACGGTAAAAACGTTTATCTATGGAAATTTCGATCTCAATTTGATTATAATGTGTGTTTTTAGCTTCAAGTGCCTCGACTGAAACGTCCAGTCCTCAACAAGCAACTTTTGGCCAAGGTAAACTTTGAAAAATGTAATGTGCAACAGATAGATCTGTGATTATGCGATTACGATTGAGGTCCTTTAGTAATGAACAACTTAAATGGCTACCATTGGTTTTGCAACTACAACTGAAAATAATATATTTAAGTACAAAACTGTGTCGATATAAGAAACTGATCACAATATGTGGCTTTTGGTGCAAATGAAATAACAAGAACGGCTACTTAACGTAACAGTAACCACAGCTAGGAATGAGTTCTTCAATAAGAAAAGTGAATCACATAGTGAAAAGTTCAATGATATATCGATTAAAATGTGTGTTGTAGATACAAACACAACAACAGATATGGCCACCACTGCTGACATGGAAACCATAACAGAAAGTAAGAAAAATGCAGTTAGGCAATTATCTTATTAATGTAAAATTAATATAATACATATACGTCAAGGTACAAATGGAACAATCGAAACGGCAACCGCAGTAACAGAAACAACTGCTGAAGGTAATGATTTTAGCAATAAAACTGTGTCACTTATGGGGAATTATAATAGTTAAATAATCACATTATGTGTATTTGGTATAAACACAACTACAGATATGACCACCACTGCTGATATGGAAACTACAACTGATTGTAACAAAATTATAATCATGAAGCGGTGTCAAACATAAGAAACTAAATGCATAATATGTGTTTAGATACCAACGCAACAACGGAAATGACTACCGCGGTAGCAGAAACAACTCCCGAAAGTAATAATTTCAGTAACAAAACTGTGTCAACTATGAAAATTGAAATTGGTATCTAATCAAAACATGTTTTGTAGGTATAAACGCAACAACGGAAATGAATACCACTGCAGCAGAAACAACTCCTGAAAGTAATGATTTTAGTAACAAAATGTGTCAAATACGATAGATCAAAGTAGAAAACTGCCTAAAATTATTGTTTTTAAGGTACAAATGCCACAACTGATACCACCACTATCACCGCTGATGATTTTGAAACGACAACTGACGGTAAAAACGTTTATCTATAGAAATTTCGATCTCAATTTGATTATAATGTGTGTTTTTAGCTTCAAGTGCCTCGACTGAAACGTCCAGTCCTCAACAAGCAACTTTTGGCCAAGGTAAACTTTGAAAAATGTAATGTGCAACAGATAGATCTGTGATTATGCGATTACGATTGAGGTCCTTTAGTAACGATACTAATACAACAACTTAAATGGCTACCATTGGTTTTGCAACTACAACTGAAAATAATATATTTAAGTACAAAACTGTGTCGATATAGGAAACTGATCACAATATGTGGCTTTTGGTGCAAATGAAATAACAAGAACGGCTACTTAACGTAACAGTAACCACAGCTAGAAATGAGTTCTTCAATAAGAAAAGTGAATCACATGTTGAAAAGTTCAATGATATATCGATTAAAATGTGTGTTGTAGATACAAACACAACAACAGATATGGCCACCACTGCTGACATGGAAACCATAACAGAAAGTAAGAAAAATGCAGTTAGGCAATTATCTTATTAATGTAAAATTAATATAACACATATACGTCAAGGTACAAATGGAACAACCGAAACGGCAACCGCAGTAACAGAAACAACTGCTGAAGGTAATATATTTAGCAATAAAACTGTGTCACTTATGGGGAATTATAATAGTTAAATAATCACATTATGTGTATTTGGTATAAACACAACTACAGATATGGCCACCACTGCTGATATGGAAACTACAACTGATTGTAACAAAATTATAATCATGAAGCGGTGTCAAACATAAGAAACTAAATGCATAATATGTGTTTAGATACCAACGCAACAACGGAAATGACTACCGCGGTAGCAGAAACAACTCCCGAAAGTAATAATTTCAGTAACAAAACTGTGTCAACTATGAAAATTGAAATTGGTATCTAATCAAAATATGTTTTGTAGGTATAAACGCAACAACGGAAATGAATACCACTGCAGCAGAAACAACTCCTGAAAGTAATGATTTTAGTAACAAAATGTGTCAAATACGATAGATCAAAGTAGAAAACTGCCTAAAATTATTGTTTTTAAGGTACAAATGCCACAACTGATACCACCACTGTCACCGCTAATGATTTTGAAACGACAACTGACGGTAAAAACGTTTATCTATAGAAATTTCGATCTCAATTTGATTATAATGTGTGTTTTTAGCTTCAAGTGCCTCGACTGAAACGTCCAGTCCTCAACAAGCAACTTTTGGCCAAGGTAAACTTTGAAAAATGTAATGTGCAACAGATAGATCTGTGATTATGCGATTACGATTGAGGTCCTTTAGTAACGATACTAATACAACAACTTAAATGGCTACCATTGGTTTTGCAACTACAACTGAAAATAATATATTTAAGTACAAAACTGTGTCGATATAAGAAACTGATCACAATATGTGGCTTCTGGTGCAAATGAAATAACAAGAACGGCTACTTAACGTAACAGTAACCACAGCTAGAAATGAGTTCTTCAATAAGAAAAGTGAATCACATGTTGAAAAGTTCAATGATATATCGATTAAAATGTGTGTTGTAGATACAAACACAACAACAGATATGGCCACCACTGCTGACATGGAAACCATAACAGAAAGTAAGAAAAATGCAGTTAGGCAATTATCTTATTAATGTAAAATTAATATAACACATATACGTCAAGGTACAAATGGAACAACCGAAACGGCAACCGCAGTAACAGAAACAACTGCTGAAGGTAATGATTTTAGCAATAAAACTGTGTCACTTATGGGGAATTATAATAGTTAAATAATCACATTATGTGTATTTGGTATAAACACAACTACAGATATGACCACCACTGCTGATATGGAAACTACAACTGATTGTAACAAAATTATAATCATGAAGCGGTGTCAAACATAAGAAACTAAATGCATAATATGTGTTTAGATACCAACGCAACAACGGAAATGACTACCGCGGTAGCAGAAACAACTCCCGAAAGTAATAATTTCAGTAACAAAACTGTGTCAACTATGAAAATTGAAATTGGTATCTAATCAAAACATGTTTTGTAGGTATAAACGCAACAACGGAAATGAATACCACTGCAGCAGAAACAACTCCTGAAAGTAATGATTTTAGTAACAAAATGTGTCAAATACGATAGATCAAAGTAGAAAACTGCCTAAAATTATTGTTTTTAAGGTACAAATGCCACAACTGATACCACCACTGTCACCGCTAATGATTTTGAAACGACAACTGACGGTAAAAACGTTTATCTATGGAAATTTCGATCTCAATTTGATTATAATGTGTGTTTTTAGCTTCAAGTGCCTCGACTGAAACGTCCAGTCCTCAACAAGCAACTTTTGGCCAAGGTAAACTTTGAAAAATGTAATGTGCAACAGATAGATCTGTGATTATGCGATTACGATTGAGGTCCTTTAGTAATGAACAACTTAAATGGCTACCATTGGTTTTGCAACTACAACTGAAAATAATATATTTAAGTACAAAACTGTGTCGATATAGGAAACTGATCACAATATGTGGGTTTTGGTGCAAATGAAATAACAAGAACGGCTACTTAACGTAACAGTAACCACAGCTAGAAATGAGTTCTTCAATAAGAAAAGTGAATCACATAGTGAAAAGTTCAATGATATATCGATTAAAATGTGTGTTGTAGATACAAACACAACAACAGATATGGCCACCACTGCTGACATGGAAACCATAACAGAAAGTAAGAAAAATGCAGTTAGGCAATTATCTTATTAATGTAAAATTAATATAATACATATACGTCAAGGTACAAATGGAACAATCGAAACGGCAACCGCAGTAACAGAAACAACTGCTGAAGGTAATGATTTTAGCAATAAAACTGTGTCACTTATGGGGAATTATAATAGTTAAATAATCACATTATGTGTATTTGGTATAAACACAACTACAGATATGACCACCACTGCTGATATGGAAACTACAACTGATTGTAACAAAATTATAATCATGAAGCGGTGTCAAACATAAGAAACTAAATGCATAATATGTGTTTAGATACCAACGCAACAACGGAAATGACTACCGCGGTAGCAGAAACAACTCCCGAAAGTAATAATTTCAGTAACAAAACTGTGTCAACTATGAAAATTGAAATTGGTATCTAATCAAAATATGTTTTGTAGGTATAAACGCAACAACGGAAATGAATACCACTGCAGCAGAAACAACTCCTGAAAGTAATGATTTTAGTAACAAAATGTGTCAAATACGATAGATCAAAGTAGAAAACTGCCTAAAATTATTGTTTTTAAGGTACAAATGCCACAACTGATACCACCACTGTTACCGCTAATGATTTTGAAACGACAACTGACGGTAAAAACGTTTATCTATAGAAATTTCGATCTCAATTTGATTATAATGTGTGTTTTTAGCTTCAAGTGCCTCGACTGAAACGTCCAGTCCTCAACAAGCAACTTTTGGCCAAGGTAAACTTTGAAAAATGTAATGTGCAACAGATAGATCTGTGATTATGCGATTACGATTGAGGTCCTTTAGTAACGATACTAATACAACAACTTAAATGGCTACCATTGGTTTTGCAACTACAACTGAAAATAATATATTTAAGTACAAAACTGTGTCGATATAAGAAACTGATCACAATATGTGGCTTCTGGTGCAAATGAAATAACAAGAACGGCTACTTAACGTAACAGTAACCACAGCTAGAAATGAGTTCTTCAATAAGAAAAGTGAATCACATGTTGAAAAGTTCAATGATATATCGATTAAAATGTGTGTTGTAGATACAAACACAACAACAGATATGGCCACCACTGCTGACATGGAAACCATAACAGAAAGTAAGAAAAATGCAGTTAGGCAATTATCTTATTAATGTAAAATTAATATAACACATATACGTCAAGGTACAAATGGAACAACCGAAACGGCAACCGCAGTAACAGAAACAACTGCTGAAGGTAATGATTTTAGCAATAAAACTGTGTCACTTATGGGGAATTATAATAGTTAAATAATCACATTATGTGTATTTGGTATAAACACAACTACAGATATGGCCACCACTGCTGATATGGAAACTACAACTGATTGTAACAAAATTATAATCATGAAGCGGTGTCAAACATAAGAAACTAAATGCATAATATGTGTTTAGATACCAACGCAACAACGGAAATGACTACCGCGGTAGCAGAAACAACTCCCGAAAGTAATAATTTCAGTAACAAAACTGTGTCAACTATGAAAATTGAAATTGGTATCTAATCAAAACATGTTTTGTAGGTATAAACGCAACAACGGAAATGAATACCACTGCAGCAGAAACAACTCCTGAAAGTAATGATTTTAGTAACAAAATGTGTCAAATACGATAGATCAAAGTAGAAAACTGCCTAAAATTATTGTTTTTAAGGTACAAATGCCACAACTGATACCACCACTGTCACCGCTGATGATTTTGAAACGACAACTGACGGTAAAAACGTTTATCTATAGAAATTTCGATCTCAATTTGATTATAATGTGTGTTTTTAGCTTCAAGTGCCTCGACTGAAACGTCCAGTCCTCAACAAGCAACTTTTGGCCAAGGTAAACTTTGAAAAATGTAATGTGCAACAGATAGATCTGTGATTATGCGATTACGATTGAGGTCCTTTAGTAATGAACAACTTAAATGGCTACCATTGGTTTTGCAACTACAACTGAAAATAATATATTTAAGTACAAAACTGTGTCGATATAGGAAACTGATCACAATATGTGGCTTCTGGTGCAAATGAAATAACAAGAACGGCTACTTAACGTAACAGTAACCACAGCTAGAAATGAGTTCTTCAATAAGAAAAGTGAATCACATGTTGAAAAGTTCAATGATATATCGATTAAAATGTGTGTTGTAGATACAAACACAACAACAGATATGGCCACCACTGCTGACATGGAAACCATAACAGAAAGTAAGAAAAATGCAGTTAGGCAATTATCTTATTAATGTAAAATTAATATAATACATATACGTCAAGGTACAAATGGAACAACCGAAACGGCAACCGCAGTAACAGAAACAACTGCTGAAGGTAATGATTTTAGCAATAAAACTGTGTCACTTATGGGGAATTATAATAGTTAAATAATCACATTATGTGTATTTGGTATAAACACAACTACAGATATGACCACCACTGCTGATATGGAAACTACAACTGATTGTAACAAAATTATAATCATGAAGCGGTGTCAAACATAAGAAACTAAATGCATAATATGTGTTTAGATACCAACGCAACAACGGAAATGACTACCGCGGTAGCAGAAACAACTCCCGAAAGTAATAATTTCAGTAACAAAACTGTGTCAACTATGAAAATTGAAATTGGTATCTAATCAAAATATGTTTTGTAGGTATAAACGCAACAACGGAAATGAATACCACTGCAGCAGAAACAACTCCTGAAAGTAATGATTTTAGTAACAAAATGTGTCAAATACGATAGATCAAAGTAGAAAACTGCCTAAAATTATTGTTTTTAAGGTACAAATGCCACAACTGATACCACCACTGTTACCGCTAATGATTTTGAAACGACAACTGATGGTAAAAACGTTTATCTATAGAAATTTCGATCTCAATTTGATTATAATGTGTGTTTTTAGCTTCAAGTGCCTCGACTGAAACGTCCAGTCCTCAACAAGCAACTTTTGGCCAAGGTAAACTTTGAAAAATGTAATGTGCAACAGATAGATCTGTGATTATGCGATTACGATTGAGGTCCTTTAGTAATGAACAACTTAAATGGCTACCATTGGTTTTGCAACTACAACTGAAAATAATATATTTAAGTACAAAACTGTGTCGATATAGGAAACTGATCACAATATGTGGCTTTTGGTGCAAATGAAATAACAAGAACGGCTACTTAACGTAACAGTAACCACAGCTAGAAATGAGTTCTTCAATAAGAAAAGTGAATCACATGTTGAAAAGTTCAATGATATATCGATTAAAATGTGTGTTGTAGATACAAACACAACAACAGATATGGCCACCACTGCTGACATGGAAACCATAACAGAAAGTAAGAAAAATGCAGTTAGGCAATTATCTTATTAATGTAAAATTAATATAATACATATACGTCAAGGTACAAATGGAACAACCGAAACGGCAACCGCAGTAACAGAAACAACTGCTGAAGGTAATATATTTAGCAATAAAACTGTGTCACTTATGGGGAATTATAATAGTTAAATAATCACATTATGTGTATTTGGTATAAACACAACTACAGATATGGCCACCACTGCTGATATGGAAACTACAACTGATTGTAACAAAATTATAATCATGAAGCGGTGTCAAACATAAGAAACTAAATGCATAATATGTGTTTAGATACCAACGCAACAACGGAAATGACTATCGCGGTAGCAGAAACAACTCCCGAAAGTAATAATTTCAGTAACAAAACTGTGTCAACTATGAAAATTGAAATTGGTATCTAATCAAAACATGTTTTGTAGGTATAAACGCAACAACGGAAATGAATACCACTGCAGCAGAAACAACTCCTGAAAGTAATGATTTTAGTAACAAAATGTGTCAAATACGATAGATCAAAGTAGAAAACTGCCTAAAATTATTGTTTTTAAGGTACAAATGCCACAACTGATACCACCACTGTCACCGCTGATGATTTTGAAACGACAACTGATGGTAAAAACGTTTATCTATAGAAATTTCGATCTCAATTTGATTATAATGTGTGTTTTTAGCTTCAAGTGCCTCGACTGAAACGTCCAGTCCTCAACAAGCAACTTTTGGCCAAGGTGAACTTTGAAAAATGTAATGTGCAACAGATAGATCTGTGATTATGCGATTACGATTGAGGTCCTTTAGTAACGATACTAATACAACAACTTAAATGGCTACCATTGGTTTTGCAACTACAACTGAAAATAATATATTTAAGTACAAAACTGTGTCGATATAAGAAACTGATCACAATATGTGGCTTTTGGTGCAAATGAAATAACAAGAACGGCTACTTAACGTAACAGTAACCACAGCTAGAAATGAGTTCTTCAATAAGAAAAGTGAATCACATGTTGAAAAGTTCAATGATATATCGATTAAAATGTGTGTTGTAGATACAAACACAACAACAGATATGGCCACCACTGCTGACATGGAAACCATAACAGAAAGTAAGAAAAATGCAGTTAGGCAATTATCTTATTAATGTAAAATTAATATAACACATATACGTCAAGGTACAAATGGAACAACCGAAACGGCAACCGCAGTAACAGAAACAACTGCTGAAGGTAATATATTTAGCAATAAAACTGTGTCACTTATGGGGAATTATAATAGTTAAATAATCACATTATGTGTATTTGGTATAAACACAACTACAGATATGGCCACCACTGCTGATATGGAAACTACAACTGATTGTAACAAAATTATAATCATGAAGCGGTGTCAAACATAAGAAACTAAATGCATAATATGTGTTTAGATACCAACGCAACAACGGAAATGACTATCGCGGTAGCAGAAACAACTCCCGAAAGTAATAATTTCAGTAACAAAACTGTGTCAACTATGAAAATTGAAATTGGTATCTAATCAAAATATGTTTTGTAGGTATAAACGCAACAACGGAAATGAATACCACTGCAGCAGAAACAACTCCTGAAAGTAATGATTTTAGTAACAAAATGTGTCAAATACGATAGATCAAAGTAGAAAACTGCCTAAAATTATTGTTTTTAAGGTACAAATGCCACAACTGATACCACCACTGTCACCGCTGATGATTTTGAAACGACAACTGATGGTAAAAACGTTTATCTATAGAAATTTCGATCTCAATTTGATTATAATGTGTGTTTTTAGCTTCAAGTGCCTCGACTGAAACGTCCAGTCCTCAACAAGCAACTTTTGGCCAAGGTAAACTTTGAAAAATGTAATGTGCAACAGATAGATCTGTGATTATGCGATTACGATTGAGGTCCTTTAGTAATGAACAACTTAAATGGCTACCATTGGTTTTGCAACTACAACTGAAAATAATATATTTAAGTACAAAACTGTGTCGATATAGGAAACTGATCACAATATGTGGCTTCTGGTGCAAATGAAATAACAAGAACGGCTACTTAACGTAACAGTAACCACAGCTAGAAATGAGTTCTTCAATAAGAAAAGTGAATCACATGTTGAAAAGTTCAATGATATATCGATTAAAATGTGTGTTGTAGATACAAACACAACAACAGATATGGCCACCACTGCTGACATGGAAACCATAACAGAAAGTAAGAAAAATGCAGTTAGGCAATTATCTTATTAATGTAAAATTAATATAACACATATACGTCAAGGTACAAATGGAACAACCGAAACGGCAACCGCAGTAACAGAAACAACTGCTGAAGGTAATGATTTTAGCAATAAAACTGTGTCACTTATGGGGAATTATAATAGTTAAATAATCACATTATGTGTATTTGGTATAAACACAACTACAGATATGACCACCACTGCTGATATGGAAACTACAACTGATTGTAACAAAATTATAATCATGAAGCGGTGTCAAACATAAGAAACTAAATGCATAATATGTGTTTAGATACCAACGCAACAACGGAAATGACTACCGCGGTAGCAGAAACAACTCCCGAAAGTAATAATTTCAGTAACAAAACTGTGTCAACTATGAAAATTGAAATTGGTATCTAATCAAAACATGTTTTGTAGGTATAAACGCAACAACGGAAATGAATACCACTGCAGCAGAAACAACTCCTGAAAGTAATGATTTTAGTAACAAAATGTGTCAAATACGATAGATCAAAGTAGAAAACTGCCTAAAATTATTGTTTTTAAGGTACAAATGCCACAACTGATACCACCACTGTCACCGCTAATGATTTTGAAACGACAACTGACGGTAAAAACGTTTATCTATAGAAATTTCGATCTCAATTTGATTATAATGTGTGTTTTTAGCTTCAAGTGCCTCGACTGAAACGTCCAGTCCTCAACAAGCAACTTTTGGCCAAGGTAAACTTTGAAAAATGTAATGTGCAACAGATAGATCTGTGATTATGCGATTACGATTGAGGTCCTTTAGTAACGATACTAATACAACAACTTAAATGGCTACCATTGGTTTTGCAACTACAACTGAAAATAATATATTTAAGTACAAAACTGTGTCGATATAAGAAACTGATCACAATATGTGGCTTTTGGTGCAAATGAAATAACAAGAACGGCTACTTAACGTAACAGTAACCACAGCTAGAAATGAGTTCTTCAATAAGAAAAGTGAATCACATGTTGAAAAGTTCAATGATATATCGATTAAAATGTGTGTTGTAGATACAAACACAACAACAGATATGGCCACCACTGCTGACATGGAAACCATAACAGAAAGTAAGAAAAATGCAGTTAGGCAATTATCTTATTAATGTAAAATTAATATAATACATATACGTCAAGGTACAAATGGAACAACCGAAACGGCAACCGCAGTAACAGAAACAACTGCTGAAGGTAATATATTTAGCAATAAAACTGTGTCACTTATGGGGAATTATAATAGTTAAATAATCACATTATGTGTATTTGGTATAAACACAACTACAGATATGGCCACCACTGCTGATATGGAAACTACAACTGATTGTAACAAAATTATAATCATGAAGCGGTGTCAAACATAAGAAACTAAATGCATAATATGTGTTTAGATACCAACGCAACAACGGAAATGACTACCGCGGTAGCAGAAACAACTCCCGAAAGTAATAATTTCAGTAACAAAACTGTGTCAACTATGAAAATTGAAATTGGTATCTAATCAAAATATGTTTTGTAGGTATAAACGCAACAACGGAAATGAATACCACTGCAGCAGAAACAACTCCTGAAAGTAATGATTTTAGTAACAAAATGTGTCAAATACGATAGATCAAAGTAGAAAACTGCCTAAAATTATTGTTTTTAAGGTACAAATGCCACAACTGATACCACCACTGTTACCGCTAATGATTTTGAAACGACAACTGATGGTAAAAACGTTTATCTATAGAAATTTCGATCTCAATTTGATTATAATGTGTGTTTTTAGCTTCAAGTGCCTCGACTGAAACGTCCAGTCCTCAACAAGCAACTTTTGGCCAAGGTAAACTTTGAAAAATGTAATGTGCAACAGATAGATCTGTGATTATGCGATTACGATTGAGGTCCTTTAGTAATGAACAACTTAAATGGCTACCATTGGTTTTGCAACTACAACTGAAAATAATATATTTAAGTACAAAACTGTGTCGATATAGGAAACTGATCACAATATGTGGCTTTTGGTGCAAATGAAATAACAAGAACGGCTACTTAACGTAACAGTAACCACAGCTAGAAATGAGTTCTTCAATAAGAAAAGTGAATCACATGTTGAAAAGTTCAATGATATATCGATTAAAATGTGTGTTGTAGATACAAACACAACAACAGATATGGCCACCACTGCTGACATGGAAACCATAACAGAAAGTAAGAAAAATGCAGTTAGGCAATTATCTTATTAATGTAAAATTAATATAATACATATACGTCAAGGTACAAATGGAACAACCGAAACGGCAACCGCAGTAACAGAAACAACTGCTGAAGGTAATATATTTAGCAATAAAACTGTGTCACTTATGGGGAATTATAATAGTTAAATAATCACATTATGTGTATTTGGTATAAACACAACTACAGATATGGCCACCACTGCTGATATGGAAACTACAACTGATTGTAACAAAATTATAATCATGAAGCGGTGTCAAACATAAGAAACTAAATGCATAATATGTGTTTAGATACCAACGCAACAACGGAAATGACTATCGCGGTAGCAGAAACAACTCCCGAAAGTAATAATTTCAGTAACAAAACTGTGTCAACTATGAAAATTGAAATTGGTATCTAATCAAAACATGTTTTGTAGGTATAAACGCAACAACGGAAATGAATACCACTGCAGCAGAAACAACTCCTGAAAGTAATGATTTTAGTAACAAAATGTGTCAAATACGATAGATCAAAGTAGAAAACTGCCTAAAATTATTGTTTTTAAGGTACAAATGCCACAACTGATACCACCACTGTCACCGCTGATGATTTTGAAACGACAACTGATGGTAAAAACGTTTATCTATAGAAATTTCGATCTCAATTTGATTATAATGTGTGTTTTTAGCTTCAAGTGCCTCGACTGAAACGTCCAGTCCTCAACAAGCAACTTTTGGCCAAGGTGAACTTTGAAAAATGTAATGTGCAACAGATAGATCTGTGATTATGCGATTACGATTGAGGTCCTTTAGTAACGATACTAATACAACAACTTAAATGGCTACCATTGGTTTTGCAACTACAACTGAAAATAATATATTTAAGTACAAAACTGTGTCGATATAAGAAACTGATCACAATATGTGGCTTTTGGTGCAAATGAAATAACAAGAACGGCTACTTAACGTAACAGTAACCACAGCTAGAAATGAGTTCTTCAATAAGAAAAGTGAATCACATGTTGAAAAGTTCAATGATATATCGATTAAAATGTGTGTTGTAGATACAAACACAACAACAGATATGGCCACCACTGCTGACATGGAAACCATAACAGAAAGTAAGAAAAATGCAGTTAGGCAATTATCTTATTAATGTAAAATTAATATAACACATATACGTCAAGGTACAAATGGAACAACCGAAACGGCAACCGCAGTAACAGAAACAACTGCTGAAGGTAATATATTTAGCAATAAAACTGTGTCACTTATGGGGAATTATAATAGTTAAATAATCACATTATGTGTATTTGGTATAAACACAACTACAGATATGGCCACCACTGCTGATATGGAAACTACAACTGATTGTAACAAAATTATAATCATGAAGCGGTGTCAAACATAAGAAACTAAATGCATAATATGTGTTTAGATACCAACGCAACAACGGAAATGACTATCGCGGTAGCAGAAACAACTCCCGAAAGTAATAATTTCAGTAACAAAACTGTGTCAACTATGAAAATTGAAATTGGTATCTAATCAAAATATGTTTTGTAGGTATAAACGCAACAACGGAAATGAATACCACTGCAGCAGAAACAACTCCTGAAAGTAATGATTTTAGTAACAAAATGTGTCAAATACGATAGATCAAAGTAGAAAACTGCCTAAAATTATTGTTTTTAAGGTACAAATGCCACAACTGATACCACCACTGTCACCGCTGATGATTTTGAAACGACAACTGATGGTAAAAACGTTTATCTATAGAAATTTCGATCTCAATTTGATTATAATGTGTGTTTTTAGCTTCAAGTGCCTCGACTGAAACGTCCAGTCCTCAACAAGCAACTTTTGGCCAAGGTAAACTTTGAAAAATGTAATGTGCAACAGATAGATCTGTGATTATGCGATTACGATTGAGGTCCTTTAGTAATGAACAACTTAAATGGCTACCATTGGTTTTGCAACTACAACTGAAAATAATATATTTAAGTACAAAACTGTGTCGATATAGGAAACTGATCACAATATGTGGCTTCTGGTGCAAATGAAATAACAAGAACGGCTACTTAACGTAACAGTAACCACAGCTAGAAATGAGTTCTTCAATAAGAAAAGTGAATCACATGTTGAAAAGTTCAATGATATATCGATTAAAATGTGTGTTGTAGATACAAACACAACAACAGATATGGCCACCACTGCTGACATGGAAACCATAACAGAAAGTAAGAAAAATGCAGTTAGGCAATTATCTTATTAATGTAAAATTAATATAACACATATACGTCAAGGTACAAATGGAACAACCGAAACGGCAACCGCAGTAACAGAAACAACTGCTGAAGGTAATGATTTTAGCAATAAAACTGTGTCACTTATGGGGAATTATAATAGTTAAATAATCACATTATGTGTATTTGGTATAAACACAACTACAGATATGGCCACCACTGCTGATATGGAAACTACAACTGATTGTAACAAAATTATAATCATGAAGCGGTGTCAAACATAAGAAACTAAATGCATAATATGTGTTTAGATACCAACGCAACAACGGAAATGACTACCGCGGTAGCAGAAACAACTCCCGAAAGTAATAATTTCAGTAACAAAACTGTGTCAACTATGAAAATTGAAATTGGTATCTAATCAAAACATGTTTTGTAGGTATAAACGCAACAACGGAAATGAATACCACTGCAGCAGAAACAACTCCTGAAAGTAATGATTTTAGTAACAAAATGTGTCAAATACGATAGATCAAAGTAGAAAACTGCCTAAAATTATTGTTTTTAAGGTACAAATGCCACAACTGATACCACCACTGTCACCGCTGATGATTTTGAAACGACAACTGATGGTAAAAACGTTTATCTATGGAAATTTCGATCTCAATTTGATTATAATGTGTGTTTTTAGCTTCAAGTGCCTCGACTGAAACGTCCAGTCCTCAACAAGCAACTTTTGGCCAAGGTAAACTTTGAAAAATGTAATGTGCAACAGATAGATCTGTGATTATGCGATTACGATTGAGGTCCTTTAGTAATGAACAACTTAAATGGCTACCATTGGTTTTGCAACTACAACTGAAAATAATATATTTAAGTACAAAACTGTGTCGATATAGGAAACTGATCACAATATGTGGCTTCTGGTGCAAATGAAATAACAAGAACGGCTACTTAACGTAACAGTAACCACAGCTAGAAATGAGTTCTTCAATAAGAAAAGTGAATCACATGTTGAAAAGTTCAATGATATATCGATTAAAATGTGTGTTGTAGATACAAACACAACAACAGATATGGCCACCACTGCTGACATGGAAACCATAACAGAAAGTAAGAAAAATGCAGTTAGGCAATTATCTTATTAATGTAAAATTAATATAATACATATACGTCAAGGTACAAATGGAACAACCGAAACGGCAACCGCAGTAACAGAAACAACTGCTGAAGGTAATGATTTTAGCAATAAAACTGTGTCACTTATGGGGAATTATAATAGTTAAATAATCACATTATGTGTATTTGGTATAAACACAACTACAGATATGACCACCACTGCTGATATGGAAACTACAACTGATTGTAACAAAATTATAATCATGAAGCGGTGTCAAACATAAGAAACTAAATGCATAATATGTGTTTAGATACCAACGCAACAACGGAAATGACTACCGCGGTAGCAGAAACAACTCCCGAAAGTAATAATTTCAGTAACAAAACTGTGTCAACTATGAAAATTGAAATTGGTATCTAATCAAAACATGTTTTGTAGGTATAAACGCAACAACGGAAATGAATACCACTGCAGCAGAAACAACTCCTGAAAGTAATGATTTTAGTAACAAAATGTGTCAAATACGATAGATCAAAGTAGAAAACTGCCTAAAATTATTGTTTTTAAGGTACAAATGCCACAACTGATACCACCAATGTCACGGCTGATGATTTTGAAACGACAACTGACGGTAAAAACGTTTATCTATAGAAATTTCGATCTCAATTTGATTATAATGTGTGTTTTTAGCTTCAAGTGCCTCGACTGAAACGTCCAGTCCTCAACAAGCAACTTTTGGCCAAGGTAAACTTTGAAAAATGTAATGTGCAACAGATAGATCTGTGATTATGCGATTACGATTGAGGTCCTTTAGTAACGATACTAATACAACAACTTAAATGGCTACCATTGGTTTTGCAACTACAACTGAAAATAATATATTTAAGTACAAAACTGTGTCGATATAGGAAACTGATCACAATATGTGGCTTTTGGTGCAAATGAAATAACAAGAACGGCTACTTAACGTAACAGTAACCACAGCTAGAAATGAGTTCTTCAATAAGAAAAGTGAATCACATGTTGAAAAGTTCAATGATATATCGATTAAAATGTGTGTTGTAGATACAAACACAACAACAGATATGGCCACCACTGCTGACATGGAAACCATAACAGAAAGTAAGAAAAATGCAGTTAGGCAATTATCTTATTAATGTAAAATTAATATAATACATATACGTCAAGGTACAAATGGAACAACCGAAACGGCAACCGCAGTAACAGAAACAACTGCTGAAGGTAATATATTTAGCAATAAAACTGTGTCACTTATGGGGAATTATAATAGTTAAATAATCACATTATGTGTATTTGGTATAAACACAACTACAGATATGGCCACCACTGCTGATATGGAAACTACAACTGATTGTAACAAAATTATAATCATGAAGCGGTGTCAAACATAAGAAACTAAATGCATAATATGTGTTTAGATACCAACGCAACAACGGAAATGACTACCGCGGTAGCAGAAACAACTCCCGAAAGTAATAATTTCAGTAACAAAACTGTGTCAACTATGAAAATTGAAATTGGTATCTAATCAAAACATGTTTTGTAGGTATAAACGCAACAACGGAAATGAATACCACTGCAGCAGAAACAACTCCTGAAAGTAATGATTTTAGTAACAAAATGTGTCAAATACGATAGATCAAAGTAGAAAACTGCCTAAAATTATTGTTTTTAAGGTACAAATGCCACAACTGATACCACCACTGTCACCGCTGATGATTTTGAAATGACAACTGATGGTAAAAACGTTTATCTATGGAAATTTCGATCTCAATTTGATTATAATGTGTGTTTTTAGCTTCAAGTGCCTCGACTGAAACGTCCAGTCCTCAACAAGCAACTTTTGGCCAAGGTAAACTTTGAAAAATGTAATGTGCAACAGATAGATCTGTGATTATGCGATTACGATTGAGGTCCTTTAGTAATGAACAACTTAAATGGCTACCATTGGTTTTGCAACTACAACTGAAAATAATATATTTAAGTACAAAACTGTGTCGATATAGGAAACTGATCACAATATGTGGCTTCTGGTGCAAATGAAATAACAAGAACGGCTACTTAACGTAACAGTAACCACAGCTAGAAATGAGTTCTTCAATAAGAAAAGTGAATCACATGTTGAAAAGTTCAATGATATATCGATTAAAATGTGTGTTGTAGATACAAACACAACAACAGATATGGCCACCACTGCTGACATGGAAACCATAACAGAAAGTAAGAAAAATGCAGTTAGGCAATTATCTTATTAATGTAAAATTAATATAATACATATACGTCAAGGTACAAATGGAACAACCGAAACGGCAACCGCAGTAACAGAAACAACTGCTGAAGGTAATATATTTAGCAATAAAACTGTGTCACTTATGGGGAATTATAATAGTTAAATAATCACATTATGTGTATTTGGTATAAACACAACTACAGATATGGCCACCACTGCTGATATGGAAACTACAACTGATTGTAACAAAATTATAATCATGAAGCGGTGTCAAACATAAGAAACTAAATGCATAATATGTGTTTAGATACCAACGCAACAACGGAAATGACTACCGCGGTAGCAGAAACAACTCCCGAAAGTAATAATTTCAGTAACAAAACTGTGTCAACTATGAAAATTGAAATTGGTATCTAATCAAAACATGTTTTGTAGGTATAAACGCAACAACGGAAATGAATACCACTGCAGCAGAAACAACTCCTGAAAGTAATGATTTTAGTAACAAAATGTGTCAAATACGATAGATCAAAGTAGAAAACTGCCTAAAATTATTGTTTTTAAGGTACAAATGCCACAACTGATACCACCACTGTCACGGCTGATGATTTTGAAACGACCACTGACGGTAAAAACGTTTATCTATAGAAATTTCGATCTCAATTTGATTATAATGTGTGTTTTTAGCTTCAAGTGCCTCGACTGAAACGTCCAGTCCTCAACAAGCAACTTTTGGCCAAGGTAAACTTTGAAAAATGTAATGTGCAACAGATAGATCTGTGATTATGCGATTACGATTGAGGTCCTTTAGTAATGAACAACTTAAATGGCTACCATTGGTTTTGCAACTACAACTGAAAATAATATATTTAAGTACAAAACTGTGTCGATATAAGAAACTGATCACAATATGTGGCTTCTGGTGCAAATGAAATAACAAGAACGGCTACTTAACGTAACAGTAACCACAGCTAGAAATGAGTTCTTCAATAAGAAAAGTGAATCACATGTTGAAAAGTTCAATGATATATCGATTAAAATGTGTGTTGTAGATACAAACACAACAACAGATATGGCCACCACTGCTGACATGGAAACCATAACAGAAAGTAAGAAAAATGCAGTTAGGCAATTATCTTATTAATGTAAAATTAATATAATACATATACGTCAAGGTACAAATGGAACAACCGAAACGGCAACCGCAGTAACAGAAACAACTGCTGAAGGTAATATATTTAGCAATAAAACTGTGTCACTTATGGGGAATTATAATAGTTAAATAATCACATTATGTGTATTTGGTATAAACACAACTACAGATATGGCCACCACTGCTGATATGGAAACTACAACTGATTGTAACAAAATTATAATCATGAAGCGGTGTCAAACATAAGAAACTAAATGCATAATATGTGTTTAGATACCAACGCAACAACGGAAATGACTACCGCGGTAGCAGAAACAACTCCCGAAAGTAATAATTTCAGTAACAAAACTGTGTCAACTATGAAAATTGAAATTGGTATCTAATCAAAACATGTTTTGTAGGTATAAACGCAACAACGGAAATGAATACCACTGCAGCAGAAACAACTCCTGAAAGTAATGATTTTAGTAACAAAATGTGTCAAATACGATAGATCAAAGTAGAAAACTGCCTAAAATTATTGTTTTTAAGGTACAAATGCCACAACTGATACCACCACTGTCACCGCTGATGATTTTGAAACGACAACTGATGGTAAAAACGTTTATCTATAGAAATTTCGATCTCAATTTGATTATAATGTGTGTTTTTAGCTTCAAGTGCCTCGACTGAAACGTCCAGTCCTCAACAAGCAACTTTTGGCCAAGGTAAACTTTGAAAAATGTAATGTGCAACAGATAGATCTGTGATTATGCGATTACGATTGAGGTCCTTTAGTAATGAACAACTTAAATGGCTACCATTGGTTTTGCAACTACAACTGAAAATAATATATTTAAGTACAAAACTGTGTCGATATAGGAAACTGATCACAATATGTGGCTTCTGGTGCAAATGAAATAACAAGAACGGCTACTTAACGTAACAGTAACCACAGCTAGAAATGAGTTCTTCAATAAGAAAAGTGAATCACATGTTGAAAAGTTCAATGATATATCGATTAAAATGTGTGTTGTAGATACAAACACAACAACAGATATGGCCACCACTGCTGACATGGAAACCATAACAGAAAGTAAGAAAAATGCAGTTAGGCAATTATCTTATTAATGTAAAATTAATATAATACATATACGTCAAGGTACAAATGGAACAACCGAAACGGCAACCGCAGTAACAGAAACAACTGCTGAAGGTAATATATTTAGCAATAAAACTGTGTCACTTATGGGGAATTATAATAGTTAAATAATCACATTATGTGTATTTGGTATAAACACAACTACAGATATGGCCACCACTGCTGATATGGAAACTACAACTGATTGTAACAAAATTATAATCATGAAGCGGTGTCAAACATAAGAAACTAAATGCATAATATGTGTTTAGATACCAACGCAACAACGGAAATGACTACCGCGGTAGCAGAAACAACTCCCGAAAGTAATAATTTCAGTAACAAAACTGTGTCAACTATGAAAATTGAAATTGGTATCTAATCAAAACATGTTTTGTAGGTATAAACGCAACAACGGAAATGAATACCACTGCAGCAGAAACAACTCCTGAAAGTAATGATTTTAGTAACAAAATGTGTCAAATACGATAGATCAAAGTAGAAAACTGCCTAAAATTATTGTTTTTAAGGTACAAATGCCACAACTGATACCACCACTGTCACCGCTGATGATTTTGAAACGACAACTGATGGTAAAAACGTTTATCTATAGAAATTTCGATCTCAATTTGATTATAATGTGTGTTTTTAGCTTCAAGTGCCTCGACTGAAACGTCCAGTCCTCAACAAGCAACTTTTGGCCAAGGTAAACTTTGAAAAATGTAATGTGCAACAGATAGATCTGTGATTATGCGATTACGATTGAGGTCCTTTAGTAATGAACAACTTAAATGGCTACCATTGGTTTTGCAACTACAACTGAAAATAATATATTTAAGTACAAAACTGTGTCGATATAGGAAACTGATCACAATATGTGGCTTCTGGTGCAAATGAAATAACAAGAACGGCTACTTAACGTAACAGTAACCACAGCTAGAAATGAGTTCTTCAATAAGAAAAGTGAATCACATGTTGAAAAGTTCAATGATATATCGATTAAAATGTGTGTTGTAGATACAAACACAACAACAGATATGGCCACCACTGCTGACATGGAAACCATAACAGAAAGTAAGAAAAATGCAGTTAGGCAATTATCTTATTAATGTAAAATTAATATAATACATATACGTCAAGGTACAAATGGAACAACCGAAACGGCAACCGCAGTAACAGAAACAACTGCTGAAGGTAATGATTTTAGCAATAAAACTGTGTCACTTATGGGGAATTATAATAGTTAAATAATCACATTATGTGTATTTGGTATAAACACAACTACAGATATGGCCACCACTGCTGATATGGAAACTACAACTGATTGTAACAAAATTATAATCATGAAGCGGTGTCAAACATAAGAAACTAAATGCATAATATGTGTTTAGATACCAACGCAACAACGGAAATGACTACCGCGGTAGCAGAAACAACTCCCGAAAGTAATAATTTCAGTAACAAAACTGTGTCAACTATGAAAATTGAAATTGGTATCTAATCAAAACATGTTTTGTAGGTATAAACGCAACAACGGAAATGAATACCACTGCAGCAGAAACAACTCCTGAAAGTAATGATTTTAGTAACAAAATGTGTCAAATACGATAGATCAAAGTAGAAAACTGCCTAAAATTATTGTTTTTAAGGTACAAATGCCACAACTGATACCACCACTGTCACCGCTGATGATTTTGAAACGACAACTGATGGTAAAAACGTTTATCTATAGAAATTTCGATCTCAATTTGATTATAATGTGTGTTTTTAGCTTCAAGTGCCTCGACTGAAACGTCCAGTCCTCAACAAGCAACTTTTGGCCAAGGTAAACTTTGAAAAATGTAATGTGCAACAGATAGATCTGTGATTATGCGATTACGATTGAGGTCCTTTAGTAATGAACAACTTAAATGGCTACCATTGGTTTTGCAACTACAACTGAAAATAATATATTTAAGTACAAAACTGTGTCGATATAGGAAACTGATCACAATATGTGGCTTCTGGTGCAAATGAAATAACAAGAACGGCTACTTAACGTAACAGTAACCACAGCTAGAAATGAGTTCTTCAATAAGAAAAGTGAATCACATGTTGAAAAGTTCAATGATATATCGATTAAAATGTGTGTTGTAGATACAAACACAACAACAGATATGGCCACCACTGCTGACATGGAAACCATAACAGAAAGTAAGAAAAATGCAGTTAGGCAATTATCTTATTAATGTAAAATTAATATAACACATATACGTCAAGGTACAAATGGAACAACCGAAACGGCAACCGCAGTAACAGAAACAACTGCTGAAGGTCATGATTTTAGCAATAAAACTGTGTCACTTATGGGGAATTATAATAGTTAAATAATCACATTATGTGTATTTGGTATAAACACAACTACAGATATGGCCACCACTGCTGATATGGAAACTACAACTGATTGTAACAAAATTATAATCATGAAGCGGTGTCAAACATAAGAAACTAAATGCATAATATGTGTTTAGATACCAACGCAACAACGGAAATGACTACCGCGGTAGCAGAAACAACTCCCGAAAGTAATAATTTCAGTAACAAAACTGTGTCAACTATGAAAATTGAAATTGGTATCTAATCAAAACATGTTTTGTAGGTATAAACGCAACAACGGAAATGAATACCACTGCAGCAGAAACAACTCCTGAAAGTAATGATTTTAGTAACAAAATGTGTCAAATACGATAGATCAAAGTAGAAAACTGCCTAAAATTATTGTTTTTAAGGTACAAATGCCACAACTGATACCACCACTGTCACCGCTGATGATTTTGAAACGACAACTGATGGTAAAAACGTTTATCTATAGAAATTTCGATCTCAATTTGATTATAATGTGTGTTTTTAGCTTCAAGTGCCTCGACTGAAACGTCCAGTCCTCAACAAGCAACTTTTGGCCAAGGTAAACTTTGAAAAATGTAATGTGCAACAGATAGATCTGTGATTATGCGATTACGATTGAGGTCCTTTAGTAATGAACAACTTAAATGGCTACCATTGGTTTTGCAACTACAACTGAAAATAATATATTTAAGTACAAAACTGTGTCGATATAGGAAACTGATCACAATATGTGGCTTCTGGTGCAAATGAAATAACAAGAACGGCTACTTAACGTAACAGTAACCACAGCTAGAAATGAGTTCTTCAATAAGAAAAGTGAATCACATGTTGAAAAGTTCAATGATATATCGATTAAAATGTGTGTTGTAGATACAAACACAACAACAGATATGGCCACCACTGCTGACATGGAAACCATAACAGAAAGTAAGAAAAATGCAGTTAGGCAATTATCTTATTAATGTAAAATTAATATAATACATATACGTCAAGGTACAAATGGAACAACCGAAACGGCAACCGCAGTAACAGAAACAACTGCTGAAGGTAATGATTTTAGCAATAAAACTGTGTCACTTATGGGGTATTATAATAGTTAAATAATCACATTATGTGTATTTGGTATAAACACAACTACAGATATGGCCACCACTGCTGATATGGAAACTACAACTGATTGTAACAAAATTATAATCATGAAGCGGTGTCAAACATAAGAAACTAAATGCATAATATGTGTTTAGATACCAACGCAACAACGGAAATGACTACCGCGGTAGCAGAAACAACTCCCGAAAGTAATAATTTCAGTAACAAAACTGTGTCAACTATGAAAATTGAAATTGGTATCTAATCAAAACATGTTTTGTAGGTATAAACGCAACAACGGAAATGAATACCACTGCAGCAGAAACAACTCCTGAAAGTAATGATTTTAGTAACAAAATGTGTCAAATACGATAGATCAAAGTAGAAAACTGCCTAAAATTATTGTTTTTAAGGTACAAATGCCACAACTGATACCACCAATGTCACGGCTGATGATTTTGAAACGACAACTGACGGTAAAAACGTTTATCTATAGAAATTTCGATCTCAATTTGATTATAATGTGTGTTTTTAGCTTCAAGTGCCTCGACTGAAACGTCCAGTCCTCAACAAGCAACTTTTGGCCAAGGTAAACTTTGAAAAATGTAATGTGCAACAGATAGATCTGTGATTATGCGATTACGATTGAGGTCCTTTAGTAACGATACTAATACAACAACTTAAATGGCTACCATTGGTTTTGCAACTACAACTGAAAATAATATATTTAAGTACAAAACTGTGTCGATATAGGAAACTGATCACAATATGTGGCTTTTGGTGCAAATGAAATAACAAGAACGGCTACTTAACGTAACAGTAACCACAGCTAGAAATGAGTTCTTCAATAAGAAAAGTGAATCACATGTTGAAAAGTTCAATGATATATCGATTAAAATGTGTGTTGTAGATACAAACACAACAACAGATATGGCCACCACTGCTGACATGGAAACCATAACAGAAAGTAAGAAAAATGCAGTTAGGCAATTATCTTATTAATGTAAAATTAATATAATACATATACGTCAAGGTACAAATGGAACAACCGAAACGGCAACCGCAGTAACAGAAACAACTGCTGAAGGTAATATATTTAGCAATAAAACTGTGTCACTTATGGGGAATTATAATAGTTAAATAATCACATTATGTGTATTTGGTATAAACACAACTACAGATATGGCCACCACTGCTGATATGGAAACTACAACTGATTGTAACAAAATTATAATCATGAAGCGGTGTCAAACATAAGAAACTAAATGCATAATATGTGTTTAGATACCAACGCAACAACGGAAATGACTACCGCGGTAGCAGAAACAACTCCCGAAAGTAATAATTTCAGTAACAAAACTGTGTCAACTATGAAAATTGAAATTGGTATCTAATCAAAACATGTTTTGTAGGTATAAACGCAACAACGGAAATGAATACCACTGCAGCAGAAACAACTCCTGAAAGTAATGATTTTAGTAACAAAATGTGTCAAATACGATAGATCAAAGTAGAAAACTGCCTAAAATTATTGTTTTTAAGGTACAAATGCCACAACTGATACCACCACTGTCACCGCTGATGATTTTGAAATGACAACTGATGGTAAAAACGTTTATCTATAGAAATTTCGATCTCAATTTGATTATAATGTGTGTTTTTAGCTTCAAGTGCCTCGACTGAAACGTCCAGTCCTCAACAAGCAACTTTTGGCCAAGGTAAACTTTGAAAAATGTAATGTGCAACAGATAGATCTGTGATTATGCGATTACGATTGAGGTCCTTTAGTAATGAACAACTTAAATGGCTACCATTGGTTTTGCAACTACAACTGAAAATAATATATTTAAGTACAAAACTGTGTCGATATAGGAAACTGATCACAATATGTGGCTTCTGGTGCAAATGAAATAACAAGAACGGCTACTTAACGTAACAGTAACCACAGCTAGAAATGAGTTCTTCAATAAGAAAAGTGAATCACATGTTGAAAAGTTCAATGATATATCGATTAAAATGTGTGTTGTAGATACAAACACAACAACAGATATGGCCACCACTGCTGACATGGAAACCATAACAGAAAGTAAGAAAAATGCAGTTAGGCAATTATCTTATTAATGTAAAATTAATATAATACATATACGTCAAGGTACAAATGGAACAACCGAAACGGCAACCGCAGTAACAGAAACAACTGCTGAAGGTAATATATTTAGCAATAAAACTGTGTCACTTATGGGGAATTATAATAGTTAAATAATCACATTATGTGTATTTGGTATAAACACAACTACAGATATGGCCACCACTGCTGATATGGAAACTACAACTGATTGTAACAAAATTATAATCATGAAGCGGTGTCAAACATAAGAAACTAAATGCATAATATGTGTTTAGATACCAACGCAACAACGGAAATGACTACCGCGGTAGCAGAAACAACTCCCGAAAGTAATAATTTCAGTAACAAAACTGTGTCAACTATGAAAATTGAAATTGGTATCTAATCAAAACATGTTTTGTAGGTATAAACGCAACAACGGAAATGAATACCACTGCAGCAGAAACAACTCCTGAAAGTAATGATTTTAGTAACAAAATGTGTCAAATACGATAGATCAAAGTAGAAAACTGCCTAAAATTATTGTTTTTAAGGTACAAATGCCACAACTGATACCACCACTGTCACGGCTGATGATTTTGAAACGACCACTGACGGTAAAAACGTTTATCTATAGAAATTTCGATCTCAATTTGATTATAATGTGTGTTTTTAGCTTCAAGTGCCTCGACTGAAACGTCCAGTCCTCAACAAGCAACTTTTGGCCAAGGTAAACTTTGAAAAATGTAATGTGCAACAGATAGATCTGTGATTATGCGATTACGATTGAGGTCCTTTAGTAATGAACAACTTAAATGGCTACCATTGGTTTTGCAACTACAACTGAAAATAATATATTTAAGTACAAAACTGTGTCGATATAAGAAACTGATCACAATATGTGGCTTTTGGTGCAAATGAAATAACAAGAACGGCTACTTAACGTAACAGTAACCACAGCTAGAAATGAGTTCTTCAATAAGAAAAGTGAATCACATGTTGAAAAGTTCAATGATATATCGATTAAAATGTGTGTTGTAGATACAAACACAACAACAGATATGGCCACCACTGCTGACATGGAAACCATAACAGAAAGTAAGAAAAATGCAGTTAGGCAATTATCTTATTAATGTAAAATTAATATAATACATATACGTCAAGGTACAAATGGAACAACCGAAACGGCAACCGCAGTAACAGAAACAACTGCTGAAGGTAATATATTTAGCAATAAAACTGTGTCACTTATGGGGAATTATAATAGTTAAATAATCACATTATGTGTATTTGGTATAAACACAACTACAGATATGGCCACCACTGCTGATATGGAAACTACAACTGATTGTAACAAAATTATAATCATGAAGCGGTGTCAAACATAAGAAACTAAATGCATAATATGTGTTTAGATACCAACGCAACAACGGAAATGACTACCGCGGTAGCAGAAACAACTCCCGAAAGTAATAATTTCAGTAACAAAACTGTGTCAACTATGAAAATTGAAATTGGTATCTAATCAAAACATGTTTTGTAGGTATAAACGCAACAACGGAAATGAATACCACTGCAGCAGAAACAACTCCTGAAAGTAATGATTTTAGTAACAAAATGTGTCAAATACGATAGATCAAAGTAGAAAACTGCCTAAAATTATTGTTTTTAAGGTACAAATGCCACAACTGATACCACCACTGTCACCGCTGATGATTTTGAAACGACAACTGATGGTAAAAACGTTTATCTATAGAAATTTCGATCTCAATTTGATTATAATGTGTGTTTTTAGCTTCAAGTGCCTCGACTGAAACGTCCAGTCCTCAACAAGCAACTTTTGGCCAAGGTAAACTTTGAAAAATGTAATGTGCAACAGATAGATCTGTGATTATGCGATTACGATTGAGGTCCTTTAGTAATGAACAACTTAAATGGCTACCATTGGTTTTGCAACTACAACTGAAAATAATATATTTAAGTACAAAACTGTGTCGATATAGGAAACTGATCACAATATGTGGCTTCTGGTGCAAATGAAATAACAAGAACGGCTACTTAACGTAACAGTAACCACAGCTAGAAATGAGTTCTTCAATAAGAAAAGTGAATCACATGTTGAAAAGTTCAATGATATATCGATTAAAATGTGTGTTGTAGATACAAACACAACAACAGATATGGCCACCACTGCTGACATGGAAACCATAACAGAAAGTAAGAAAAATGCAGTTAGGCAATTATCTTATTAATGTAAAATTAATATAATACATATACGTCAAGGTACAAATGGAACAACCGAAACGGCAACCGCAGTAACAGAAACAACTGCTGAAGGTAATGATTTTAGCAATAAAACTGTGTCACTTATGGGGAATTATAATAGTTAAATAATCACATTATGTGTATTTGGTATAAACACAACTACAGATATGGCCACCACTGCTGATATGGAAACTACAACTGATTGTAACAAAATTATAATCATGAAGCGGTGTCAAACATAAGAAACTAAATGCATAATATGTGTTTAGATACCAACGCAACAACGGAAATGACTACCGCGGTAGCAGAAACAACTCCCGAAAGTAATAATTTCAGTAACAAAACTGTGTCAACTATGAAAATTGAAATTGGTATCTAATCAAAACATGTTTTGTAGGTATAAACGCAACAACGGAAATGAATACCACTGCAGCAGAAACAACTCCTGAAAGTAATGATTTTAGTAACAAAATGTGTCAAATACGATAGATCAAAGTAGAAAACTGCCTAAAATTATTGTTTTTAAGGTACAAATGCCACAACTGATACCACCACTGTCACCGCTGATGATTTTGAAACGACAACTGATGGTAAAAACGTTTATCTATAGAAATTTCGATCTCAATTTGATTATAATGTGTGTTTTTAGCTTCAAGTGCCTCGACTGAAACGTCCAGTCCTCAACAAGCAACTTTTGGCCAAGGTAAACTTTGAAAAATGTAATGTGCAACAGATAGGTCTGTGATTATGCGATTACGATTGAGGTCCTTTAGTAATGAACAACTTAAATGGCTACCATTGGTTTTGCAACTACAACTGAAAATAATATATTTAAGTACAAAACTGTGTCGATATAGGAAACTGATCACAATATGTGGCTTCTGGTGCAAATGAAATAACAAGAACGGCTACTTAACGTAACAGTAACCACAGCTAGAAATGAGTTCTTCAATAAGAAAAGTGAATCACATGTTGAAAAGTTCAATGATATATCGATTAAAATGTGTGTTGTAGATACAAACACAACAACAGATATGGCCACCACTGCTGACATGGAAACCATAACAGAAAGTAAGAAAAATGCAGTTAGGCAATTATCTTATTAATGTAAAATTAATATAATACATATACGTCAAGGTACAAATGGAACAACCGAAACGGCAACCGCAGTAACAGAAACAACTGCTGAAGGTAATATATTTAGCAATAAAACTGTGTCACTTATGGGGAATTATAATAGTTAAATAATCACATTATGTGTATTTGGTATAAACACAACTACAGATATGGCCACCACTGCTGATATGGAAACTACAACTGATTGTAACAAAATTATAATCATGAAGCGGTGTCAAACATAAGAAACTAAATGCATAATATGTGTTTAGATACCAACGCAACAACGGAAATGACTACCGCGGTAGCAGAAACAACTCCCGAAAGTAATAATTTCAGTAACAAAACTGTGTCAACTATGAAAATTGAAATTGGTATCTAATCAAAACATGTTTTGTAGGTATAAACGCAACAACGGAAATGAATACCACTGCAGCAGAAACAACTCCTGAAAGTAATGATTTTAGTAACAAAATGTGTCAAATACGATAGATCAAAGTAGAAAACTGCCTAAAATTATTGTTTTTAAGGTACAAATGCCACAACTGATACCACCACTGTCACCGCTGATGATTTTGAAACGACAACTGATGGTAAAAACGTTTATCTATAGAAATTTCGATCTCAATTTGATTATAATGTGTGTTTTTAGCTTCAAGTGCCTCGACTGAAACGTCCAGTCCTCAACAAGCAACTTTGGCCAAGGTAAACTTTGAAAAATGTAATGTGCAACAGATAGGTCTGTGATTATGCGATTACGATTGAGGTCCTTTAGTAATGAACAACTTAAATGGCTACCATTGGTTTTGCAACTACAACTGAAAATAATATATTTAAGTACAAAACTGTGTCGATATAGGAAACTGATCACAATATGTGGCTTCTGGTGCAAATGAAATAACAAGAACGGCTACTTAACGTAACAGTAACCACAGCTAGAAATGAGTTCTTCAATAAGAAAAGTGAATCACATGTTGAAAAGTTCAATGATATATCGATTAAAATGTGTGTTGTAGATACAAACACAACAACAGATATGGCCACCACTGCTGACATGGAAACCATAACAGAAAGTAAGAAAAATGCAGTTAGGCAATTATCTTATTAATGTAAAATTAATATAATACATATACGTCAAGGTACAAATGGAACAACCGAAACGGCAACCGCAGTAACAGAAACAACTGCTGAAGGTAATATATTTAGCAATAAAACTGTGTCACTTATGGGGAATTATAATAGTTAAATAATCACATTATGTGTATTTGGTATAAACACAACTACAGATATGGCCACCACTGCTGATATGGAAACTACAACTGATTGTAACAAAATTATAATCATGAAGCGGTGTCAAACATAAGAAACTAAATGCATAATATGTGTTTAGATACCAACGCAACAACGGAAATGACTACCGCGGTAGCAGAAACAACTCCCGAAAGTAATAATTTCAGTAACAAAACTGTGTCAACTATGAAAATTGAAATTGGTATCTAATCAAAACATGTTTTGTAGGTATAAACGCAACAACGGAAATGAATACCACTGCAGCAGAAACAACTCCTGAAAGTAATGATTTTAGTAACAAAATGTGTCAAATACGATAGATCAAAGTAGAAAACTGCCTAAAATTATTGTTTTTAAGGTACAAATGCCACAACTGATACCACCACTGTCACCGCTGATGATTTTGAAACGACAACTGATGGTAAAAACGTTTATCTATAGAAATTTCGATCTCAATTTGATTATAATGTGTGTTTTTAGCTTCAAGTGCCTCGACTGAAACGTCCAGTCCTCAACAAGCAACTTTTGGCCAAGGTAAACTTTGAAAAATGTAATGTGCAACAGATAGATCTGTGATTATGCGATTACGATTGAGGTCCTTTAGTAATGAACAACTTAAATGGCTACCATTGGTTTTGCAACTACAACTGAAAATAATATATTTAAGTACAAAACTGTGTCGATATAGGAAACTGATCACAATATGTGGCTTTTGGTGCAAATGAAATAACAAGAACGGCTACTTAACGTAACAGTAACCACAGCTAGAAATGAGTTCTTCAATAAGAAAAGTGAATCACATGTTGAAAAGTTCAATGATATATCGATTAAAATGTGTGTTGTAGATACAAACACAACAACAGATATGGCCACCACTGCTGACATGGAAACCATAACAGAAAGTAAGAAAAATGCAGTTAGGCAATTATCTTATTAATGT
Organism: Trididemnum clinides; assembly: GCA_963675345.1. Classification (NCBI taxonomy): domain Eukaryota; kingdom Metazoa; phylum Chordata; class Ascidiacea; order Aplousobranchia; family Didemnidae; genus Trididemnum; species Trididemnum clinides. The sequence continues at coordinate 19,541,626 of OY776304.1, read as the reverse complement.
AAAATTAATATAATACATATACGTCAAGGTACAAATGGAACAACCGAAACGGCAACCGCAGTAACAGAAACAACTGCTGAAGGTAATGATTTTAGCAATAAAACTGTGTCACTTATGGGGAATTATAATAGTTAAATAATCACATTATGTGTATTTGGTATAAACACAACTACAGATATGGCCACCACTGCTGATATGGAAACTACAACTGATTGTAACAAAATTATAATCATGAAGCGGTGTCAAACATAAGAAACTAAATGCATAATATGTGTTTAGATACCAACGCAACAACGGAAATGACTACCGCGGTAGCAGAAACAACTCCCGAAAGTAATAATTTCAGTAACAAAACTGTGTCAACTATGAAAATTGAAATTGGTATCTAATCAAAACATGTTTTGTAGGTATAAACGCAACAACGGAAATGAATACCACTGCAGCAGAAACAACTCCTGAAAGTAATGATTTTAGTAACAAAATGTGTCAAATACGATAGATCAAAGTAGAAAACTGCCTAAAATTATTGTTTTTAAGGTACAAATGCCACAACTGATACCACCACTGTCACCGCTGATGATTTTGAAACGACAACTGATGGTAAAAACGTTTATCTATAGAAATTTCGATCTCAATTTGATTATAATGTGTGTTTTTAGCTTCAAGTGCCTCGACTGAAACGTCCAGTCCTCAACAAGCAACTTTTGGCCAAGGTAAACTTTGAAAAATGTAATGTGCAACAGATAGATCTGTGATTATGCGATTACGATTGAGGTCCTTTAGTAATGAACAACTTAAATGGCTACCATTGGTTTTGCAACTACAACTGAAAATAATATATTTAAGTACAAAACTGTGTCGATATAGGAAACTGATCACAATATGTGGGCTTCTGGTGCAAATGAAATAACAAGAACGGCTACTTAACGTAACAACAGTAACCACAGCTAGAAATGAGTTCTTCAATAAGAAAAGTGAATCACATGTTGAAAAGTTCAATGATATATCGATTAAAATGTGTGTTGTAGATACAAACACAACAACAGATATGGCCACCACTGCTGACATGGAAACCATAACAGAAAGTAAGAAAAATGCAGTTAGGCAATTATCTTATTAATGTAAAATTAATATAACACATATACGTCAAGGTACAAATGGAACAACCGAAACGGCAACCGCAGTAACAGAAACAACTGCTGAAGGTAATATATTTAGCAATAAAACTGTGTCACTTATGGGGAATTATAATAGTTAAATAATCACATTATGTGTATTTGGTATAAACACAACTACAGATATGGCCACCACTGCTGATATGGAAACTACAACTGATTGTAACAAAATTATAATCATGAAGCGGTGTCAAACATAAGAAACTAAATGCATAATATGTGTTTAGATACCAACGCAACAACGGAAATGACTACCGCGGTAGCAGAAACAACTCCCGAAAGTAATAATTTCAGTAACAAAACTGTGTCAACTATGAAAATTGAAATTGGTATCTAATCAAAACATGTTTTGTAGGTATAAACGCAACAACGGAAATGAATACCACTGCAGCAGAAACAACTCCTGAAAGTAATGATTTTAGTAACAAAATGTGTCAAATACGATAGATCAAAGTAGAAAACTGCCTAAAATTATTGTTTTTAAGGTACAAATGCCACAACTGATACCACCACTGTCACCGCTGATGATTTTGAAACGACAACTGATGGTAAAAACGTTTATCTATAGAAATTTCGATCTCAATTTGATTATAATGTGTGTTTTTAGCTTCAAGTGCCTCGACTGAAACGTCCAGTCCTCAACAAGCAACTTTTGGCCAAGGTAAACTTTGAAAAATGTAATGTGCAACAGATAGATCTGTGATTATGCGATTACGATTGAGGTCCTTTAGTAATGAACAACTTAAATGGCTACCATTGGTTTTGCAACTACAACTGAAAATAATATATTTAAGTACAAAACTGTGTCGATATAGGAAACTGATCACAATATGTGGGCTTCTGGTGCAAATGAAATAACAAGAACGGCTACTTAACGTAACAGTAACCACAGCTAGAAATGAGTTCTTCAATAAGAAAAGTGAATCACATAGTGAAAAGTTCAATGATATATCGATTAAAATGTGTGTTGTAGATACAAACACAACAACAGATATGGCCACCACTGCTGACATGGAAACCATAACAGAAAGTAAGAAAAATGCAGTTAGGCAATTATCTTATTAATGTAAAATTAATATAATACATATACGTCAAGGTACAAATGGAACAATCGAAACGGCAACCGCAGTAACAGAAACAACTGCTGAAAGTAATGATTTTAGTAACAAAATGTGTCCACTTATGGGGAATTATAATAGTTAAATAATCACATTATGTGTATTTGGTATAAACACAACTACAGATATGACCACCACTGCTGATATGGAAACTACAACTGATTGTAACAAAATTATAATCATGAAGCGGTGTCAAACATAAGAAACTAAATGCATAATATGTGTTTAGATACCAACGCAACAACGGAAATGACTACCGCGGTAGCAGAAACAACTCCCGAAAGTAATAATTTCAGTAACAAAACTGTGTCAACTATGAAAATTGAAATTGGTATCTAATCAAAACATGTTTTGTAGGTATAAACGCAACAACGGAAATGAATACCACTGCAGCAGAAACAACTCCTGAAAGTAATGATTTTAGTAACAAAATGTGTCAAATACGATAGATCAAAGTAGAAAACTGCCTAAAATTATTGTTTTTAAGGTACAAATGCCACAACTGATACCACCACTGTCACCGCTAATGATTTTGAAACGACAACTGACGGTAAAAACGTTTATCTATAGAAATTTCGATCTCAATTTGATTATAATGTGTGTTTTTAGCTTCAAGTGCCTCGACTGAAACGTCCAGTCCTCAACAAGCAACTTTTGGCCAAGGTAAACTTTGAAAAATGTAATGTGCAACAGATAGATCTGTGATTATGCGATTACGATTGAGGTCCTTTAGTAACGATACTAATACAACAACTTAAATGGCTACCATTGGTTTTGCAACTACAACTGAAAATAATATATTTAAGTACAAAACTGTGTCGATATAAGAAACTGATCACAATATGTGGCTTTTGGTGCAAATGAAATAACAAGAACGGCTACTTAACGTAACAGTAACCACAGCTAGAAATGAGTTCTTCAATAAGAAAAGTGAATCACATGTTGAAAAGTTCAATGATATATCGATTAAAATGTGTGTTGTAGATACAAACACAACAACAGATATGGCCACCACTGCTGACATGGAAACCATAACAGAAAGTAAGAAAAATGCAGTTAGGCAATTATCTTATTAATGTAAAATTAATATAACACATATACGTCAAGGTACAAATGGAACAACCGAAACGGCAACCGCAGTAACAGAAACAACTGCTGAAGGTAATATATTTAGCAATAAAACTGTGTCACTTATGGGGAATTATAATAGTTAAATAATCACATTATGTGTATTTGGTATAAACACAACTACAGATATGGCCACCACTGCTGATATGGAAACTACAACTGATTGTAACAAAATTATAATCATGAAGCGGTGTCAAACATAAGAAACTAAATGCATAATATGTGTTTAGATACCAACGCAACAACGGAAATGACTACCGCGGTAGCAGAAACAGCTCCCGAAAGTAATAATTTCAGTAACAAAACTGTGTCAACTATGAAAATTGAAATTGGTATCTAATCAAAACATGTTTTGTAGGTATAAACGCAACAACGGAAATGAATACCACTGCAGCAGAAACAACTCCTGAAAGTAATGATTTTAGTAACAAAATGTGTCAAATACGATAGATCAAAGTAGAAAACTGCCTAAAATTATTGTTTTTAAGGTACAAATGCCACAACTGATACCACCACTGTCACCGCTAATGATTTTGAAACGACAACTGACGGTAAAAACGTTTATCTATAGAAATTTCGATCTCAATTTGATTATAATGTGTGTTTTTAGCTTCAAGTGCCTCGACTGAAACGTCCAGTCCTCAACAAGCAACTTTTGGCCAAGGTAAACTTTGAAAAATGTAATGTGCAACAGATAGATCTGTGATTATGCGATTACGATTGAGGTCCTTTAGTAACGATACTAATACAACAACTTAAATGGCTACCATTGGTTTTGCAACTACAACTGAAAATAATATATTTAAGTACAAAACTGTGTCGATATAAGAAACTGATCACAATATGTGGGCTTCTGGTGCAAATGAAATAACAAGAACGGCTACTTAACGTAACAGTAACCACAGCTAGAAATGAGTTCTTCAATAAGAAAAGTGAATCACATGTTGAAAAGTTCAATGATATATCGATTAAAATGTGTGTTGTAGATACAAACACAACAACAGATATGGCCACCACTGCTGACATGGAAACCATAACAGAAAGTAAGAAAAATGCAGTTAGGCAATTATCTTATTAATGTAAAATTAATATAATACATATACGTCAAGGTACAAATGGAACAATCGAAACGGCAACCGCAGTAACAGAAACAACTGCTGAAGGTAATGATTTTAGCAATAAAACTGTGTCACTTATGGGGAATTATAATAGTTAAATAATCACATTATGTGTATTTGGTATAAACACAACTACAGATATGACCACCACTGCTGATATGGAAACTACAACTGATTGTAACAAAATTATAATCATGAAGCGGTGTCAAACATAAGAAACTAAATGCATAATATGTGTTTAGATACCAACGCAACAACGGAAATGACTACCGCGGTAGCAGAAACAACTCCCGAAAGTAATAATTTCAGTAACAAAACTGTGTCAACTATGAAAATTGAAATTGGTATCTAATCAAAACATGTTTTGTAGGTATAAACGCAACAACGGAAATGAATACCACTGCAGCAGAAACAACTCCTGAAAGTAATGATTTTAGTAACAAAATGTGTCAAATACGATAGATCAAAGTAGAAAACTGCCTAAAATTATTGTTTTTAAGGTACAAATGCCACAACTGATACCACCACTGTCACCGCTAATGATTTTGAAATGACAACTGACGGTAAAAACGTTTATCTATAGAAATTTCGATCTCAATTTGATTATAATGTGTGTTTTTAGCTTCAAGTGCCTCGACTGAAACGTCCAGTCCTCAACAAGCAACTTTTGGCCAAGGTAAACTTTGAAAAATGTAATGTGCAACAGATAGATCTGTGATTATGCGATTACGATTGAGGTCCTTTAGTAATGAACAACTTAAATGGCTACCATTGGTTTTGCAACTACAACTGAAAATAATATATTTAAGTACAAAACTGTGTCGATATAAGAAACTGATCACAATATGTGGGCTTCTGGTGCAAATGAAATAACAAGAACGGCTACTTAACGTAACAGTAACCACAGCTAGAAATGAGTTCTTCAATAAGAAAAGTGAATCACATGTTGAAAAGTTCAATGATATATCGATTAAAATGTGTGTTGTAGATACAAACACAACAACAGATATGGCCACCACTGCTGACATGGAAACCATAACAGAAAGTAAGAAAAATGCAGTTAGGCAATTATCTTATTAATGTAAAATTAATATAATACATATACGTCAAGGTACAAATGGAACAACCGAAACGGCAACCGCAGTAACAGAAACAACTGCTGAAGGTAATGATTTTAGCAATAAAACTGTGTCACTTATGGGGAATTATAATAGTTAAATAATCACATTATGTGTATTTGGTATAAACACAACTACAGATATGGCCACCACTGCTGATATGGAAACTACAACTGATTGTAACAAAATTATAATCATGAAGCGGTGTCAAACATAAGAAACTAAATGCATAATATGTGTTTAGATACCAACGCAACAACGGAAATGACTACCGCGGTAGCAGAAACAACTCCCGAAAGTAATAATTTCAGTAACAAAACTGTGTCAACTATGAAAATTGAAATTGGTATCTAATCAAAATATGTTTTGTAGGTATAAACGCAACAACGGAAATGAATACCACTGCAGCAGAAACAACTCCTGAAAGTAATGATTTTAGTAACAAAATGTGTCAAATACGATAGATCAAAGTAGAAAACTGCCTAAAATTATTGTTTTTAAGGTACAAATGCCACAACTGATACCACCACTGTCACCGCTAATGATTTTGAAACGACAACTGACGGTAAAAACGTTTATCTATAGAAATTTCGATCTCAATTTGATTATAATGTGTGTTTTTAGCTTCAAGTGCCTCGACTGAAACGTCCAGTCCTCAACAAGCAACTTTTGGCCAAGGTGAACTTTGAAAAATGTAATGTGCAACAGATAGATCTGTGATTATGCGATTACGATTGAGGTCCTTTAGTAACGATACTAATACAACAACTTAAATGGCTACCATTGGTTTTGCAACTACAACTGAAAATAATATATTTAAGTACAAAACTGTGTCGATATAGGAAACTGATCACAATATGTGGGCTTCTGGTGCAAATGAAATAACAAGAACGGCTACTTAACGTAACAGTAACCACAGCTAGAAATGAGTTCTTCAATAAGAAAAGTGAATCACATGTTGAAAAGTTCAATGATATATCGATTAAAATGTGTGTTGTAGATACAAACACAACAACAGATATGGCCACCACTGCTGACATGGAAACCATAACAGAAAGTAAGAAAAATGCAGTTAGGCAATTATCTTATTAATGTAAAATTAATATAACACATATACGTCAAGGTACAAATGGAACAACCGAAACGGCAACCGCAGTAACAGAAACAACTGCTGAAGGTAATATATTTAGCAATAAAACTGTGTCACTTATGGGGAATTATAATAGTTAAATAATCACATTATGTGTATTTGGTATAAACACAACTACAGATATGGCCACCACTGCTGATATGGAAACTACAACTGATTGTAACAAAATTATAATCATGAAGCGGTGTCAAACATAAGAAACTAAATGCATAATATGTGTTTAGATACCAACGCAACAACGGAAATGACTACCGCGGTAGCAGAAACAACTCCCGAAAGTAATAATTTCAGTAACAAAACTGTGTCAACTATGAAAATTGAAATTGGTATCTAATCAAAACATGTTTTGTAGGTATAAACGCAACAACGGAAATGAATACCACTGCAGCAGAAACAACTCCTGAAAGTAATGATTTTAGTAACAAAATGTGTCAAATACGATAGATCAAAGTAGAAAACTGCCTAAAATTATTGTTTTTAAGGTACAAATGCCACAACTGATACCACCACTGTCACCGCTGATGATTTTGAAACGACAACTGATGGTAAAAACGTTTATCTATAGAAATTTCGATCTCAATTTGATTATAATGTGTGTTTTTAGCTTCAAGTGCCTCGACTGAAACGTCCAGTCCTCAACAAGCAACTTTTGGCCAAGGTAAACTTTGAAAAATGTAATGTGCAACAGATAGATCTGTGATTATGCGATTACGATTGAGGTCCTTTAGTAATGAACAACTTAAATGGCTACCATTGGTTTTGCAACTACAACTGAAAATAATATATTTAAGTACAAAACTGTGTCGATATAGGAAACTGATCACAATATGTGGGCTTCTGGTGCAAATGAAATAACAAGAACGGCTACTTAACGTAACAGTAACCACAGCTAGAAATGAGTTCTTCAATAAGAAAAGTGAATCACATGTTGAAAAGTTCAATGATATATCGATTAAAATGTGTGTTGTAGATACAAACACAACAACAGATATGGCCACCACTGCTGACATGGAAACCATAACAGAAAGTAAGAAAAATGCAGTTAGGCAATTATCTTATTAATGTAAAATTAATATAATACATATACGTCAAGGTACAAATGGAACAATCGAAACGGCAACCGCAGTAACAGAAACAACTGCTGAAGGTAATGATTTTAGCAATAAAACTGTGTCACTTATGGGGAATTATAATAGTTAAATAATCACATTATGTGTATTTGGTATAAACACAACTACAGATATGGCCACCACTGCTGATATGGAAACTACAACTGATTGTAACAAAATTATAATCATGAAGCGGTGTCAAACATAAGAAACTAAATGCATAATATGTGTTTAGATACCAACGCAACAACGGAAATGACTACCGCGGTAGCAGAAACAACTCCCGAAAGTAATAATTTCAGTAACAAAACTGTGTCAACTATGAAAATTGAAATTGGTATCTAATCAAAACATGTTTTGTAGGTATAAACGCAACAACGGAAATGAATACCACTGCAGCAGAAACAACTCCTGAAAGTAATGATTTTAGTAACAAAATGTGTCAAATACGATAGATCAAAGTAGAAAACTGCCTAAAATTATTGTTTTTAAGGTACAAATGCCACAACTGATACCACCACTGTCACCGCTGATGATTTTGAAACGACAACTGATGGTAAAAACGTTTATCTATAGAAATTTCGATCTCAATTTGATTATAATGTGTGTTTTTAGCTTCAAGTGCCTCGACTGAAACGTCCAGTCCTCAACAAGCAACTTTTGGCCAAGGTAAACTTTGAAAAATGTAATGTGCAACAGATAGATCTGTGATTATGCGATTACGATTGAGGTCCTTTAGTAATGAACAACTTAAATGGCTACCATTGGTTTTGCAACTACAACTGAAAATAATATATTTAAGTACAAAACTGTGTCGATATAAGAAACTGATCACAATATGTGGGCTTCTGGTGCAAATGAAATAACAAGAACGGCTACTTAACGTAACAGTAACCACAGCTAGAAATGAGTTCTTCAATAAGAAAAGTGAATCACATGTTGAAAAGTTCAATGATATATCGATTAAAATGTGTGTTGTAGATACAAACACAACAACAGATATGGCCACCACTGCTGACATGGAAACCATAACAGAAAGTAAGAAAAATGCAGTTAGGCAATTATCTTATTAATGTAAAATTAATATAATACATATACGTCAAGGTACAAATGGAACAACCGAAACGGCAACCGCAGTAACAGAAACAACTGCTGAAGGTAATGATTTTAGCAATAAAACTGTGTCACTTATGGGGAATTATAATAGTTAAATAATCACATTATGTGTATTTGGTATAAACACAACTACAGATATGGCCACCACTGCTGATATGGAAACTACAACTGATTGTAACAAAATTATAATCATGAAGCGGTGTCAAACATAAGAAACTAAATGCATAATATGTGTTTAGATACCAACGCAACAACGGAAATGACTACCGCGGTAGCAGAAACAACTCCCGAAAGTAATAATTTCAGTAACAAAACTGTGTCAACTATGAAAATTGAAATTGGTATCTAATCAAAATATGTTTTGTAGGTATAAACGCAACAACGGAAATGAATACCACTGCAGCAGAAACAACTCCTGAAAGTAATGATTTTAGTAACAAAATGTGTCAAATACGATAGATCAAAGTAGAAAACTGCCTAAAATTATTGTTTTTAAGGTACAAATGCCACAACTGATACCACCACTGTCACCGCTAATGATTTTGAAACGACAACTGACGGTAAAAACGTTTATCTATAGAAATTTCGATCTCAATTTGATTATAATGTGTGTTTTTAGCTTCAAGTGCCTCGACTGAAACGTCCAGTCCTCAACAAGCAACTTTTGGCCAAGGTAAACTTTGAAAAATGTAATGTGCAACAGATAGATCTGTGATTATGCGATTACGATTGAGGTCCTTTAGTAACGATACTAATACAACAACTTAAATGGCTACCATTGGTTTTGCAACTACAACTGAAAATAATATATTTAAGTACAAAACTGTGTCGATATAAGAAACTGATCACAATATGTGGCTTTTGGTGCAAATGAAATAACAAGAACGGCTACTTAACGTAACAGTAACCACAGCTAGAAATGAGTTCTTCAATAAGAAAAGTGAATCACATGTTGAAAAGTTCAATGATATATCGATTAAAATGTGTGTTGTAGATACAAACACAACAACAGATATGGCCACCACTGCTGACATGGAAACCATAACAGAAAGTAAGAAAAATGCAGTTAGGCAATTATCTTATTAATGTAAAATTAATATAACACATATACGTCAAGGTACAAATGGAACAACCGAAACGGCAACCGCAGTAACAGAAACAACTGCTGAAGGTAATATATTTAGCAATAAAACTGTGTCACTTATGGGGAATTATAATAGTTAAATAATCACATTATGTGTATTTGGTATAAACACAACTACAGATATGGCCACCACTGCTGATATGGAAACTACAACTGATTGTAACAAAATTATAATCATGAAGCGGTGTCAAACATAAGAAACTAAATGCATAATATGTGTTTAGATACCAACGCAACAACGGAAATGACTACCGCGGTAGCAGAAACAACTCCCGAAAGTAATAATTTCAGTAACAAAACTGTGTCAACTATGAAAATTGAAATTGGTATCTAATCAAAATATGTTTTGTAGGTATAAACGCAACAACGGAAATGAATACCACTGCAGCAGAAACAACTCCTGAAAGTAATGATTTTAGTAACAAAATGTGTCAAATACGATAGATCAAAGTAGAAAACTGCCTAAAATTATTGTTTTTAAGGTACAAATGCCACAACTGATACCACCACTGTCACCGCTAATGATTTTGAAACGACAACTGACGGTAAAAACGTTTATCTATAGAAATTTCGATCTCAATTTGATTATAATGTGTGTTTTTAGCTTCAAGTGCCTCGACTGAAACGTCCAGTCCTCAACAAGCAACTTTTGGCCAAGGTAAACTTTGAAAAATGTAATGTGCAACAGATAGATCTGTGATTATGCGATTACGATTGAGGTCCTTTAGTAATGAACAACTTAAATGGCTACCATTGGTTTTGCAACTACAACTGAAAATAATATATTTAAGTACAAAACTGTGTCGATATAAGAAACTGATCACAATATGTGGGCTTCTGGTGCAAATGAAATAACAAGAACGGCTACTTAACGTAACAGTAACCACAGCTAGAAATGAGTTCTTCAATAAGAAAAGTGAATCACATGTTGAAAAGTTCAATGATATATCGATTAAAATGTGTGTTGTAGATACAAACACAACAACAGATATGGCCACCACTGCTGACATGGAAACCATAACAGAAAGTAAGAAAAATGCAGTTAGGCAATTATCTTATTAATGTAAAATTAATATAATACATATACGTCAAGGTACAAATGGAACAATCGAAACGGCAACCGCAGTAACAGAAACAACTGCTGAAGGTAATGATTTTAGCAATAAAACTGTGTCACTTATGGGGAATTATAATAGTTAAATAATCACATTATGTGTATTTGGTATAAACACAACTACAGATATGACCACCACTGCTGATATGGAAACTACAACTGATTGTAACAAAATTATAATCATGAAGCGGTGTCAAACATAAGAAACTAAATGCATAATATGTGTTTAGATACCAACGCAACAACGGAAATGACTACCGCGGTAGCAGAAACAACTCCCGAAAGTAATAATTTCAGTAACAAAACTGTGTCAACTATGAAAATTGAAATTGGTATCTAATCAAAACATGTTTTGTAGGTATAAACGCAACAACGGAAATGAATACCACTGCAGCAGAAACAACTCCTGAAAGTAATGATTTTAGTAACAAAATGTGTCAAATACGATAGATCAAAGTAGAAAACTGCCTAAAATTATTGTTTTTAAGGTACAAATGCCACAACTGATACCACCACTGTCACCGCTAATGATTTTGAAACGACAACTGACGGTAAAAACGTTTATCTATAGAAATTTCGATCTCAATTTGATTATAATGTGTGTTTTTAGCTTCAAGTGCCTCGACTGAAACGTCCAGTCCTCAACAAGCAACTTTTGGCCAAGGTAAACTTTGAAAAATGTAATGTGCAACAGATAGATCTGTGATTATGCGATTATGATTGAGGTCCTTTAGTAACGATACTAATACAACAACTTAAATGGCTACCATTGGTTTTGCAACTACAACTGAAAATAATATATTTAAGTACAAAACTGTGTCGATATAGGAAACTGATCACAATATGTGGCTTTTGGTGCAAATGAAATAACAAGAACGGCTACTTAACGTAACAGTAACCACAGCTAGAAATGAGTTCTTCAATAAGAAAAGTGAATCACATGTTGAAAAGTTCAATGATATATCGATTAAAATGTGTGTTGTAGATACAAACACAACAACAGATATGGCCACCACTGCTGACATGGAAACCATAACAGAAAGTAAGAAAAATGCAGTTAGGCAATTATCTTATTAATGTAAAATTAATATAACACATATACGTCAAGGTACAAATGGAACAACCGAAACGGCAACCGCAGTAACAGAAACAACTGCTGAAGGTAATATATTTAGCAATAAAACTGTGTCACTTATGGGGAATTATAATAGTTAAATAATCACATTATGTGTATTTGGTATAAACACAACTACAGATATGGCCACCACTGCTGATATGGAAACTACAACTGATTGTAACAAAATTATAATCATGAAGCGGTGTCAAACATAAGAAACTAAATGCATAATATGTGTTTAGATACCAACGCAACAACGGAAATGACTACCGCGGTAGCAGAAACAACTCCCGAAAGTAATAATTTCAGTAACAAAACTGTGTCAACTATGAAAATTGAAATTGGTATCTAATCAAAACATGTTTTGTAGGTATAAACGCAACAACGGAAATGAATACCACTGCAGCAGAAACAACTCCTGAAAGTAATGATTTTAGTAACAAAATGTGTCAAATACGATAGATCAAAGTAGAAAACTGCCTAAAATTATTGTTTTTAAGGTACAAATGCCACAACTGATACCACCACTGTCACCGCTAATGATTTTGAAACGACAACTGACGGTAAAAACGTTTATCTATAGAAATTTCGATCTCAATTTGATTATAATGTGTGTTTTTAGCTTCAAGTGCCTCGACTGAAACGTCCAGTCCTCAACAAGCAACTTTTGGCCAAGGTAAACTTTGAAAAATGTAATGTGCAACAGATAGATCTGTGATTATGCGATTACGATTGAGGTCCTTTAGTAATGAACAACTTAAATGGCTACCATTGGTTTTGCAACTACAACTGAAAATAATATATTTAAGTACAAAACTGTGTCGATATAAGAAACTGATCACAATATGTGGGCTTCTGGTGCAAATGAAATAACAAGAACGGCTACTTAACGTAACAGTAACCACAGCTAGAAATGAGTTCTTCAATAAGAAAAGTGAATCACATGTTGAAAAGTTCAATGATATATCGATTAAAATGTGTGTTGTAGATACAAACACAACAACAGATATGGCCACCACTGCTGACATGGAAACCATAACAGAAAGTAAGAAAAATGCAGTTAGGCAATTATCTTATTAATGTAAAATTAATATAATACATATACGTCAAGGTACAAATGGAACAACCGAAACGGCAACCGCAGTAACAGAAACAACTGCTGAAGGTAATGATTTTAGCAATAAAACTGTGTCACTTATGGGGAATTATAATAGTTAAATAATCACATTATGTGTATTTGGTATAAACACAACTACAGATATGGCCACCACTGCTGATATGGAAACTACAACTGATTGTAACAAAATTATAATCATGAAGCGGTGTCAAACATAAGAAACTAAATGCATAATATGTGTTTAGATACCAACGCAACAACGGAAATGACTACCGCGGTAGCAGAAACAACTCCCGAAAGTAATAATTTCAGTAACAAAACTGTGTCAACTATGAAAATTGAAATTGGTATCTAATCAAAATATGTTTTGTAGGTATAAACGCAACAACGGAAATGAATACCACTGCAGCAGAAACAACTCCTGAAAGTAATGATTTTAGTAACAAAATGTGTCAAATACGATAGATCAAAGTAGAAAACTGCCTAAAATTATTGTTTTTAAGGTACAAATGCCACAACTGATACCACCACTGTCACCGCTAATGATTTTGAAACGACAACTGACGGTAAAAACGTTTATCTATAGAAATTTCGATCTCAATTTGATTATAATGTGTGTTTTTAGCTTCAAGTGCCTCGACTGAAACGTCCAGTCCTCAACAAGCAACTTTTGGCCAAGGTGAACTTTGAAAAATGTAATGTGCAACAGATAGATCTGTGATTATGCGATTACGATTGAGGTCCTTTAGTAACGATACTAATACAACAACTTAAATGGCTACCATTGGTTTTGCAACTACAACTGAAAATAATATATTTAAGTACAAAACTGTGTCGATATAGGAAACTGATCACAATATGTGGGCTTCTGGTGCAAATGAAATAACAAGAACGGCTACTTAACGTAACAGTAACCACAGCTAGAAATGAGTTCTTCAATAAGAAAAGTGAATCACATGTTGAAAAGTTCAATGATATATCGATTAAAATGTGTGTTGTAGATACAAACACAACAACAGATATGGCCACCACTGCTGACATGGAAACCATAACAGAAAGTAAGAAAAATGCAGTTAGGCAATTATCTTATTAATGTAAAATTAATATAACACATATACGTCAAGGTACAAATGGAACAACCGAAACGGCAACCGCAGTAACAGAAACAACTGCTGAAGGTAATATATTTAGCAATAAAACTGTGTCACTTATGGGGAATTATAATAGTTAAATAATCACATTATGTGTATTTGGTATAAACACAACTACAGATATGGCCACCACTGCTGATATGGAAACTACAACTGATTGTAACAAAATTATAATCATGAAGCGGTGTCAAACATAAGAAACTAAATGCATAATATGTGTTTAGATACCAACGCAACAACGGAAATGACTACCGCGGTAGCAGAAACAACTCCCGAAAGTAATAATTTCAGTAACAAAACTGTGTCAACTATGAAAATTGAAATTGGTATCTAATCAAAACATGTTTTGTAGGTATAAACGCAACAACGGAAATGAATACCACTGCAGCAGAAACAACTCCTGAAAGTAATGATTTTAGTAACAAAATGTGTCAAATACGATAGATCAAAGTAGAAAACTGCCTAAAATTATTGTTTTTAAGGTACAAATGCCACAACTGATACCACCACTGTCACCGCTGATGATTTTGAAACGACAACTGATGGTAAAAACGTTTATCTATAGAAATTTCGATCTCAATTTGATTATAATGTGTGTTTTTAGCTTCAAGTGCCTCGACTGAAACGTCCAGTCCTCAACAAGCAACTTTTGGCCAAGGTAAACTTTGAAAAATGTAATGTGCAACAGATAGATCTGTGATTATGCGATTACGATTGAGGTCCTTTAGTAATGAACAACTTAAATGGCTACCATTGGTTTTGCAACTACAACTGAAAATAATATATTTAAGTACAAAACTGTGTCGATATAGGAAACTGATCACAATATGTGGGCTTCTGGTGCAAATGAAATAACAAGAACGGCTACTTAACGTAACAGTAACCACAGCTAGAAATGAGTTCTTCAATAAGAAAAGTGAATCACATGTTGAAAAGTTCAATGATATATCGATTAAAATGTGTGTTGTAGATACAAACACAACAACAGATATGGCCACCACTGCTGACATGGAAACCATAACAGAAAGTAAGAAAAATGCAGTTAGGCAATTATCTTATTAATGTAAAATTAATATAATACATATACGTCAAGGTACAAATGGAACAATCGAAACGGCAACCGCAGTAACAGAAACAACTGCTGAAGGTAATGATTTTAGCAATAAAACTGTGTCACTTATGGGGAATTATAATAGTTAAATAATCACATTATGTGTATTTGGTATAAACACAACTACAGATATGGCCACCACTGCTGATATGGAAACTACAACTGATTGTAACAAAATTATAATCATGAAGCGGTGTCAAACATAAGAAACTAAATGCATAATATGTGTTTAGATACCAACGCAACAACGGAAATGACTACCGCGGTAGCAGAAACAACTCCCGAAAGTAATAATTTCAGTAACAAAACTGTGTCAACTATGAAAATTGAAATTGGTATCTAATCAAAACATGTTTTGTAGGTATAAACGCAACAACGGAAATGAATACCACTGCAGCAGAAACAACTCCTGAAAGTAATGATTTTAGTAACAAAATGTGTCAAATACGATAGATCAAAGTAGAAAACTGCCTAAAATTATTGTTTTTAAGGTACAAATGCCACAACTGATACCACCACTGTCACCGCTGATGATTTTGAAACGACAACTGATGGTAAAAACGTTTATCTATAGAAATTTCGATCTCAATTTGATTATAATGTGTGTTTTTAGCTTCAAGTGCCTCGACTGAAACGTCCAGTCCTCAACAAGCAACTTTTGGCCAAGGTAAACTTTGAAAAATGTAATGTGCAACAGATAGATCTGTGATTATGCGATTACGATTGAGGTCCTTTAGTAATGAACAACTTAAATGGCTACCATTGGTTTTGCAACTACAACTGAAAATAATATATTTAAGTACAAAACTGTGTCGATATAAGAAACTGATCACAATATGTGGCTTCTGGTGCAAATGAAATAACAAGAACGGCTACTTAACGTAACAGTAACCACAGCTAGAAATGAGTTCTTCAATAAGAAAAGTGAATCACATGTTGAAAAGTTCAATGATATATCGATTAAAATGTGTGTTGTAGATACAAACACAACAACAGATATGGCCACCACTGCTGACATGGAAACCATAACAGAAAGTAAGAAAAATGCAGTTAGGCAATTATCTTATTAATGTAAAATTAATATAATACATATACGTCAAGGTACAAATGGAACAACCGAAACGGCAACCGCAGTAACAGAAACAACTGCTGAAGGTAATGATTTTAGCAATAAAACTGTGTCACTTATGGGGAATTATAATAGTTAAATAATCACATTATGTGTATTTGGTATAAACACAACTACAGATATGGCCACCACTGCTGATATGGAAACTACAACTGATTGTAACAAAATTATAATCATGAAGCGGTGTCAAACATAAGAAACTAAATGCATAATATGTGTTTAGATACCAACGCAACAACGGAAATGACTACCGCGGTAGCAGAAACAACTCCCGAAAGTAATAATTTCAGTAACAAAACTGTGTCAACTATGAAAATTGAAATTGGTATCTAATCAAAACATGTTTTGTAGGTATAAACGCAACAACGGAAATGAATACCACTGCAGCAGAAACAACTCCTGAAAGTAATGATTTTAGTAACAAAATGTGTCAAATACGATAGATCAAAGTAGAAAACTGCCTAAAATTATTGTTTTTAAGGTACAAATGCCACAACTGATACCACCACTGTCACCGCTAATGATTTTGAAACGACAACTGACGGTAAAAACGTTTATCTATAGAAATTTCGATCTCAATTTGATTATAATGTGTGTTTTTAGCTTCAAGTGCCTCGACTGAAACGTCCAGTCCTCAACAAGCAACTTTTGGCCAAGGTAAACTTTGAAAAATGTAATGTGCAACAGATAGATCTGTGATTATGCGATTACGATTGAGGTCCTTTAGTAACGATACTAATACAACAACTTAAATGGCTACCATTGGTTTTGCAACTACAACTGAAAATAATATATTTAAGTACAAAACTGTGTCGATATAAGAAACTGATCACAATATGTGGCTTTTGGTGCAAATGAAATAACAAGAACGGCTACTTAACGTAACAGTAACCACAGCTAGAAATGAGTTCTTCAATAAGAAAAGTGAATCACATGTTGAAAAGTTCAATGATATATCGATTAAAATGTGTGTTGTAGATACAAACACAACAACAGATATGGCCACCACTGCTGACATGGAAACCATAACAGAAAGTAAGAAAAATGCAGTTAGGCAATTATCTTATTAATGTAAAATTAATATAACACATATACGTCAAGGTACAAATGGAACAACCGAAACGGCAACCGCAGTAACAGAAACAACTGCTGAAGGTAATATATTTAGCAATAAAACTGTGTCACTTATGGGGAATTATAATAGTTAAATAATCACATTATGTGTATTTGGTATAAACACAACTACAGATATGGCCACCACTGCTGATATGGAAACTACAACTGATTGTAACAAAATTATAATCATGAAGCGGTGTCAAACATAAGAAACTAAATGCATAATATGTGTTTAGATACCAACGCAACAACGGAAATGACTACCGCGGTAGCAGAAACAACTCCCGAAAGTAATAATTTCAGTAACAAAACTGTGTCAACTATGAAAATTGAAATTGGTATCTAATCAAAACATGTTTTGTAGGTATAAACGCAACAACGGAAATGAATACCACTGCAGCAGAAACAACTCCTGAAAGTAATGATTTTAGTAACAAAATGTGTCAAATACGATAGATCAAAGTAGAAAACTGCCTAAAATTATTGTTTTTAAGGTACAAATGCCACAACTGATACCACCACTGTCACCGCTGATGATTTTGAAACGACAACTGATGGTAAAAACGTTTATCTATAGAAATTTCGATCTCAATTTGATTATAATGTGTGTTTTTAGCTTCAAGTGCCTCGACTGAAACGTCCAGTCCTCAACAAGCAACTTTTGGCCAAGGTAAACTTTGAAAAATGTAATGTGCAACAGATAGATCTGTGATTATGCGATTACGATTGAGGTCCTTTAGTAATGAACAACTTAAATGGCTACCATTGGTTTTGCAACTACAACTGAAAATAATATATTTAAGTACAAAACTGTGTCGATATAGGAAACTGATCACAATATGTGGGCTTCTGGTGCAAATGAAATAACAAGAACGGCTACTTAACGTAACAGTAACCACAGCTAGAAATGAGTTCTTCAATAAGAAAAGTGAATCACATGTTGAAAAGTTCAATGATATATCGATTAAAATGTGTGTTGTAGATACAAACACAACAACAGATATGGCCACCACTGCTGACATGGAAACCATAACAGAAAGTAAGAAAAATGCAGTTAGGCAATTATCTTATTAATGTAAAATTAATATAATACATATACGTCAAGGTACAAATGGAACAACCGAAACGGCAACCGCAGTAACAGAAACAACTGCTGAAGGTAATGATTTTAGCAATAAAACTGTGTCACTTATGGGGAATTATAATAGTTAAATAATCACATTATGTGTATTTGGTATAAACACAACTACAGATATGACCACCACTGCTGATATGGAAACTACAACTGATTGTAACAAAATTATAATCATGAAGCGGTGTCAAACATAAGAAACTAAATGCATAATATGTGTTTAGATACCAACGCAACAACGGAAATGACTACCGCGGTAGCAGAAACAACTCCCGAAAGTAATAATTTCAGTAACAAAACTGTGTCAACTATGAAAATTGAAATTGGTATCTAATCAAAACATGTTTTGTAGGTATAAACGCAACAACGGAAATGAATACCACTGCAGCAGAAACAACTCCTGAAAGTAATGATTTTAGTAACAAAATGTGTCAAATACGATAGATCAAAGTAGAAAACTGCCTAAAATTATTGTTTTTAAGGTACAAATGCCACAACTGATACCACCACTGTCACCGCTGATGATTTTGAAACGACAACTGATGGTAAAAACGTTTATCTATAGAAATTTCGATCTCAATTTGATTATAATGTGTGTTTTTAGCTTCAAGTGCCTCGACTGAAACGTCCAGTCCTCAACAAGCAACTTTTGGCCAAGGTAAACTTTGAAAAATGTAATGTGCAACAGATAGATCTGTGATTATGCGATTACGATTGAGGTCCTTTAGTAACGATACTAATACAACAACTTAAATGGCTACCATTGGTTTTGCAACTACAACTGAAAATAATATATTTAAGTACAAAACTGTGTCGATATAAGAAACTGATCACAATATGTGGCTTTTGGTGCAAATGAAATAACAAGAACGGCTACTTAACGTAACAGTAACCACAGCTAGAAATGAGTTCTTCAATAAGAAAAGTGAATCACATGTTGAAAAGTTCAATGATATATCGATTAAAATGTGTGTTGTAGATACAAACACAACAACAGATATGGCCACCACTGCTGACATGGAAACCATAACAGAAAGTAAGAAAAATGCAGTTAGGCAATTATCTTATTAATGTAAAATTAATATAATACATATACGTCAAGGTACAAATGGAACAACCGAAACGGCAACCGCAGTAACAGAAACAACTGCTGAAGGTAATATATTTAGCAATAAAACTGTGTCACTTATGGGGAATTATAATAGTTAAATAATCACATTATGTGTATTTGGTATAAACACAACTACAGATATGGCCACCACTGCTGATATGGAAACTACAACTGATTGTAACAAAATTATAATCATGAAGCGGTGTCAAACATAAGAAACTAAATGCATAATATGTGTTTAGATACCAACGCAACAACGGAAATGACTACCGCGGTAGCAGAAACAACTCCCGAAAGTAATAATTTCAGTAACAAAACTGTGTCAACTATGAAAATTGAAATTGGTATCTAATCAAAACATGTTTTGTAGGTATAAACGCAACAACGGAAATGAATACCACTGCAGCAGAAACAACTCCTGAAAGTAATGATTTTAGTAACAAAATGTGTCAAATACGATAGATCAAAGTAGAAAACTGCCTAAAATTATTGTTTTTAAGGTACAAATGCCACAACTGATACCACCACTGTCACCGCTAATGATTTTGAAACGACAACTGACGGTAAAAACGTTTATCTATAGAAATTTCGATCTCAATTTGATTATAATGTGTGTTTTTAGCTTCAAGTGCCTCGACTGAAACGTCCAGTCCTCAACAAGCAACTTTTGGCCAAGGTAAACTTTGAAAAATGTAATGTGCAACAGATAGATCTGTGATTATGCGATTACGATTGAGGTCCTTTAGTAACGATACTAATACAACAACTTAAATGGCTACCATTGGTTTTGCAACTACAACTGAAAATAATATATTTAAGTACAAAACTGTGTCGATATAAGAAACTGATCACAATATGTGGCTTTTGGTGCAAATGAAATAACAAGAACGGCTACTTAACGTAACAGTAACCACAGCTAGAAATGAGTTCTTCAATAAGAAAAGTGAATCACATGTTGAAAAGTTCAATGATATATCGATTAAAATGTGTGTTGTAGATACAAACACAACAACAGATATGGCCACCACTGCTGACATGGAAACCATAACAGAAAGTAAGAAAAATGCAGTTAGGCAATTATCTTATTAATGTAAAATTAATATAACACATATACGTCAAGGTACAAATGGAACAACCGAAACGGCAACCGCAGTAACAGAAACAACTGCTGAAGGTAATATATTTAGCAATAAAACTGTGTCACTTATGGGGAATTATAATAGTTAAATAATCACATTATGTGTATTTGGTATAAACACAACTACAGATATGGCCACCACTGCTGATATGGAAACTACAACTGATTGTAACAAAATTATAATCATGAAGCGGTGTCAAACATAAGAAACTAAATGCATAATATGTGTTTAGATACCAACGCAACAACGGAAATGACTACCGCGGTAGCAGAAACAACTCCCGAAAGTAATAATTTCAGTAACAAAACTGTGTCAACTATGAAAATTGAAATTGGTATCTAATCAAAACATGTTTTGTAGGTATAAACGCAACAACGGAAATGAATACCACTGCAGCAGAAACAACTCCTGAAAGTAATGATTTTAGTAACAAAATGTGTCAAATACGATAGATCAAAGTAGAAAACTGCCTAAAATTATTGTTTTTAAGGTACAAATGCCACAACTGATACCACCACTGTCACCGCTGATGATTTTGAAACGACAACTGATGGTAAAAACGTTTATCTATAGAAATTTCGATCTCAATTTGATTATAATGTGTGTTTTTAGCTTCAAGTGCCTCGACTGAAACGTCCAGTCCTCAACAAGCAACTTTTGGCCAAGGTAAACTTTGAAAAATGTAATGTGCAACAGATAGATCTGTGATTATGCGATTACGATTGAGGTCCTTTAGTAATGAACAACTTAAATGGCTACCATTGGTTTTGCAACTACAACTGAAAATAATATATTTAAGTACAAAACTGTGTCGATATAGGAAACTGATCACAATATGTGGGCTTCTGGTGCAAATGAAATAACAAGAACGGCTACTTAACGTAACAGTAACCACAGCTAGAAATGAGTTCTTCAATAAGAAAAGTGAATCACATGTTGAAAAGTTCAATGATATATCGATTAAAATGTGTGTTGTAGATACAAACACAACAACAGATATGGCCACCACTGCTGACATGGAAACCATAACAGAAAGTAAGAAAAATGCAGTTAGGCAATTATCTTATTAATGTAAAATTAATATAATACATATACGTCAAGGTACAAATGGAACAACCGAAACGGCAACCGCAGTAACAGAAACAACTGCTGAAGGTAATGATTTTAGCAATAAAACTGTGTCACTTATGGGGAATTATAATAGTTAAATAATCACATTATGTGTATTTGGTATAAACACAACTACAGATATGACCACCACTGCTGATATGGAAACTACAACTGATTGTAACAAAATTATAATCATGAAGCGGTGTCAAACATAAGAAACTAAATGCATAATATGTGTTTAGATACCAACGCAACAACGGAAATGACTACCGCGGTAGCAGAAACAACTCCCGAAAGTAATAATTTCAGTAACAAAACTGTGTCAACTATGAAAATTGAAATTGGTATCTAATCAAAACATGTTTTGTAGGTATAAACGCAACAACGGAAATGAATACCACTGCAGCAGAAACAACTCCTGAAAGTAATGATTTTAGTAACAAAATGTGTCAAATACGATAGATCAAAGTAGAAAACTGCCTAAAATTATTGTTTTTAAGGTACAAATGCCACAACTGATACCACCACTGTCACCGCTGATGATTTTGAAACGACAACTGATGGTAAAAACGTTTATCTATAGAAATTTCGATCTCAATTTGATTATAATGTGTGTTTTTAGCTTCAAGTGCCTCGACTGAAACGTCCAGTCCTCAACAAGCAACTTTTGGCCAAGGTAAACTTTGAAAAATGTAATGTGCAACAGATAGATCTGTGATTATGCGATTACGATTGAGGTCCTTTAGTAATGAACAACTTAAATGGCTACCATTGGTTTTGCAACTACAACTGAAAATAATATATTTAAGTACAAAACTGTGTCGATATAGGAAACTGATCACAATATGTGGCTTTTGGTGCAAATGAAATAACAAGAACGGCTACTTAACGTAACAGTAACCACAGCTAGAAATGAGTTCTTCAATAAGAAAAGTGAATCACATAGTGAAAAGTTCAATGATATATCGATTAAAATGTGTGTTGTAGATACAAACACAACAACAGATATGGCCACCACTGCTGACATGGAAACCATAACAGAAAGTAAGAAAAATGCAGTTAGGCAATTATCTTATTAATGTAAAATTAATATAATACATATACGTCAAGGTACAAATGGAACAATCGAAACGGCAACCGCAGTAACAGAAACAACTGCTGAAGGTAATGATTTTAGCAATAAAACTGTGTCACTTATGGGGAATTATAATAGTTAAATAATCACATTATGTGTATTTGGTATAAACACAACTACAGATATGACCACCACTGCTGATATGGAAACTACAACTGATTGTAACAAAATTATAATCATGAAGCGGTGTCAAACATAAGAAACTAAATGCATAATATGTGTTTAGATACCAACGCAACAACGGAAATGACTACCGCGGTAGCAGAAACAACTCCCGAAAGTAATAATTTCAGTAACAAAACTGTGTCAACTATGAAAATTGAAATTGGTATCTAATCAAAACATGTTTTGTAGGTATAAACGCAACAACGGAAATGAATACCACTGCAGCAGAAACAACTCCTGAAAGTAATGATTTTAGTAACAAAATGTGTCAAATACGATAGATCAAAGTAGAAAACTGCCTAAAATTATTGTTTTTAAGGTACAAATGCCACAACTGATACCACCACTGTCACCGCTAATGATTTTGAAACGACAACTGACGGTAAAAACGTTTATCTATAGAAATTTCGATCTCAATTTGATTATAATGTGTGTTTTTAGCTTCAAGTGCCTCGACTGAAACGTCCAGTCCTCAACAAGCAACTTTTGGCCAAGGTAAACTTTGAAAAATGTAATGTGCAACAGATAGATCTGTGATTATGCGATTACGATTGAGGTCCTTTAGTAACGATACTAATACAACAACTTAAATGGCTACCATTGGTTTTGCAACTACAACTGAAAATAATATATTTAAGTACAAAACTGTGTCGATATAAGAAACTGATCACAATATGTGGCTTTTGGTGCAAATGAAATAACAAGAACGGCTACTTAACGTAACAGTAACCACAGCTAGAAATGAGTTCTTCAATAAGAAAAGTGAATCACATGTTGAAAAGTTCAATGATATATCGATTAAAATGTGTGTTGTAGATACAAACACAACAACAGATATGGCCACCACTGCTGACATGGAAACCATAACAGAAAGTAAGAAAAATGCAGTTAGGCAATTATCTTATTAATGTAAAATTAATATAACACATATACGTCAAGGTACAAATGGAACAACCGAAACGGCAACCGCAGTAACAGAAACAACTGCTGAAGGTAATATATTTAGCAATAAAACTGTGTCACTTATGGGGAATTATAATAGTTAAATAATCACATTATGTGTATTTGGTATAAACACAACTACAGATATGGCCACCACTGCTGATATGGAAACTACAACTGATTGTAACAAAATTATAATCATGAAGCGGTGTCAAACATAAGAAACTAAATGCATAATATGTGTTTAGATACCAACGCAACAACGGAAATGACTACCGCGGTAGCAGAAACAACTCCCGAAAGTAATAATTTCAGTAACAAAACTGTGTCAACTATGAAAATTGAAATTGGTATCTAATCAAAACATGTTTTGTAGGTATAAACGCAACAACGGAAATGAATACCACTGCAGCAGAAACAACTCCTGAAAGTAATGATTTTAGTAACAAAATGTGTCAAATACGATAGATCAAAGTAGAAAACTGCCTAAAATTATTGTTTTTAAGGTACAAATGCCACAACTGATACCACCACTGTCACCGCTGATGATTTTGAAACGACAACTGATGGTAAAAACGTTTATCTATAGAAATTTCGATCTCAATTTGATTATAATGTGTGTTTTTAGCTTCAAGTGCCTCGACTGAAACGTCCAGTCCTCAACAAGCAACTTTTGGCCAAGGTAAACTTTGAAAAATGTAATGTGCAACAGATAGATCTGTGATTATGCGATTACGATTGAGGTCCTTTAGTAATGAACAACTTAAATGGCTACCATTGGTTTTGCAACTACAACTGAAAATAATATATTTAAGTACAAAACTGTGTCGATATAGGAAACTGATCACAATATGTGGGCTTCTGGTGCAAATGAAATAACAAGAACGGCTACTTAACGTAACAGTA
Organism: Trididemnum clinides; assembly: GCA_963675345.1. Lineage (NCBI taxonomy): Eukaryota > Metazoa > Chordata > Ascidiacea > Aplousobranchia > Didemnidae > Trididemnum > Trididemnum clinides. Next base: position 19,515,955 of record OY776304.1, on the reverse strand, counting down.
ACCACAGCTAGAAATGAGTTCTTCAATAAGAAAAGTGAATCACATAGTGAAAAGTTCAATGATATATCGATTAAAATGTGTGTTGTAGATACAAACACAACAACAGATATGGCCACCACTGCTGACATGGAAACCATAACAGAAAGTAAGAAAAATGCAGTTAGGCAATTATCTTATTAATGTAAAATTAATATAATACATATACGTCAAGGTACAAATGGAACAACCGAAACGGCAACCGCAGTAACAGAAACAACTGCTGAAGGTAATGATTTTAGCAATAAAACTGTGTCACTTATGGGGAATTATAATAGTTAAATAATCACATTATGTGTATTTGGTATAAACACAACTACAGATATGACCACCACTGCTGATATGGAAACTACAACTGATTGTAACAAAATTATAATCATGAAGCGGTGTCAAACATAAGAAACTAAATGCATAATATGTGTTTAGATACCAACGCAACAACGGAAATGACTACCGCGGTAGCAGAAACAACTCCCGAAAGTAATAATTTCAGTAACAAAACTGTGTCAACTATGAAAATTGAAATTGGTATCTAATCAAAACATGTTTTGTAGGTATAAACGCAACAACGGAAATGAATACCACTGCAGCAGAAACAACTCCTGAAAGTAATGATTTTAGTAACAAAATGTGTCAAATACGATAGATCAAAGTAGAAAACTGCCTAAAATTATTGTTTTTAAGGTACAAATGCCACAACTGATACCACCACTGTCACCGCTGATGATTTTGAAACGACAACTGATGGTAAAAACGTTTATCTATAGAAATTTCGATCTCAATTTGATTATAATGTGTGTTTTTAGCTTCAAGTGCCTCGACTGAAACGTCCAGTCCTCAACAAGCAACTTTTGGCCAAGGTAAACTTTGAAAAATGTAATGTGCAACAGATAGATCTGTGATTATGCGATTACGATTGAGGTCCTTTAGTAATGAACAACTTAAATGGCTACCATTGGTTTTGCAACTACAACTGAAAATAATATATTTAAGTACAAAACTGTGTCGATATAGGAAACTGATCACAATATGTGGCTTTTGGTGCAAATGAAATAACAAGAACGGCTACTTAACGTAACAGTAACCACAGCTAGAAATGAGTTCTTCAATAAGAAAAGTGAATCACATAGTGAAAAGTTCAATGATATATCGATTAAAATGTGTGTTGTAGATACAAACACAACAACAGATATGGCCACCACTGCTGACATGGAAACCATAACAGAAAGTAAGAAAAATGCAGTTAGGCAATTATCTTATTAATGTAAAATTAATATAATACATATACGTCAAGGTACAAATGGAACAATCGAAACGGCAACCGCAGTAACAGAAACAACTGCTGAAGGTAATGATTTTAGCAATAAAACTGTGTCACTTATGGGGAATTATAATAGTTAAATAATCACATTATGTGTATTTGGTATAAACACAACTACAGATATGACCACCACTGCTGATATGGAAACTACAACTGATTGTAACAAAATTATAATCATGAAGCGGTGTCAAACATAAGAAACTAAATGCATAATATGTGTTTAGATACCAACGCAACAACGGAAATGACTACCGCGGTAGCAGAAACAACTCCCGAAAGTAATAATTTCAGTAACAAAACTGTGTCAACTATGAAAATTGAAATTGGTATCTAATCAAAACATGTTTTGTAGGTATAAACGCAACAACGGAAATGAATACCACTGCAGCAGAAACAACTCCTGAAAGTAATGATTTTAGTAACAAAATGTGTCAAATACGATAGATCAAAGTAGAAAACTGCCTAAAATTATTGTTTTTAAGGTACAAATGCCACAACTGATACCACCACTGTCACCGCTAATGATTTTGAAACGACAACTGACGGTAAAAACGTTTATCTATAGAAATTTCGATCTCAATTTGATTATAATGTGTGTTTTTAGCTTCAAGTGCCTCGACTGAAACGTCCAGTCCTCAACAAGCAACTTTTGGCCAAGGTAAACTTTGAAAAATGTAATGTGCAACAGATAGATCTGTGATTATGCGATTACGATTGAGGTCCTTTAGTAACGATACTAATACAACAACTTAAATGGCTACCATTGGTTTTGCAACTACAACTGAAAATAATATATTTAAGTACAAAACTGTGTCGATATAAGAAACTGATCACAATATGTGGGCTTCTGGTGCAAATGAAATAACAAGAACGGCTACTTAACGTAACAGTAACCACAGCTAGAAATGAGTTCTTCAATAAGAAAAGTGAATCACATGTTGAAAAGTTCAATGATATATCGATTAAAATGTGTGTTGTAGATACAAACACAACAACAGATATGGCCACCACTGCTGACATGGAAACCATAACAGAAAGTAAGAAAAATGCAGTTAGGCAATTATCTTATTAATGTAAAATTAATATAATACATATACGTCAAGGTACAAATGGAACAACCGAAACGGCAACCGCAGTAACAGAAACAACTGCTGAAGGTAATATATTTAGCAATAAAACTGTGTCACTTATGGGGAATTATAATAGTTAAATAATCACATTATGTGTATTTGGTATAAACACAACTACAGATATGGCCACCACTGCTGATATGGAAACTACAACTGATTGTAACAAAATTATAATCATGAAGCGGTGTCAAACATAAGAAACTAAATGCATAATATGTGTTTAGATACCAACGCAACAACGGAAATGACTACCGCGGTAGCAGAAACAACTCCCGAAAGTAATAATTTCAGTAACAAAACTGTGTCAACTATGAAAATTGAAATTGGTATCTAATCAAAACATGTTTTGTAGGTATAAACGCAACAACGGAAATGAATACCACTGCAGCAGAAACAACTCCTGAAAGTAATGATTTTAGTAACAAAATGTGTCAAATACGATAGATCAAAGTAGAAAACTGCCTAAAATTATTGTTTTTAAGGTACAAATGCCACAACTGATACCACCACTGTCACCGCTGATGATTTTGAAACGACAACTGATGGTAAAAACGTTTATCTATAGAAATTTCGATTACAGTTTGATTATAATGTGTGTTTTTAGCTTCAAGTGCCTCGACTGAAACGTCCAGTCCTCAACAAGCAACTTTTGGCCAAGGTAAACTTTGAAAAATGTAATGTGCAACAGATAGATCTGTGATTATGCGATTACGATTGAGGTCCTTTAGTAACGATACTAATACAACAACTTAAATGGCTACCATTGGTTTTGCAACTACAACTGAAAATAATATATTTAAGTACAAAACTGTGTCGATATAGGAAACTGATCACAATATGTGGCTTCTGGTGCAAATGAAATAACAAGAACGGCTACTTAACGTAACAGTAACCACAGCTAGAAATGAGTTCTTCAATAAGAAAAGTGAATCACATAGTGAAAAGTTCAATGATATATCGATTAAAATGTGTGTTGTAGATACAAACACAACAACAGATATGGCCACCACTGCTGACATGGAAACCATAACAGAAAGTAAGAAAAATGCAGTTAGGCAATTATCTTATTAATGTAAAATTAATATAATACATATACGTCAAGGTACAAATGGAACAATCGAAACGGCAACCGCAGTAACAGAAACAACTGCTGAAGGTAATATATTTAGCAATAAAACTGTGTCACTTATGGGGAATTATAATAGTTAAATAATCACATTATGTGTATTTGGTATAAACACAACTACAGATATGACCACCACTGCTGATATGGAAACTACAACTGATTGTAACAAAATTATAATCATGAAGCGGTGTCAAACATAAGAAACTAAATGCATAATATGTGTTTAGATACCAACGCAACAACGGAAATGACTACCGCGGTAGCAGAAACAACTCCCGAAAGTAATAATTTCAGTAACAAAACTGTGTCAACTATGAAAATTGAAATTGGTATCTAATCAAAACATGTTTTGTAGGTATAAACGCAACAACGGAAATGAATACCACTGCAGCAGAAACAACTCCTGAAAGTAATGATTTTAGTAACAAAATGTGTCAAATACGATAGATCAAAGTAGAAAACTGCCTAAAATTATTGTTTTTAAGGTACAAATGCCACAACTGATACCACCACTGTCACCGCTAATGATTTTGAAACGACAACTGACGGTAAAAACGTTTATCTATAGAAATTTCGATCTCAATTTGATTATAATGTGTGTTTTTAGCTTCAAGTGCCTCGACTGAAACGTCCAGTCCTCAACAAGCAACTTTTGGCCAAGGTAAACTTTGAAAAATGTAATGTGCAACAGATAGATCTGTGATTATGCGATTACGATTGAGGTCCTTTAGTAACGATACTAATACAACAACTTAAATGGCTACCATTGGTTTTGCAACTACAACTGAAAATAATATATTTAAGTACAAAACTGTGTCGATATAAGAAACTGATCACAATATGTGGGCTTCTGGTGCAAATGAAATAACAAGAACGGCTACTTAACGTAACAGTAACCACAGCTAGAAATGAGTTCTTCAATAAGAAAAGTGAATCACATGTTGAAAAGTTCAATGATATATCGATTAAAATGTGTGTTGTAGATACAAACACAACAACAGATATGGCCACCACTGCTGACATGGAAACCATAACAGAAAGTAAGAAAAATGCAGTTAGGCAATTATCTTATTAATGTAAAATTAATATAATACATATACGTCAAGGTACAAATGGAACAACCGAAACGGCAACCGCAGTAACAGAAACAACTGCTGAAGGTAATGATTTTAGCAATAAAACTGTGTCACTTATGGGGAATTATAATAGTTAAATAATCACATTATGTGTATTTGGTATAAACACAACTACAGATATGGCCACCACTGCTGATATGGAAACTACAACTGATTGTAACAAAATTATAATCATGAAGCGGTGTCAAACATAAGAAACTAAATGCATAATATGTGTTTAGATACCAACGCAACAACGGAAATGACTACCGCGGTAGCAGAAACAACTCCCGAAAGTAATAATTTCAGTAACAAAACTGTGTCAACTATGAAAATTGAAATTGGTATCTAATCAAAACATGTTTTGTAGGTATAAACGCAACAACGGAAATGAATACCACTGCAGCAGAAACAACTCCTGAAAGTAATGATTTTAGTAACAAAATGTGTCAAATACGATAGATCAAAGTAGAAAACTGCCTAAAATTATTGTTTTTAAGGTACAAATGCCACAACTGATACCACCACTGTCACCGCTGATGATTTTGAAACGACAACTGATGGTAAAAACGTTTATCTATAGAAATTTCGATCTCAATTTGATTATAATGTGTGTTTTTAGCTTCAAGTGCCTCGACTGAAACGTCCAGTCCTCAACAAGCAACTTTTGGCCAAGGTAAACTTTGAAAAATGTAATGTGCAACAGATAGATCTGTGATTATGCGATTACGATTGAGGTCCTTTAGTAATGAACAACTTAAATGGCTACCATTGGTTTTGCAACTACAACTGAAAATAATATATTTAAGTACAAAACTGTGTCGATATAGGAAACTGATCACAATATGTGGCTTCTGGTGCAAATGAAATAACAAGAACGGCTACTTAACGTAACAGTAACCACAGCTAGAAATGAGTTCTTCAATAAGAAAAGTGAATCACATAGTGAAAAGTTCAATGATATATCGATTAAAATGTGTGTTGTAGATACAAACACAACAACAGATATGGCCACCACTGCTGACATGGAAACCATAACAGAAAGTAAGAAAAATGCAGTTAGGCAATTATCTTATTAATGTAAAATTAATATAATACATATACGTCAAGGTACAAATGGAACAATCGAAACGGCAACCGCAGTAACAGAAACAACTGCTGAAGGTAATATATTTAGCAATAAAACTGTGTCACTTATGGGGAATTATAATAGTTAAATAATCACATTATGTGTATTTGGTATAAACACAACTACAGATATGACCACCACTGCTGATATGGAAACTACAACTGATTGTAACAAAATTATAATCATGAAGCGGTGTCAAACATAAGAAACTAAATGCATAATATGTGTTTAGATACCAACGCAACAACGGAAATGACTACCGCGGTAGCAGAAACAACTCCCGAAAGTAATAATTTCAGTAACAAAACTGTGTCAACTATGAAAATTGAAATTGGTATCTAATCAAAATATGTTTTGTAGGTATAAACGCAACAACGGAAATGAATACCACTGCAGCAGAAACAACTCCTGAAAGTAATGATTTTAGTAACAAAATGTGTCAAATACGATAGATCAAAGTAGAAAACTGCCTAAAATTATTGTTTTTAAGGTACAAATGCCACAACTGATACCACCACTGTCACCGCTAATGATTTTGAAACGACAACTGACGGTAAAAACGTTTATCTATAGAAATTTCGATCTCAATTTGATTATAATGTGTGTTTTTAGCTTCAAGTGCCTCGACTGAAACGTCCAGTCCTCAACAAGCAACTTTTGGCCAAGGTAAACTTTGAAAAATGTAATGTGCAACAGATAGATCTGTGATTATGCGATTACGATTGAGGTCCTTTAGTAACGATACTAATACAACAACTTAAATGGCTACCATTGGTTTTGCAACTACAACTGAAAATAATATATTTAAGTACAAAACTGTGTCGATATAAGAAACTGATCACAATATGTGGCTTTTGGTGCAAATGAAATAACAAGAACGGCTACTTAACGTAACAGTAACCACAGCTAGAAATGAGTTCTTCAATAAGAAAAGTGAATCACATGTTGAAAAGTTCAATGATATATCGACAAACACAACAACAGATATGGCCACCACTGCTGACATGGAAACCATAACAGAAAGTAAGAAAAATGCAGTTAGGCAATTATCTTATTAATGTAAAATTAATATAATACATATACGTCAAGGTACAAATGGAACAACCGAAACGGCAACCGCAGTAACAGAAACAACTGCTGAAGGTAATGATTTTAGCAATAAAACTGTGTCACTTATGGGGAATTATAATAGTTAAATAATCACATTATGTGTATTTGGTATAAACACAACTACAGATATGGCCACCACTGCTGATATGGAAACTACAACTGATTGTAACAAAATTATAATCATGAAGCGGTGTCAAACATAAGAAACTAAATGCATAATATGTGTTTAGATACCAACGCAACAACGGAAATGACTACCGCGGTAGCAGAAACAACTCCCGAAAGTAATAATTTCAGTAACAAAACTGTGTCAACTATGAAAATTGAAATTGGTATCTAATCAAAACATGTTTTGTAGGTATAAACGCAACAACGGAAATGAATACCACTGCAGCAGAAACAACTCCTGAAAGTAATGATTTTAGTAACAAAATGTGTCAAATACGATAGATCAAAGTAGAAAACTGCCTAAAATTATTGTTTTTAAGGTACAAATGCCACAACTGATACCACCACTGTCACCGCTGATGATTTTGAAACGACAACTGACGGTAAAAACGTTTATCTATGGAAATTTCGATCTCAATTTGATTATAATGTGTGTTTTTAGCTTCAAGTGCCTCGACTGAAACGTCCAGTCCTCAACAAGCAACTTTTGGCCAAGGTAAACTTTGAAAAATGTAATGTGCAACAGATAGATCTGTGATTATGCGATTACGATTGAGGTCCTTTAGTATTGAACAACTTAAATGGCTACCATTGGTTTTGCAACTACAACTGAAAATAATATATTTAAGTACAAAACTGTGTCGATATAGGAAACTGATCACAATATGTGGCTTTTGGTGCAAATGAAATAACAAGAACGGCTACTTAACGTAACAGTAACCACAGCTAGAAATGAGTTCTTCAATAAGAAAAGTGAATCACATGTTGAAAAGTTCAATGATATATCGATTAAAATGTGTGTTGTAGATACAAACACAACAACAGATATGGCCACCACTGCTGACATGGAAACCATAACAGAAAGTAAGAAAAATGCAGTTAGGCAATTATCTTATTAATGTAAAATTAATATAATACATATACGTCAAGGTACAAATGGAACAACCGAAACGGCAACCGCAGTAACAGAAACAACTGCTGAAGGTAATGATTTTAGCAATAAAACTGTGTCACTTATGGGGAATTATAATAGTTAAATAATCACATTATGTGTATTTGGTATAAACACAACTACAGATATGGCCACCACTGCTGATATGGAAACTACAACTGATTGTAACAAAATTATAATCATGAAGCGGTGTCAAACATAAGAAACTAAATGCATAATATGTGTTTAGATACCAACGCAACAACGGAAATGACTACCGCGGTAGCAGAAACAACTCCCGAAAGTAATAATTTCAGTAACAAAACTGTGTCAACTATGAAAATTGAAATTGGTATCTAATCAAAACATGTTTTGTAGGTATAAACGCAACAACGGAAATGAATACCACTGCAGCAGAAACAACTCCTGAAAGTAATGATTTTAGTAACAAAATGTGTCAAATACGATAGATCAAAGTAGAAAACTGCCTAAAATTATTGTTTTTAAGGTACAAATGCCACAACTGATACCACCACTGTCACCGCTGATGATTTTGAAACGACAACTGACGGTAAAAACGTTTATCTATGGAAATTTCGATCTCAATTTGATTATAATGTGTGTTTTTAGCTTCAAGTGCCTCGACTGAAACGTCCAGTCCTCAACAAGCAACTTTTGGCCAAGGTAAACTTTGAAAAATGTAATGTGCAACAGATAGATCTGTGATTATGCGATTACGATTGAGGTCCTTTAGTAATGAACAACTTAAATGGCTACCATTGGTTTTGCAACTACAACTGAAAATAATATATTTAAGTACAAAACTGTGTCGATATAGGAAACTGATCACAATATGTGGCTTTTGGTGCAAATGAAATAACAAGAACGGCTACTTAACGTAACAGTAACCACAGCTAGAAATGAGTTCTTCAATAAGAAAAGTGAATCACATGTTGAAAAGTTCAATGATATATCGATTAAAATGTGTGTTGTAGATACAAACACAACAACAGATATGGCCACCACTGCTGACATGGAAACCATAACAGAAAGTAAGAAAAATGCAGTTAGGCAATTATCTTATTAATGTAAAATTAATATAATACATATACGTCAAGGTACAAATGGAACAACCGAAACGGCAACCGCAGTAACAGAAACAACTGCTGAAGGTAATGATTTTAGCAATAAAACTGTGTCACTTATGGGGAATTATAATAGTTAAATAATCACATTATGTGTATTTGGTATAAACACAACTACAGATATGGCCACCACTGCTGATATGGAAACTACAACTGATTGTAACAAAATTATAATCATGAAGCGGTGTCAAACATAAGAAACTAAATGCATAATATGTGTTTAGATACCAACGCAACAACGGAAATGACTACCGCGGTAGCAGAAACAACTCCCGAAAGTAATAATTTCAGTAACAAAACTGTGTCAACTATGAAAATTGAAATTGGTATCTAATCAAAACATGTTTTGTAGGTATAAACGCAACAACGGAAATGAATACCACTGCAGCAGAAACAACTCCTGAAAGTAATGATTTTAGTAACAAAATGTGTCAAATACGATAGATCAAAGTAGAAAACTGCCTAAAATTATTGTTTTTAAGGTACAAATGCCACAACTGATACCACCACTGTCACCGCTGATGATTTTGAAACGACAACTGACGGTAAAAACGTTTATCTATAGAAATTTCGATCTCAGTTTGATTATAATGTGTGTTTTTAGCTTCAAGTGCCTCGACTGAAACGTCCAGTCCTCAACAAGCAACTTTTGGCCAAGGTAAACTTTGAAAAATGTAATGTGCAACAGATAGATCTGTGATTATGCGATTACGATTGAGGTCCTTTAGTAATGAACAACTTAAATGGCTACCATTGGTTTTGCAACTACAACTGAAAATAATATATTTAAGTACAAAACTGTGTCGATATAGGAAACTGATCACAATATGTGGCTTTTGGTGCAAATGAAATAACAAGAACGGCTACTTAACGTAACAGTAACCACAGCTAGAAATGAGTTCTTCAATAAGAAATGTGAATCACATGTTGAAAAGTTCAATGATATATCGATTAAAATGTGTGTTGTAGATACAAACACAACAACAGATATGGCCACCACTGCTGACATGGAAACCATAACAGAAAGTAAGAAAAATGCAGTTAGGCAATTATCTTATTAATGTAAAATTAATATAATACATATACGTCAAGGTACAAATGGAACAACCGAAACGGCAACCGCAGTAACAGAAACAACTGCTGAAGGTAATGATTTTAGCAATAAAACTGTGTCACTTATGGGGAATTATAATAGTTAAATAATTACATTATGTGTATTTGGTATAAACACAACTACAGATATGGCCACCACTGCTGATATGGAAACTACAACTGATTGTAACAAAATTATAATCATGAAGCGGTGTCAAACATAAGAAACTAAATGCATAATATGTGTTTAGATACCAACGCAACAACGGAAATGACTACCGCGGTAGCAGAAACAACTCCCGAAAGTAATAATTTCAGTAACAAAACTGTGTCAACTATGAAAATTGAAATTGGTATCTAATCAAAACATGTTTTGTAGGTATAAACGCAACAACGGAAATGAATACCACTGCAGCAGAAACAACTCCTGAAAGTAATGATTTTAGTAACAAAATGTGTCAAATACGATAGATCAAAGTAGAAAACTGCCTAAAATTATTGTTTTTAAGGTACAAATGCCACAACTGATACCACCACTGTCACCGCTGATGATTTTGAAACGACAACTGACGGTAAAAACGTTTATCTATAGAAATTTCGATCTCAATTTGATTATAATGTGTGTTTTTAGCTTCAAGTGCCTCGACTGAAACGTCCAGTCCTCAACAAGCAACTTTTGGCCAAGGTAAACTTTGAAAAATGTAATGTGCAACAGATAGATCTGTGATTATGCGATTACGATTGAGGTCCTTTAGTAACGATACTAATACAACAACTTAAATGGCTACCATTGGTTTTGCAACTACAACTGAAAATAATATATTTAAGTACAAAACTGTGTCGATATAGGAAACTGATCACAATATGTGGCTTTTGGTGCAAATGAAATAACAAAAACGGCTACTTAACGTAACAGTAACCACAGCTAGAAATGAGTTTTTCGATAAGAAAAGTGAATCACATGTTGAAAAGTTCAATGATATATCGATTAAAATGTGTGTTGTAGATACAAACACAACAACAGATATGGCCACCACTGCTGACATGGAAACCATAACAGAAAGTAAGAAAAATGCAGTTAGGCAATTATCTTATTAATGTAAAATTAATATAATACATATACGTCAAGGTACAAATGGAACAACCGAAACGGCAACCGCAGTAACAGAAACAACTGCTGAAGGTAATGATTTTAGCAATAAAACTGTGTCACTTATGGGGAATTATAATAGTTAAATAATCACATTATGTGTATTTGGTATAAACACAACTACAGATATGGCCACCACTGCTGATATGGAAACTACAACTGATTGTAACAAAATTATAATCATGAAGCGGTGTCAAACATAAGAAACTAAATGCATAATATGTGTTTAGATACCAACGCAACAACGGAAATGACTACCGCGGTAGCAGAAACAACTCCCGAAAGTAATAATTTCAGTAACAAAACTGTGTCAACTATGAAAATTGAAATTGGTATCTAATCAAAACATGTTTTGTAGGTATAAACGCAACAACGGAAATGAATACCACTGCAGCAGAAACAACTCCTGAAAGTAATGATTTTAGTAACAAAATGTGTCAAATACGATAGATCAAAGTAGAAAACTGCCTAAAATTATTGTTTTTGAGGTGCAAATGCCACAACTGATACCACCACTGTCACCGCTGATGATTTTGAAACGACAACTGACGGTAAAAACGTTTATCTATAGAAATTTCGATCTCAATTTGATTATAATGTGTGTTTTTAGCTTCAAGTGCCTCGACTGAAACGTCCAGTCCTCAACAAGCAACTTTTGGCCAAGGTAAACTTTGAAAAATGTAATGTGCAACAGATAGATCTGTGATTATGCGATTACGATTGAGGTCCTTTAGTAATGAACAACTTAAATGGCTACCATTGGTTTTGCAACTACAACTGAAAATAATATATTTAAGTACAAAACTGTGTCGATATAGGAAACTGATCACAGTATGTGGCTTTTGGTGCAAATGAAATAACAAGAACGGCTACTTAACGTAACAGTAACCACAGCTAGAAATGAGTTCTTCAATAAGAAATGTGAATCACATGTTGAAAAGTTCAATGATATATCGATTAAAATGTGTGTTGTAGACACAAACACAACAACAGATATGGCCACCACTGCTGACATGGAAACCATAACAGAAAGTAAGAAAAATGCAGTTAGGCAATTATCTTATTAATGTAAAATTAATATAATACATATACGTCAAGGTACAAATGGAACAACCGAAACGGCAACCGCAGTAACAGAAACAACTGCTGAAGGTAATGATTTTAGCAATAAAACTGTGTCACTTATGGGGAATTATAATAGTTAAATAATCACATTATGTGTATTTGGTATAAACACAACTACAGATATGGCCACCACTGCTGATATGGAAACTACAACTGATTGTAACAAAATTATAATCATGAAGCGGTGTCAAACATAAGAAACTAAATGCATAATATGTGTTTAGATACCAACGCAACAACGGAAATGACTACCGCGGTAGCAGAAACAACTCCCGAAAGTAATAATTTCAGTAACAAAACTGTGTCAACTATGAAAATTGAAATTGGTATCTAATCAAAACATGTTTTGTAGGTATAAACGCAACAACGGAAATGAATACCACTGCAGCAGAAACAACTCCTGAAAGTAATGATTTTAGTAACAAAATGTGTCAAATACGATAGATCAAAGTAGAAAACTGCCTAAAATTATTGTTTTTAAGGTACAAATGCCACAACTGATACCACCACTGTCACCGCTGATGATTTTGAAACGACAACTGACGGTAAAAACGTTTATCTATAGAAATTTCGATCTCAATTTGATTATAATGTGTGTTTTTAGCTTCAAGTGCCTCGACTGAAACGTCCAGTCCTCAACAAGCAACTTTTGGCCAAGGTAAACTTTGAAAAATGTAATGTGCAACAGATAGATCTGTGATTATGCGATTACGATTGAGGTCCTTTAGTAACGATACTAATACAACAACTTAAATGGCTACCATTGGTTTTGCAACTACAACTGAAAATAATATATTTAAGTACAAAACTGTGTCGATATAGGAAACTGATCACAGTATGTGGCTTTTGGTGCAAATGAAATAACAAGAACGGCTACTTAACGTAACAGTAACCACAGCTAGAAATGAGTTCTTCAATAAGAAAAGTGAATCACATGTTGAAAAGTTCAATGATATATCGATTAAAATGTGTGTTGTAGATACAAACACAACAACAGATATGGCCACCACTGCTGACATGGAAACCATAACAGAAAGTAAGAAAAATGCAGTTAGGCAATTATCTTATTAATGTAAAATTAATATAATACATATACGTCAAGGTACAAATGGAACAACCGAAACGGCAACCGCAGTAACAGAAACAACTGCTGAAGGTAATGATTTTAGCAATAAAACTGTGTCACTTATGGGGAATTATAATAGTTAAATAATCAAATTATGTGTATTTGGTATAAACACAACTACAGATATGGCCACCACTGCTGATATGGAAACTACAACTGATTGTAACAAAATTATAATCATGAAGCGGTGTCAAACATAAGAAACTAAATGCATAATATGTGTTTAGATACCAACGCAACAACGGAAATGACTACCGCGGTAGCAGAAACAACTCCCGAAAGTAATAATTTCAGTAACAAAACTGTGTCAACTATGAAAATTGAAATTGGTATCTAATCAAAACATGTTTTGTAGGTATAAACGCAACAACGGAAATGAATACCACTGCAGCAGAAACAACTCCTGAAAGTAATGATTTTAGTAACAAAATGTGTCAAATACGATAGATCAAAGTAGAAAACTGCCTAAAATTATTGTTTTTAAGGTACAAATGCCACAACTGATACCACCACTGTCACCGCTGATGATTTTGAAACGACAACTGACGGTAAAAACGTTTATCTATGGAAATTTCGATCTCAATTTGATTATAATGTGTGTTTTTAGCTTCAAGTGCCTCGACTGAAACGTCCAGTCCTCAACAAGCAACTTTTGGCCAAGGTAAACTTTGAAAAATGTAATGTGCAACAGATAGATCTGTGATTATGCGATTACGATTGAGGTCCTTTAGTAATGAACAACTTAAATGGCTACCATTGGTTTTGCAACTACAACTGAAAATAATATATTTAAGTACAAAACTGTGTCGATATAGGAAACTGATCACAATATGTGGCTTTTGGTGCAAATGAAATAACAAAAACGGCTACTTAACGTAACAGTAACCACAGCTAGAAATGAGTTCTTCGATAAGAAATGTGAATCACATGTTGAAAAGTTCAATGATATATCGATTAAAATGTGTGTTGTAGATACAAACACAACAACAGATATGGCCACCACTGCTGACATGGAAACCATAACAGAAAGTAAGAAAAATGCAGTTAGGCAATTATCTTATTAATGTAAAATTAATATAATACATATACGTCAAGGTACAAATGGAACAACCGAAACGGCAACCGCAGTAACAGAAACAACTGCTGAAGGTAATATATTTAGCATTAAATCTGTGTCACTTATGGGGAATTATAATAGTTAAATAATCACATTATGTGTATTTGGTATAAACACAACTACAGATATGGCCACCACTGCTGATATGGAAACTACAACTGATTGTAACAAAATTATAATCATGAAGCGGTGTCAAACATAAGAAACTAAATGCATAATATGTGTTTAGATACCAACGCAACAACGGAAATGACTACCGCGGTAGCAGAAACAACTCCCGAAAGTAATAATTTCAGTAACAAAACTGTGTCAACTATGAAAATTGAAATTGGTATCTAATCAAAACATGTTTTGTAGGTATAAACGCAACAACGGAAATGAATACCACTGCAGCAGAAACAACTCCTGAAAGTAATGATTATAGTAACAAAATGTGTCAAATACGATAGATCAAAGTAGAAAACTGCCTAAAATTATTGTTTTTAAGGTACAAATGCCACAACTGATACCACCACTGTCACCACTGATGATTTTGAAACGACAACTGACGGTAAAAACGTTTATCTATGGAAATTTCGATCTCAATTTGATTATAATGTGTGTTTTTAGCTTCAAGTGCCTCGACTGAAACGTCCAGTCCTCAACAAGCAACTTTTGGCCAAGGTAAACTTTGAAAAATGTAATGTGCAACAGATAGATCTGTGATTATGCGATTACGATTGAGGTCCTTTAGTAACGATACTAATACAACAACTTAAATGGCTACCATTGGTTTTGCAACTACAACTGAAAATAATATATTTAAGTACAAAACTGTGTCGATATAGGAAACTGATCACAATATGTGGCTTTTGGTGCAAATGAAATAACAAAAACGGCTACTTAACGTAACAGTAACCACAGCTAGAAATGAGTTCTTCGATAAGAAATGTGAATCACATGTTGAAAAGTTCAATAATATATCGATTAAAATGTGTGTTGTAGATACAAACACAACAACAGATATGGCCACCACTGCTGACATGGAAACCATAACAGAAAGTAAGAAAAATGCAGTTAGGCAATTATCTTATTAATGTAAAATTAATATAATACATATACGTCAAGGTACAAATGGAACAACCGAAACGGCAACCGCAGTAACAGAAACAACTGCTGAAGGTAATATATTTAGCAATAAAACTGTGTCACTTATGGGGAATTATAATAGTTAAATAATCACATTATGTGTATTTGGTATAAACACAACTACAGATATGGCCACCACTGCTGATATGGAAACTACAACTGATTGTAACAAAATTATAATCATGAAGCGGTGTCAAACATAAGAAACTAAATGCATAATATGTGTTTAGATATCAACGCAATAACGGAAATGACTACCGCGGTAGCAGAAACAACTCCCGAAAGTAATAATTTCAGTAACAAAACTGTGTCAACTATGAAAATTGAAATTGGTATCTAATCAAAACATGTTTTGTAGGTATAAACGCAACAACGGAAATGAATACCACTGCAGCAGAAACAACTCCTGAAAGTAATGATTTTAGTAACAAAATGTGTCAAATACGATAGATCAAAGTAGAAAACTGCCTAAAATTATTGTTTTTAAGGTACAAATGCCACAACTGATACCACCACTGTCACCGCTGATGATTTTGAAACGACAACTGACGGTAAAAACGTTTATCTATGGAAATTTCGATCTCAATTTGATTATAATGTGTGGTTTTAGCTTCAAGTGCCTCGACTGAAACGTCCAGTCCTCAACAAGCAACTTTTGGCCAAGGTAAACTTTGAAAAATGTAATGTGCAACAGATAGATCTGTGATTATGCGATTACGATTGAGGTCCTTTAGTAATGAACAACTTAAATGGCTACCATTGGTTTTGCAACTACAACTGAAAATAATATATTTAAGTACAAAACTGTGTCGATATAGGAAACTGATCACAATATGTGGCTTTTGGTGCAAATGAAATAACAAAAACGGCTACTTAACGTAACAGTAACCACATCTAGAAATGAGTTCTTCGATAAGAAAAGTGAATCACATGTTGAAAAGTTCAATGATATATCGATTAAAATGTGTGTTGTAGATACAAACACAACAACAGATATGGCCACCACTGCTGACATGGAAACCATAACAGAAAGTAAGAAAAATGCAGTTAGGCAATTATCTTATTAATGTAAAATTAATATAATACATATACGTCAAGGTACAAATGGAACAACCGAAACGGCAACCGCAGTAACAGAAACAACTGCTGAAGGTAATGATTTTAGCAATAAAACTGTGTCACTTATGGGGAATTATAATTGTTAAATAGTCACATTATGTGTATTTGGTATAAACACAACTACAGATATGGCCACCATTGCTGATATGGAAACTACAACTGATTGTAACAAAATTATAATCATGAAGCGGTGTCAAACATAAGAAACTAAATGCATAATATGTGTTTAGATATCAACGCAACAACGGAAATGACTACCGCGGTAGCAGAAACAACTCCCGAAAGTAATAATTTCAGTAACAAAACTGTGTCAACTATGAAAATTGAAATTGGTATCTAATCAAAACATGTTTTGTAGGTATAAACGCAACAACGGAAATGAATACCACTGCAGCAGAAACAACTCCTGAAAGTAATGATTTTAGTAACAAAATGTCTCAAATATGATAGATCAAAGTAGAAAACTGCCTAAAATTATTGTTTTTAAGGTACAAATGCCACAACTGATACCACCACTGTCACCACTGATGATTTTGAAACGACAACTGACGGTAAAAACGTTTATCTATGGAAATTTCGATCTCAATTTGATTATAATGTGTGTTTTTAGCTTCAAGTGCCTCGACTGAAACGTCCAGTCCTCAACAAGCAACTTTTGGCCAAGGTAAACTTTGAAAAATGTAATGTGCAACAGATAGATCTGTGATTATGCGATTACGATTAAAATCCTTTAGTAACGATACTAATACAACAACTTCAATGGCTACCATTGGTTTTGCAACTACAACTGAAAATAATATATTTAAGTACAAAACTGTGTCGATATAGGAAACTGATCACAATATGTGGCTTTTGGTGCAAATGAAATAACAAAAACGGCTACTTAACGTAACAGTAACCACAGCTAGAAATGAGTTCTTCGATAAGAAATGTGAATCACATGTTGAAAAGTTCAATGATATATCGATTAAAATGTGTGTTGTAGATACAAACACAACAACAGATATGGCCACCACTGCTGACATGGAAACCATAACAGAAAGTAAGAAAAATGCAGTTAGGCAATTATCTTATTAATGTAAAATTAATATAATACATATACGTCAAGGTACAAATGGAACAACCGAAACGGCAACCGCAGTAACAGAAACAACTGCTGAAGGTAATGATTTTAGCAATAAAACTGTGTCACTTATGGGGAATTATAATAGTTAAATAATCAAAATATGTGTATTTGGTATAAACACAACTACAGATATGGCCACGATTGCTGATATGGAAACTACAACTGATTGTAACAAAATTATAATCATGAAGCGGTGTCAAACATAAGAAACTAAATGCATAATATGTGTTTAGATATCAACGCAACAACGGAAATGACTACCACGGTAGCAGAAACAACTCCCGAAAGTAATAATTTCAGTAACAAAACTGTGTCAACTATGAAAATTGAAATTGGTATCTAATCAAAACATGTTTTGTAGGTATAAACGCAACAACGGAAATGAATACCACTGCAGCAGAAACAACTCCTGAAAGTAATGATTATAGTAACAAAATGTGTCAAATATGATAGATCAAAGTAGAAAACTGCCTAAAATTATTGTTTTTAAGGTACAAATGCCACAACTGATACCACCACTGTCACCACTGATGATTTTGAAACGACAACTGACGGTAAAAACGTTTATCTATGGAAATTTCGATCTCAGTTTGATTATAATGTGTGTTTTTAGCTTCAAGTGCCTCGACTGAAACGTCCAGTCCTCAACAAGCAACTTTTGGCCAAGGTAAACTTTGAAAAATGTAATGTGCAACAGATAGATCTGTGATTATGCGATTACGATTGAGGTCCTTTAGTAATGAACAACTTAAATGGCTACCATTGGTTTTGCAACTACAACTGAAAATAATATATTTAAGTACAAAACTGTGTCGATATAGGAAACTGATCACAATATGTGGCTTTTGGTGCAAATGAAATAACAAAAACGGCTACTTAACGTAACAGTAACCACTTCTAGAAATGAGTTCTTCGATAAGAAATGTGAATCACATGTTGAAAAGTTCAATGATATATCGATTAAAATGCGTGTTGTAGATATAAATACAACAACAGATATGGCCACCACTGCTGACATGGAAACCATAACAGAAAGTAAGAAAAATGCAGTTAGGCAATTATCTTATTAATGTAAAATTAATATAATACATATACGTCAAGGTACAAATGGAACAACCGAAACGGCAACCGCAGTAACAGAAACAACTGCTGAGAGTAATATATTTAGCAATAAAACTGTGTCACTTATGGAGGAATTACAATTGTTAAATAATCACATTATGTGTATTTGGTATAAACACAACTACAGATATGGCCACGATTGCTGATATGGAAACTACAACTGATTGTAACAAAATTATAATCATGAAGCGGTGTCAAACATAAGAAACTAAATGCATAATATGTGTTTAGATACCAACGCAACAACGGAAATGACTACCACGGTAGCAGAAACAACTCCCGAAAGTAATAATTTCAGTAACAAAACTGTGTCAACTATGAAAATTGAAATTGGTATCTAATCAAAACATGTTTTGTAGGTATAAACGCAACAACGGAAATGAATACCACTGCAGCAGAAACAACTCCTGAAAGTAATGATTTTAGTAACAAAATGTGTCAAATACGATAGATCAAAGTAGAAAACTGCCTAAAATTATTGTTTTTAAGGTACAAATGCCACAACTGATACCACCACTGTCACCGCTGATGATTTTGAAACGACAACTGACGGTAAAAACGTTTATCTATAGAAATTTCGATCTCAATTTGATTATAATGTGTGTTTTTAGCTTCAAGTGCCTCGACTGAAACGTCCAGTCCTCAACAAGCAACTTTTGGCCAAGGTAAACTTTGAAAAATGTAATGTGCAACAGATAGATCTGTGATTATGCGATTACGATTGAGGTCCTTTAGTAACGATACTAATACAACAACTTCAATGGCTACCATTGGTTTTGCAACTACAACTGAAAATAATATATTTAAGTACAAAACTGTGTCGATATAGGAAACTGATCACAATATGTGGCTTTTGGTGCAAATGAAATAGCAAAAACGGCTACTTAACGTAACAGTAACCACAGCTAGAAATGAGTTCTTCAATAAGAAATGTGAATCACATGTTGAAAAGTTCAATGATATATCGATTAAAATGTGTGTTGTAGATACAAACACAACAACAGATATGGCCACCACTGCTGACATGGAAACCATAACAGAAAGTAAGAAAAATGCAGTTAGGCAATTATCTTATTAATGTAAAATTAATATAATACATATACGTCAAGGTACAAATGGAACAACCGAAACGGCAACCGCAGTAACAGAAACAACTGCTGAAGGTAATGATTTTAGCAATAAAACTGTGTCACTTATGGGGAATTATAATAGTTAAATAATCAAAATATGTGTATTTGGTATAAACACAACTACAGATATGGCCACGATTGCTGATATGGAAACTACAACTGATTGTAACAAAATTATAATCATGAAGCGGTGTCAAACATAAGAAACTAAATGCATAATATGTGTTTAGATATCAACGCAATAACGGAAATGACTACCGCGGTAGCAGAAACAACTCCCGAAAGTAATAATTTCAGTAACAAAACTGTGTCAACTATGAAAATTGAAATTGGTATCTAATCAAAACATGTTTTGTAGGTATAAACGCAACAACGGAAATGAATACCACTGCAGCAGAAACAACTCCTGAAAGTAATGATTTTAGTAACAAAATGTGTGAAATATGATAGATCAAAGTAGAAAACTGCCTAAAATTATTGTTTTTAAGGTACAAATGCCACAACTGATACCACCACTGTCACCGCTGATGATTTTGAAACGACAACTGACGGTAAAAACGTTTATCTATGGAAATTTCGATCTCAATTTGATTATAATGTGTGTTTTTAGCTTCAAGTGCCTCGACTGAAACGTCCAGTCCTCAACAAGCAACTTTTGGCCAAGGTAAACTTTGAAAAATGTAATGTGCAACAGATAGATCTGTGATTATGCGATTACGATTGAGGTCCTTTAGTAACGATACTAATACAACAACTTAAATGGCTACCATTGGTTTTGCAACTACAACTGAAAATAATATATTTAAGTACAAAACTGTGTCGATATAGGAAACTGATCACAATATGTGGCTTTTGGTGCAAATGAAATAACAAAAACGGCTACTTAACGTAACAGTAACCACAGCTAGAAATGAGTTCTTCGATAAGAAATGTGAATCACATGTTGAAAAGTTCAATGATATATCGATTGAACTGTGTGTTGTAGATATAAATACAACAACAGATATGGCCACCACTGCTGGCATGGAAACCATAACAGAAAGTAAGAAAAATGCAGTTAGGCAATTATCTTATTAATGTAAAATTAATATAATACATATACGTCAAGGTACAAATGGAACAACCGAAACGGCAACCGCAGTAACAGAAACAACTGCTGAAGGTAATATATTTAGCAATAAAACTGTGTCACTTATGGAGGAATTATAATTGTTAAATAATCACATTATGTGTATTTGGTATAAACACAACTACAGATATGGCCACGATTGCTGATATGAAAACTACAACTGATTGTAACAAAATTATAATCATGAAGCGGTGTCAAACATAAGAAACTAAATGCATAATATGTGTTTAGATACCAACGCAACAACGGAAATGACTACCGCGGTAGCAGAAACAACTCCCGAAAGTAATAATTTCAGTAACAAAACTGTGTCAACTATGAAAATTGAAATTGGTATCTAATCAAAACATGTTTTGTAGGTATAAACGCAACAATGGAAATGAATACCACTGCAGCAGAAACAACTCCTGAAAGTAATGATTTTAGTAACAAAATGTGTCAAATATGATAGATCAAAGTAGAAAACTGCCTAAAATTATTGTTTTAAAGGTACAAATGCCACAACTGATACCACCACTGTCACCACTGATGATTTTGAAACGACAACTGACGGTAAAAACGTTTATCTATGGAAATTTCGATCTCAATTTGATTATAATGTGTGTTTTTAGCTTCAAGTGCCTCGACTGAAACGTCCAGTCCTCAACAAGCAACTTTTGGCCAAGGTAAACTTTGAAAAATGTAATGTGCAACAGATAGATCTGTGATTATGCGATTACGATTGAGGTCCTTTAGTAACGATACTAATACAACAACTTCAATGGCTACCATTGGTTTTGCAACTACAACTGAAAATAATATATTTAAGTACAAAACTGTGTCGATATAGGAAACTGATCATAATATGTGGCTTTTGGTGCAAATGAAATAACAAGAACGGCTACTTAACGTAACAGTAACCACAGCTAGAAATGAGTTCTTCGATAAGAAATGTGAATCACATGTTGAAAAGTTCAATGATATATCGATTAAAATGTGTGTTGTAGATACAAACACAACAACAGATATGGCCACCACTGCTGACATGGAAACCATAACAGAAAGTAAGAAAAATGCAGTTAGGCAATTATCTTATTAATGTAAAATTAATATAATACATATACGTCAAGGTACAAATGGAACAACCGAAACGGCAACCGCAGTAACAGAAACAACTGCTGAAGGTAATGATTTTAGCAATAAAACTGTGTCACTTATGGGGAATTATAATTGTTAAATAATCAAAATATGTGTATTTGGTATAAACACAACTACAGATATGGCCACGATTGCTGATATGGAAACTACAACTGATTGTAACAAAATTATAATCATGAAGCGGTGTCAAACATAAGAAACTAAATGCATAATATGTGTTTAGATATCAACGCAATAACGGAAATGACTACCGCGGTAGCAGAAACAACTCCCGAAAGTAATAATTTCAGTAACAAAACTGTGTCAACTATGAAAATTGAAATTGGTATCTAATCAAAACATGTTTTGTAGGTATAAACGCAACAACGGAAATGAATACCACTGCAGCAGAAACAACTCCTGAAAGTAATGATTTTAGTAACAAAATGTGTCAAATACGATAGATCAAAGTAGAAAACTGCCTAAAATTATTGTTTTTAAGGTACAAATGCCACAACTGATACCACCACTGTCACCGCTGATGATTTTGAAACGACAACTGACGGTAAAAACGTTTATCTATAGAAATTTCGATCTCAATTTGATTATAATGTGTGTTTTTAGCTTCAAGTGCCTCGACTGAAACGTCCAGTCCTCAACAAGCAACTTTTGGCCAAGGTAAACTTTGAAAAATGTAATGTGCAACAGATAGATCTGTGATTATGCGATTACGATTGAGGTCCTTTAGTAATGAACAACTTAAATGGCTACCATTGGTTTTGCAACTACAACTGAAAATAATATATTTAAGTACAAAACTGTGTCGATATAGGAAACTGATCACAATATGTGGCTTTTGGTGCAAATGAAATAACAAGAACGGCTACTTAACGTAACAGTAACCACAGCTAGAAATGAGTTCTTCGATAAGAAATGTGAATCACATGTTGAAAAGTTCAATGATATATCGATTAAAATGTGTGTTGTGATACAAATACAACAACAGATATGGCCACCACTGCTGGCATGGAAACCATAACAGAAAGTAAGAAAAATGCAGTTAGGCAATTATCTTATTAATGTAAAATTAATATAATACATATACGTCAAGGTACAAATGGAACAACCGAAACGGCAACCGCAGTAACAGAAACAACTGCTGAAGGTAATATATTCAGCAATAAAACTGTGTCACTTATGGGGAATTATAATTGTTAAATAATCAAAATATGTGTATTTGGTATAAACACAACTACAGATATGGCCACGATTGCTGATATGGAAACTACAACTGATTGTAACAAAATTATAATCATGAAGCGGTGTCAAACATAAGAAACTAAATGCATAATATGTGTTTAGATACCAACGCAACAACGGAAATGACTACCGCGGTAGCAGAAACAACTCCCGAAAGTAATAATTTCAGTAACAAAACTGTGTCAACTATGAAAATTGAAATTGGTATCTAATCAAAACATGTTTTGTAGGTATAAACGCAACAACGGAAATGAATACCACTGCAGCAGAAACAACTCCTGAAAGTAATGATTTTAGTAACAAAATGTGTCAAATACGATAGATCAAAGTAGAAAACTGCCTAAAATTATTGTTTTTAAGGTACAAATGCCACAACTGATACCACCAGTGTCACCGCTGATGATTTTGAAACGACAACTGACGGTAAAAACGTTTATCTATGGAAATTTCGATCTCAATTTGATTATAATGTGTGTTTTTAGCTTCAAGTGCCTCGACTGAAACGTCCAGTCCTCAACAAGCAACTTTTGGCCAAGGTAAACTTTGAAAAATGTAATGTGCAACAGATAGATCTGTGATTATACGATTACGATTGAGGTCCTTTAGTAATGAACAACTTAAATGGCTACCATTGGTTTTGCAACTACAACTGAAAATAATATATTTAAGTACAAAACTGTGTCGATATAGGAAACTGATCACAATATGTGGCTTTTGGTGCAAATGAAATAACAAAAACGGCTACTTAACGTAACAGTAACCACAGCTAGAAATGAGTTCTTCGATAAGAAAAGTGAATCACATGTTGAAAAGTTCAATGATATATCGATTAAAATGTGTGTTGTAGATACAAATACAACAACAGATATGGCCACCACTGCTGACATGGAAACCATAACAGAAAGTAAGAAAAATGCAGTTAGGCAATTATCTTATTAATGTAAAATTAATATAATACATATACGTCAAGGTACAAATGGAACAACCGAAACGGCAACCGCAGTAACAGAAACAACTGCTGAAGGTAATATATTTAGCAATAAAACTGTGTCACTTATAGGGAATTATAATAGTTAAATAATCACATTATGTGTATTTGGTATAAACACAACTACAGATATGGCCACCATTGCTGATATGGAAACTACAACTGATTGTAACAAAATTATAATCATGAAGCGGTGTCAAACATAAGAAACTAAATGCATAGTATGTGTTTAGATACCAACGCAACAACGGAAATGACTACCGCGGTAGCAGAAACAACTCCCGAAAGTAATAATTTCAGTAACAAAACTGTGTCAACTATGAAAATTGAAATTGGTATCTAATCAAAATATGTTTTGTAGGTATAAACGCAACAACGGAAATGAATACCACTGCAGCAGAAACAACTCCTGAAAGTAATGATTATAGTAACAAAATGTGTCAAATACGATAGATCAAAGTAGAAAACTGCCTAAAATTATTGTTTTTAAGGTACAAATGCCACAACTGATACCACCACTGTCACCACTGATGATTTTGACACGACAACTGACGGTAAAAACGTTTATCTATGGAAATTTCGATCTCAGTTTGATTATAATGTGTGTTTTTAGCTTCAAGTGCCTCGACTGAAACGTCCAGTCCTCAACAAGCAACTTTTGGCCAAGGTGAACTTTGAAAAATGTAATGTGCAACAGATAGATCTGTGATTATGCGATTACGATTGAGGTCCTTTAGTAATGAACAACTTAAATGGCTACCATTGGTTTTGCAACTACAACTGAAAATAATATATTTAAGTACAAAACTGTGTCGATATAGGAAACTGATCACAATATGTGGCTTTTGGTGCAAATGAAATAACAAAAACGGCTACTTAACGTAACAGTAACCACAGCTAGAAATGAGTTCTTCGATAAGAAAAGTGAATCACATGTTGAAAAGTTCAATGATATATCGATTAAAATGTGTGTTGTAGATACAAACACAACAACAGATATGGCCACCACTGCTGACATGGAAACCATAACAGAAAGTAAGAAAAATGCAGTTAGGCAATTATCTTATTAATGTAAAATTAATATAATACATATACGTCAAGGTACAAATGGAACAACCGAAACGGCAACCGCAGTAACAGAAACAACTGCTGAAGGTAATGATTTTAGCAATAAAACTGTGTCACTTATGGGGGATTATAATTGTTAAATAATCACATTATGTGTATTTGGTATAAACACAACTACAGATATGGCCACGATTGCTGATATGGAAACTACAACTGATTGTAACAAAATTATAATCATGAAGCGGTGTCAAACATAAGAAACTAAATGCATAATATGTGTTTAGATATCAACGCAACAACGGAAATGACTACCGCGGTAGCAGAAACAACTCCCGAAAGTAATAATTTCAGTAACAAAACTGTGTCAACTATGAAAATTGAAATTGGTATCTAATCAAAACATGTTTTGTAGGTATAAACGCAACAACGGAAATGAATACCACTGCAGCAGAAACAACTCCTGAAAGTAATGATTATAGTAACAAAATGTGTCAAATACGATAGATCAAAGTAGAAAACTGCCTAAAATTATTGTTTTTAAGGTACAAATGCCACAACTGATACCACCACTGTCACCGCTGATGATTTTGAAACGACAACTGACGGTAAAAACGTTTATCTATGGAAATTTCGATCTCAATTTGATTATAATGTGTGTTTTTAGCTTCAAGTGCCTCGACTGAAACGTCCAGTCCTCAACAAGCAACTTTTGGCCAAGGTGAACTTTGAAAAATGTAATGTGCAACAGATAGATCTGTGATTATACGATTACGATTGAGGTCCTTTAGTAATGAACAACTTAAATGGCTACCATTGGTTTTGCAACTACAACTGAAAATAATATATTTAAGTACAAAACTGTGTCGATATAGGAAACTGATCACAATATGTGGCTTTTGGTGCAAATGAAATAACAAGAACGGCTACTTAACGTAACAGTAACCACAGCTAGAAATGAGTTCTTCGATAAGAAAAGTGAATCACATGTTGAAAAGTTCAATGATATATCGATTAAAATGTGTGTTGTAGATACAAACACAACAACAGATATGGCCACCACTGCTGACATGGAAACCATAACAGAAAGTAAGAAAAATGCAGTTAGGCAATTATCTTATTAATGTAAAATTAATATAATACATATACGTCAAGATACAAATGGAACAACCGAAACGGCAACCGCAGTAACAGAAACAACTGCTGAAGGTAATGATTTTAGCAATAAAACTGTGTCACTTATGGGGAATTATAATTGTTAAATAATCACATTATGTGTATTTGGTATAAACACAACTACAGATATGGCCACGATTGCTGATATGGAAACTACAACTGATTGTAACAAAATTATAATCATGAAGCGGTGTCAAACATAAGAAACTAAATGCATAATATGTGTTTAGATATCAACGCAACAACGGAAATGACTACCGCGGTAGCAGAAACAACTCCCGAAAGTAATAATTTCAGTAACAAAACTGTGTCAACTATGAAAATTGAAATTGGTATCTAATCAAAACATGTTTTGTAGGTATAAACGCAACAACGGAAATGAATACCACTGCAGCAGAAACAACTCCTGAAAGTAATGATTTTAGTAACAAAATGTGTCAAATACGATAGATCAAAGTAGAAAACTGCCTAAAATTATTGTTTTAAAGGTACAAATGCCACAACTGATACCACCACTGTCACCGCTGATGATTTTGACACGACAACTGACGGTAAAAACGTTTATCTATGGAAATTTCGATCTCAATTTGATTATAATGTGTGTTTTTAGCTTCAAGTGCCTCGACTGAAACGTCCAGTCCTCAACAAGCAACTTTTGGCCAAGGTGAACTTTGAAAAATGTAATGTGCAACAGATAGATCTGTGATTATGCGATTACGATTGAGGTCCTTTAGTAATGAACAACTTAAATGGCTACCATTGGTTTTGCAACTACAACTGAAAATAATATATTTAAGTACAAAACTGTGTCGATATAGGAAACTGATCATAATATGTGGCTTTTGGTGCAAATGAAATAACAAAAACGGCTACTTAACGTAACAGTAACCACAGCTAGAAATGAGTTCTTCGATAAGAAAAGTGAATCACATGTTGAAAAGTTCAATGATATATCGATTAAAATGTGTGTTGTAGATACAAACACAACAACAGATATGGCCACCACTGCTGACATGGAAACCATAACAGAAAGTAAGAAAAATGCAGTTAGGCAATTATCTTATTAATGTAAAATTAATATAATACATATACGTCAAGGTACAAATGGAACAACCGAAACGGCAACCGCAGTAACAGAAACAACTGCTGAAGGTAATGATTTTAGCAATAAAACTGTGTCACTTATGGGGGATTATAATTGTTAAATAATCACATTATGTGTATTTGGTATAAACACAACTACAGATATGGCCACGATTGCTGATATGGAAACTACAACTGATTGTAACAAAATTATAATCATGAAGCGGTGTCAAACATAAGAAACTAAATGCATAATATGTGTTTAGATATCAACGCAACAACGGAAATGACTACCGCGGTAGCAGAAACAACTCCCGAAAGTAATAATTTCAGTAACAAAACTGTGTCAACTATGAAAATTGAAATTGGTATCTAATCAAAACATGTTTTGTAGGTATAAACGCAACAACGGAAATGAATACCACTGCAGCAGAAACAACTCCTGAAAGTAATGATTATAGTAACAAAATGTGTCAAATACGATAGATCAAAGTAGAAAACTGCCTAAAATTATTGTTTTTAAGGTACAAATGCCACAACTGATACCACCACTGTCACCGCTGATGATTTTGAAACGACAACTGACGGTAAAAACGTTTATCTATGGAAATTTCGATCTCAATTTGATTATAATGTGTGTTTTTAGCTTCAAGTGCCTCGACTGAAACGTCCAGTCCTCAACAAGCAACTTTTGGCCAAGGTAAACTTTGAAAAATGTAATGTGCAACAGATAGATCTGTGATTATACGATTACGATTGAGGTCCTTTAGTAATGAACAACTTAAATGGCTACCATTGGTTTTGCAACTACAACTGAAAATAATATATTTAAGTACAAAACTGTGTCGATATAGGAAACTGATCACAATATGTGGCTTTTGGTGCAAATGAAATAACAAGAACGGCTACTTAACGTAACAGTAACCACAGCTAGAAATGAGTTCTTCGATAAGAAAAGTGAATCACATGTTGAAAAGTTCAATGATATATCGATTAAAATGTGTGTTGTAGATACAAACACAACAACAGATATGGCCACCACTGCTGACATGGAAACCATAACAGAAAGTAAGAAAAATGCAGTTAGGCAATTATCTTATTAATGTAAAATTAATATAATACATATACGTCAAGATACAAATGGAACAACCGAAACGGCAACCGCAGTAACAGAAACAACTGCTGAAGGTAAGATATTTAGCAATAAAACTGTGTCACTTATGGGGAATTATAATTGTTAAATAATCACATTATGTGTATTTGGTATAAACACAACTACAGATATGGCCACGATTGCTGATATGGAAACTACAACTGATTGTAACAAAATTATAATCATGAAGCGGTGTCAAACATAAGAAACTAAATGCATAATATGTGTTTAGATATCAACGCAACAACGGAAATGACTACCGCGGTAGCAGAAACAACTCCCGAAAGTAATAATTTCAGTAACAAAACTGTGTCAACTATGAAAATTGAAATTGGTATCTAATCAAAACATGTTTTGTAGGTATAAACGCAACAACGGAAATGAATACCACTGCAGCAGAAACAACTCCTGAAAGTAATGATTTTAGTAACAAAATGTGTCAAATACGATAGATCAAAGTAGAAAACTGCCTAAAATTATTGTTTTTAAGGTACAAATGCCACAACTGATACCACCACTGTCACCGCTGATGATTTTGAAACGACAACTGACGGTAAAAACGTTTATCTATAGAAATTTCGATCTCAATTTGATTATAATGTGTGTTTTTAGCTTCAAGTGCCTCGACTGAAACGTCCAGTCCTCAACAAGCAACTTTTGGCCAAGGTAAACTTTGAAAAATGTAATGTGCAACAGATAGATCTGTGATTATGCGATTACGATTGAGGTCCTTTAGTAATGAACAACTTCAATGGCTACCATTGGTTTTGCAACTACAACTGAAAATAATATATTTAAGTACAAAACTGTGTCGATATAGGAAACTGATCACAATATGTGGCTTTTGGTGCAAATGAAATAACAAAAACGGCTACTTAACGTAACAGTAACCACATCTAGAAATGAGTTCTTCGATAAGAAATGTGAATCACATGTTGAAAAGTTCAATGATATATCGATTAAAATGTGTGTTGTAGATACAAATACAACAACAGATATGGCCACCACTGCTGACATGGAAACCATAACAGAAAGTAAGAAAAATGCAGTTAGGCAATTATCTTATTAATGTAAAATTAATATAATACATATACGTCAAGGTACAAATGGAACAACCGAAACGGCAACCGCAGTAACAGAAACAACTGCTGAAGGTAATATATTTAGCAATAAAACTGTGTCACTTATAGGGAATTATAATTGTTAAATAATCACATTATGTGTATTTGGTATAAACACAACTACAGATATGGCCACGATTGCTGATATGGAAACTACAACTGATTGTAACAAAATTATAATCATGAAGCGGTGTCAAACATAAGAAACTAAATGCATAATATGTGTTTAGATATCAACGCAACAACGGAAATGACTACCGCGGTAGCAGAAACAACTCCCGAAAGTAATAATTTCAGTAACAAAACTGTGTCAACTATGAAAATTGAAATTGGTATCTAATCAAAATATGTTTTGTAGGTATAAACGCAACAACGGAAATGAATACCACTGCAGCAGAAACAACTCCTGAAAGTAATGATTATAGTAACAAAATGTGTCAAATACGATAGATCAAAGTAGAAAACTGCCTAAAATTATTGTTTTTAAGGTACAAATGCCACAACTGATACCACCACTGTCACCACTGATGATTTTGACACGACAACTGACGGTAAAAACGTTTATCTATGGAAATTTCGATCTCAATTTGATTATAATGTGTGTTTTTAGCTTCAAGTGCCTCGACTGAAACGTCCAGTCCTCAACAAGCAACTTTTGGCCAAGGTAAACTTTGAAAAATGTAATGTGCAACAGATAGATCTGTGATTATGCGATTACGATTGAGGTCCTTTAGTAATGAACAACTTAAATGGCTACCATTGGTTTTGCAACTACAACTGAAAATAATATATTTAAGTACAAAACTGTGTCGATATAGGAAACTGATCATAATATGTGGCTTCTGGTGCAAATGAAATAACAAAAACGGCTACTTAACGTAACAGTAACCACAGCTAGAAATGAGTTCTTCGATAAGAAAAGTGAATCACATGTTGAAAAGTTCAATGATATATCGATTAAAATGTGTGTTGTAGATACAAACACAACAACAGATATGGCCACCACTGCTGACATGGAAACCATAACAGAAAGTAAGAAAAATGCAGTTAGGCAATTATCTTATTAATGTAAAATTAATATAATACATATACGTCAAGGTACAAATGGAACAACCGAAACGGCAACCGCAGTAACAGAAACAACTGCTGAAGGTAATGATTTTAGCAATAAAACTGTGTCACTTATGGGGAATTATAATTGTTAAATAATCACATTATGTGTATTTGGTATAAACACAACTACAGATATGGCCACGATTGCTGATATGGAAACTACAACTGATTGTAACAAAATTATAATCATGAAGCGGTGTCAAACATAAGAAACTAAATGCATAATATGTGTTTAGATATCAACGCAACAACGGAAATGACTACCGCGGTAGCAGAAACAACTCCCGAAAGTAATAATTTCAGTAACAAAACTGTGTCAACTATGAAAATTGAAATTGGTATCTAATCAAAACATGTTTTGTA
This sequence comes from Trididemnum clinides, assembly GCA_963675345.1. NCBI lineage: Eukaryota > Metazoa > Chordata > Ascidiacea > Aplousobranchia > Didemnidae > Trididemnum > Trididemnum clinides. Next base: position 19,483,942 of record OY776304.1, on the reverse strand, counting down.
GGTATAAACGCAACAACGGAAATGAATACCACTGCAGCAGAAACAACTCCTGAAAGTAATGATTATAGTAACAAAATGTGTCAAATACGATAGATCAAAGTAGAAAACTGCCTAAAATTATTGTTTTTAAGGTACAAATGCCACAACTGATACCACCACTGTCACCGCTGATGATTTTGAAACGACAACTGACGGTAAAAACGTTTATCTATGGAAATTTCGATCTCAATTTGATTATAATGTGTGTTTTTAGCTTCAAGTGCCTCGACTGAAACGTCCAGTCCTCAACAAGCAACTTTTGGCCAAGGTAAACTTTGAAAAATGTAATGTGCAACAGATAGATCTGTGATTATGCGATTACGATTGAGGTCCTTTAGTAACGATACTAATACAACAACTTAAATGGCTACCATTGGTTTTGCAACTACAACTGAAAATAATATATTTAAGTACAAAACTGTGTCGATATAGGAAACTGATCACAATATGTGGCTTTTGGTGCAAATGAAATAACAAGAACGGCTACTTAACGTAACAGTAACCACAGCTAGAAATGAGTTCTTCGATAAGAAAAGTGAATCACATGTTGAAAAGTTCAATGATATATCGTTTGAACTGTGTGTTGTAGATACAAACACAACAACAGATATGGCCACCACTGCTGACATGGAAACTACAACTGAAAGTAAGAAAAATGCAGTTAGGCAATTATCTTTTTAGCCCGTTATCTCCTGGAATTTTTTTTAAAGTGATTTCTTTGATTTTAATATATAATAACCACATGTATGATACAATTGAAAATTGAAGTTTATTTATTTGGTCACGCTTATAATTTGCCAGAAATGAGGTGGGTCCATGTGGCCCCATTAGGAGAAAAGATAAACATTTTTGATCTAATTGACATTTATTCACATTTTTTGTCTAAAATAACAAATTATTTGGTAAATTTCTTTTTTACAATACAAATAGCTTATTTCAATGAGAAAAAATATTTTTTCTATTTAATTTTTTTAAAAAAGCAATAATAATAAATATTTCATGAAAAATTCATTGGGAAATTTTTTTTTATGGTAAGCTTTCAAACATTTAACACAAAGTCCTACATTGCATTTACTGCATTCAGTTCTGCTTTTAGATTTGCATAATTCTCCAGCACATTTTTTGTAATCATTGGCAGTTGCCTGAACATAATGATACAGACCATCAAACCTAGAATCCATACCCTTTGGCAAATTCATTGGTTTTCGTCCAGGTTTTTTTGGGGGATTTTGAAATCTTTTCACATAAGACATGGCAATTTCTCTTCTGAAATTCTGCTGACTATTATTGTTACCTACTTGTCGTGATAAGAACCAAGCATTTTGGATGCTAACGTCCACTAACCAGGTAAAGATGCTCCACCACCACTTTTTGCCTCTAATACTGATTCTGTAGTTGTTTATGTTTTCATCCATTCTGTCTGTGCCTCCCATATACTTGTTGTACATTTGTATGGAATGAAGAATGCTAACTTTGATACACTTCTTTGCTGCCTTGCTCCAGCGATCAGCATTTCCCACTGGCATAGAACTATAGCTTGAAGAAGCAACTGTGACCACTGAATTATCTTTCCACCTTGTTAGAAAGAGTTTTTTATCATCCACTGAGGCGCTGATGGTTTGTGCATATCCTCTCGGCTTTTTGTTAACACTAACTTTGAAAAGCAATGGTGCTTTCTTATCAATTCTATTATCTCTCATAGTTCCTGTTCCATTTTTATTGCTATTCATTAGCTCAAACAACAGAGGTATTGACGTGAATAAATTATCCATAAAGATATGGTACGGAAGATGCTTTTTGTCATTGCTATATTGATCTAAGAGATGTAAAACAGTTGATGCAGATTTTCCAAATCTAGTTTCCACTTCTTCATTTCCTTTATAAGTTTTGCCTTGATATAAGTCAAAAGTTATTAGATACCCTAAAGGAGTATTCTGGCACCACACTTTATATCCAAAGCGTATTGGCTTATTTCTAATTGCCTGTTTACATGAATGTTTCCCAAAGTATTTTACCATAGCTTCATTATGGGATATATAATTTGAGGGGACAAAATAAGACATGAATTTTTGTGGTAGGTGAGCTACCAATGGACGCAGTTTACAATACATATCATCTTTGTCCAAAATGTAATTAGGATGAAAATGAAGATATTTCATGATGTCATCAAATCTACCTTGTCGCATGGCATTATATATTGCATTATTTCGAAAATCCTCCCCTGTTGCCCAGTAATGAGCTTTGCTCGGTAGTGGATTATACCCACTAATGATCAAAATAGCAAAAAACACTCTCATTTCTTGTTGACTTACTTGAATGTCTTTCCAATTTTTACTTACACCATATATTCTACTTTGTTCTATTATATGATCTATAATCGAATCATCAAAAAAAAGTTCGAATAATTCTGCAGGGCTAAAATCTCTGTATTTTGAATAATCACCTTCTGGAAAATAAGGCGCTACGCTTGTTGAAGATTCTTCTAATTCCCATTTGGGTTGTAAAGTTTTCAGCTTTTTGCAAGGGGGTTGCTGAATTATGTCATCATCAGATGATAAATCAATCTCGGCCTGAGCCAAAAGCTGATTCCGATTTAAATTGTGTGGTCCAATCGGTACATCTCCTTCTTCGTCAGCTGAATCTTCATCTGTGAGTTCATCAACATCAGGTGGACAAATAGTTATCGATACATCAGGATTGTCAAGTTCTTCTAGGTACTCCAGAACTGCATTCACATTCATGGGCCTAAAAATATGTATTCATAAACATAGTTATTATTATATCATATATAAAGTAGTAAATAATTGTATATTGTTAAATTAATCTAATAGTTATTTTATATATACATAGAAAAGTGTAATACACTAAACTATAAAAAACTGAAAAATTGTAATCGGATTCTCCTAGTGGGGCCAAATGGCCCCACTACGATTTTTTGAAAGTCAAAAGATCATTGGAAAGTTAAGTAAAAAACAATTAAATTCATTTTAATATGAAGTGAAAAGTAATTACTAATAAATATTTTGTTACAATAATCATGCGTTTTGAAATCTAAATAAAGAAAATAATAGCCTACCTTGTTTTTTTCGGTCATTGTGAAATCTGATTTGTAATAGAAGGTCACTTCAAAAGCCTCCAAAAATCATACCAAATAGAGTTGGGAATTTTTAATGCTGGTAATTTATGTATTTAGGCTTAAGTACAATAAATCACAAAATAAAATAAAAAATATCTGAAAAACAATACATAAAATTGAATGAAATTGCACTAGAATTACCTGGGTCCATATGGCCCCACAAGAAGAAAAGGGGTGAATGTAAAATTAATATAATACATATACGTCAAGGTACAAATGGAACAACCGAAACGGCAACCGCAGTAACAGAAACAACTGCTGAAGGTAATGATTTTAGCAATAAAACTGTGTCACTTATGGGGAATTATAATTGTTAAATAATCACATTATGTGTATTTGGTATAAACACAACTACAGATATAGCCACCATTGCTGATATGGAAACTACAACTGATTGTAACAAAATTATAATCATGAAGCGGTGTCAAACATAAGAAACTAAATGCATAATATGTGTTTAGATACCAACGCAACAACGGAAATGACTACCGCGGTAGCAGAAACAACTCCCGAAAGTAATAATTTCAGTAACAAAACTGTGTCAACTATGAAAATTGAAATTGGTATCTAATCAAAACATGTTTTGTAGGTATAAACGCAACAACGGAAATGAATACCACTGCAGCAGAAACAACTCCTGAAAGTAATGATTTTAGTAACAAAATGTGTCAAATATGATAGATCAAAGTAGAAAACTGCCTAAAATTATTGTTTTCAACCCTTTGAGGACCTTTGGTACACATATGTACCATGATTATTGATTGTTATATCATTATGACACGATAACCAATTATCTGAAATCCATTATATTTTCGTTGTTACCAAACATTTGCGGCATTGTTTCAAATTTTATGAATTAAATTTTTGTGGTCCTTAAAGGGTTAAGGTACAAATGCCACAACTGATACCACCACTGTCACCGCTGATGATTTTGAAACGACAACTGACGGTAAAAACGTTTATCTATGGAAATTTCGATCTCAATTTGATTATAATGTGTGTTTTTAGCTTCAAGTGCCTCGACTGAAACGTCCAGTCCTCAACAAGCAACTTTTGGCCAAGGTGAACTTTGAAAAATGTAATGTGCAACAGATAGATCTGTGATTATGCGATTACGATTGAGGTCCTTTAGTAATGAACAACTTAAATGGCTACCATTGGTTTTGCAACTACAACTGAAAATAATATATTTAAGTACAAAACTGTGTCGATATAGGAAACTGATCACAATATGTGGGCTTTTGGTGCAAATGAAATAACAAAAACGGCTACTTAACGTAACAGTAACCACAGCTAGAAATGAGTTCTTCGATAAGAAATGTGAATCACATGTTGAAAAGTTCAATGATATATCGATTAAAATGTGTGTTGTAGATACAAACACAACAACAGATATGGCCACCACTGCTGGCATGGAAACCATAACTGAAAGTAAGAAAAATGCAGTTAGGCAATTATCTTATTAATGTAAAATTAATATAATACATATACGTCAAGGTACAAATGGAACAACCGAAACGGCAACCGCAGTAACAGAAACAACTGCTGAAGGTAATGATTTTAGCAATAAAACTGTGTCACTTATGGGGAATTATAATAGTTAAATAATCAAAATATGTGTATTTGGTATAAACACAACTACAGATATGGCCACCATTGCTGATATGGAAACTACAACTGATTGTAACAAAATTATAATCATGAAGCGGTGTCAAACATAAGAAACTAAATGCATAATGTGTGTTTAGATACCAACGCAACAACGGAAATGACTACCGCGGTAGCAGAAACAACTCCCGAAAGTAATAATTTCAGTAACAAAACTGTGTCAACTATGAAAATTGAAATTGGTATCTAATCAAAACATGTTTTGTAGGTATAAACGCAACAACGGAAATGAATACCACTGCAGCAGAAACAACTCCTGAAAGTAATGATTATAGTAACAAAATGTGTCAAATACGATAGATCAAAGTAGAAAACTGCCTAAAATTATTGTTTTTAAGGTACAAATGCCACAACTGATACCACCACTGTCACCGCTGATGATTTTGAAACGACAACTGACGGTAAAAACGTTTATCTATGGAAATTTCGATCTTAGTTTGATTATAATGTGTGTTTTTAGCTTCAAGTGCCTCGACTGAAACGTCCAGTCCTCAACAAGCAACTTTTGGCCAAGGTAAACTTTGAAAAATGTAATGTGCAACAGATAGATCTGTGATTATGCGATTACGATTGAGGTCCTTTAGTAATGAACAACTTAAATGGCTACCATTGGTTTTGCAACTACAACTGAAAATAATATATTTAAGTACAAAACTGTGTCGATATAGGAAACTGATCACAATATGTGGCTTTTGGTGCAAATGAAATAACAAAAACGGCTACTTAACGTAACAGTAACCACAGCTAGAAATGAGTTCTTCGATAAGAAATGTGAATCACATGTTGAAAAGTTCAATGATATATCGATTAAAATGCGTGTTGTAGATACAAACACAACAACAGATATGGCCACCACTGCTGGCATGGAAACCATAACTGAAAGTAAGAAAAATGCAGTTAGGCAATTATCTTATTAATGTAAAATTAATATAATACATATACGTCAAGGTACAAATGGAACAACCGAAACGGCAACCGCAGTAACAGAAACAACTGCTGAAGGTAATGATTTTAGCAATAAAACTGTGTCACTTATGGGGAATTATAATAGTTAAATAATCACATTATGTGTATTTGGTATAAACACAACTACAGATATGGCCACGATTGCTGATATGGAAACTACAACTGATTGTAACAAAATTATAATCATGAAGCGGTGTCAAACATAAAAAACTAAAAGTGTGATATGTGTTTAGATACCAACGCAACAACGGAAACGACTGTTCAAAGTAATGATTTTAATGACAAAATGTGCCAAGCTTGAAATATCGAAGTGGGAATAGTTTAAGTTTATTTGTTTTAAGGTACAAATGCCACAAGCGATACCACCACTGCTGATGATTTTGAAACGACAACTGACGATAAAACTTTTATCTAAACAAATGTGTTAAATGTATATCATTTTGTTTTCAATTTGAATGTAATGTGTGTTTTTAGCTTCAAGGGCATCGACTGAAACGTCCAGTCCTCAACAAGCAACTTTTGGCCAAGGTAAACTTTGAAAAATGCAATGTTCAAGAGATAAGTTTTTGATTATGCAATTACGATTGAGGTCATTTTGTATTGACAGCTTGAATGGCTACCATTGGTTTTGCAACTACAACTGAAAATAATATGTTTAAACGCAAAATTTTGTCATAAAAAATTTTGTTTGCAGTATATAGCTTTTGGTGCAAACAAAACAACAAAAACGACTTCTTAACACGACGCAAGCAGTTTCTAGAAATGAGTTCTTCGATAAGAAATGTGAATCACATGTTGAAAAGTTCAATGATTTATTGATTGAAATATGTGTTGTAGATACAAACACAACAACAGATATGGCCACCACTGCTGACATGGAAACCATAACTGAAAGTAAGAAAAATGCAGTTAGGCAATTATCTTATTAATGTAAAATTAATATAATACATATACGTCAAGGTACAAATGGAACAACCGAAACGGCAACCGCAGTAACAGAAACAACTGCTGAAGGTAATGATTTTAGCAATAAAACTGTGTCACTTATGGGGAATTATAATTGTTAAATAATGAAAATATGTGTATTTGGTATAAACACAACTACAGATATGGCCACGATTGCTGATATGGAAACTACAACTGATTGTAACAAAATTATAATCATGAAGCGGTGTCAAACATAAAAAACTAAAAGTATGATATGTGTTTAGATATCAACGCAACAACGGAAACGACTGTTCAAAGTAATGATTTTAATGACAAAATGTGCCAAGCTTGAAATATCGAAGTGGGAATTGTTTAAGTTTATTTGTTTTAAGGTACAAATGCCACAAGCGACACCACCACCACTGCTGATGATTTTGAAACTTCAACTGACGGTAAAACTTTTATCTAAACAAATGTGTTAAATGTATATCATTTTGTTTTCAATTTGAATGTAATGTGTGTTTTTAGCTTCAAGGGCATCGACTGAAACGTCCAGTCCTCAACAAGCAACTTTTGGCCAAGGTAAACTTTGAAAAATGCAATGTTCAAGAGATAAGTTTTTGATTATGCAATTACGATTGAGGTCATTTTGTATTGACAGCTTGAATGGTTAGCATTGGTTTTGCAACCACAAGTGAAAGTAATATGTTTAAACGCCAAACTGTGTCGAACAAAAATTCTGCTTGCAATATATGGCTTTTGGTGCAAACAAAACAACAAAAACGACTTCTTAACACGACGCATGCAGTTTCTAAAAATGAGTTCTTTAATAAGAAAAGTGAATCAAATGTTGAAAAGTATAATGATATATTGATTGAAATATGTGTTTTAGGTACAAACACAACAACAGATATGGCCACCACTGCTGGCATGCAAACTACAGCTGAGGGTAATGAAATTTATCGATAAATCGTGTTGGGAATAACAAACTGAAATAACCTACAATTTAAAATGCAAACGCAAAAGTAAATTGACTGAGGGCATGAGAATTATTTTAAAACTACAACTGACGAGACCAAGAATGCATTGGTAGGATTTTGTCAAACTTGTAGTTGACTTCCACAATACATGTTAACTTTACTTAATATGTATTGTGAAAAGGAAATACAATAACCGAACTGGCCACCTCATTAGCAGAAACGATTTGTGAAAGTTTAGAGCGTCCGCTTTGTAGTCGGTAGACCTGGGGTTCATTCCCTAAGTCGAGTCATACCAAAAGACTTTAAAAAATGTTATTCACAGCTTGCCTGCTCGGCGCTCAGCACAAAACAGACATAGTGTGGAGAACAAGCCTGCAAGCTTGCATGTTGTATCCTTGGTCAAGATACTTAACGGTACGCCTTCAAGTTTATGTGGCGGACAGGTGGCCTACCCTTACTTCACCAGGTTACAGTTGTGAAGTTGCTTACCCAGCATGTTGTAAAAGATGACTCTTGGGTACCCACCAGTGATATTCGCCTTGTTGTTGGTGGGGCTACCAGTCTCTCAAAACTGGTTCGAAATGGGATGACATCTTTCCCCTAGCCTAATTTCAATTAGGTTGACGGAATAAACTTGAATTGCCATTCGTACCGTACCTCAATCCCGAGGAAGAGGAGGGGTAATCTCAACAACAACACCAACTACAACATTTGTGAAAATAATAATTCTAGTAACAATTCTGCAGTAAACATGCAAAATGTAAACGAAAAATTGATTAAAATGTGTTGTAAGTATAAATCTAACATTAGGTAACCTCAATCCTAATTTTGCAATTTTTGCAAATGGCATGCTTGAAACAATGATTTTATTTCACTACAGCAGAAGGTGTTATTTTTAATCAAAATAGAATTATACAACGTATTTTTTTGGAAATCCACTAGTGCTCAGTTTCCCCATTGTGGTGAAGAATCTAAAACCAATATATCTGGTTATATCGCTTTGTTGCTTTGTTTGATATACGTTCGAAAGCCGTGTGTTAAACGACAGAATGATGTTTTTCAAATACTGCATTCTATTATTGTGATAACCAATACCGAAGGTGGAAATGCACCCGACGGTGATAATTGAAGTCAATATATCATGTCACCTGTTTGTGTTTGCCAGTGAAATTAAATATAATATGTGTTTTACAGTGGATACAACCACGACAACAGAAGTGTCTACAACCCCTAATACTCAAACTACAACAGAAGGTGGCGTTTTAAATCAAAATAGAACTGCATTTGTTTCGGAAATTCACTAGTGCTCAGATTCCTTATTTGTGATGAAGTATTAAAAACCAATATATCTGATTATATCGCTTTGTTGCTTTGATTGATTTATGTTCGAAAACCATGTGTCAAACGACAGAATGATGTTTTTCAAATACTGTACTCTATTATTGTGATGAGCAAGTAAAGACCAACCGGCTGTTTGCGGCCGACACCCTCTATGAGGACAACGATGCACTTGTCAAAATCCAAAAATATTTTGGCACAGGCTTTGAAAGTCTGGTAAACGTTTTGGAAATAACTAGATTTGATAGCAAAGCTTTTCAAAAAATCAAAAACAAAGCGAAATCAATTTCAGTAAGTACCTAAAACCTGTTTGAAAAATTATGGTAGAACGTCAATTATCCGAACTAAATAAAACCTGTTGTGATTGGGATACACGATCTTTTCGGATAATCAAACAAATGCAACCTTACAATAAAACAATACATACAAACACGGTGATTTATATTACATTAAGATTAGTATAATAATCGCACTCTTTTTGCTTCAAGTTTGTTACTCTTTTTGTCGCTGCCAAATCTCTCGTTCTTGACAGAAACAAAAGCTGGGTTGAACAACACACCCTCTGTCGTTCACATCACTAACGCTTTAATAATTTTGTTCAAATATCGTTCAGATAATCGACGTTCTACTGTACATTATCAGTAAGCTAGATCAACAGCAGCTTCCTAGTACACTAAGCAGATCGTAGAACACAGGAGTTTTACTCCAAACAAAATCAATTGTTTCATGTAACCACAAAAATGTAAGAGAAAAAAGCCAATGTGACATAGCATTTTTAATGGGTTGCCAACATTAGACTAGTGCAGCCGGATTACTAAAATTTCCAGATTACTAAATTTCAGGAAATATGTTATTGGCTACATTTTTCATATGATTTAGTGATCCGGTTGTTGCAATTGTAGCTGTGACAAATATTTAGCAATATTTTAATTAGGACGTTTCGCTAAACGCTGTTAGCATTGTCAATCAAAATAGTGGCTAACAACGCTAACAATGTTTAGCAAAACGTCCTAATTAAAATATGTACAGCAGTATACTGGTTCTGGTTTTTTTGCTGAGAATCCTAAAGAAATCCCAATCGTTTGCTCCTAATTAAGTAATATGTTTGTCACGAGTGCAACTACAACAACCGATGTGGTTGTTACCGACCTTGAAACTACTACCGAAAGTAAAGATTAAAGCAATGATTTTATTCAAGTGTGTGATATTTTGACTGAAATCAAATATAACAAACGTTTTTAGGTACAACGCCACCATCTGAAGTAACTACAACTATTGTTGGAACTACACCCCAAGGTGATAATTGAAGTCAATATATCATGTCAGTTGGTTATGTCGTTTTCAAATAAAATAAAACATAATATGTGTTTTACAGTAGATACAACCACGACAACAGAAGTGCCTACAACCCCTGATACTCAAACTACAACAGAAGGTGATGTTTTAATCAAAATAGAATTGTGTTTGTTTCGGAAATTCACTAGTGCTCAGATTCCTCATTTGTGATGAAGTACTAAAAATCAATATAATCGGTTATATCGCTTTGTTGTATTGTTTGCTATATGTTCGAATACCATGTGTCAAGCTACAGAATGATGTTTTTCCAATACTATATTTTATAATAGCAATGGGCAAGTTTCGATTGCGGCCGACACTCATGTTAAATGATGACAGTGTGGCACTGTCCAAATGCAGTAATATTTTGGCACCGGCTTTAAAATGTCTAGTAAGCGTTTCAAGTATAACTAAATTTTATAGTAAAGCTTTACAAACAATGAAACACAAAGCAAAATCGGATTTAATACTTGGAAGCATTCGCAATGATTAAACATTTATATTATCACTAAGCTATATCAACAGCAGCTTCTAGTACACTAAGCAGATCATAAATCACAGGAGTTTTACTCCAAACAAGTTCCATTGTTTCATGTATCCACAAGAACGCAAGAGAAAAACAGCCAATGTGACGTAGCAATTTAATGGGTCGCCAACATTAGATTAGAGCAGCCGAATTAGTGAAGTCTCGAGATTACTAAATTTCAAGAAAAATGTTATTGAGTACATTTTTCTTATGATTTAGTGATCCGGTTGTTGTAGTTGTAGCTGTGGCAAACGTTTAGTAATATGTTTGTCACGAGTGCAACTACAACAACCGATGTGGTTGTTACCGACCTTGAAACTACTACCGAAAGTAAAGATTAAAGCAATGATTTTATTCAAGTGTGTGATATTTTGACTGAAATCAAATATTACAAACGTTTTTAGGTACAACGCCACCATCTGAAGTAACTACAACTATTGTTGAAACTACACCCCAAGGTGATAATTGAAGTCAATATATCATGTCAGTTGGTTATGTCGTTTTCAAATAAAATAAAACATAATATGTGTTTTACAGTAGATACAACCACGACAACAGAAGTGCCTACAACCCCTGATACTCAAACTACAACAGAAGGTGATGTTTTAATCAAAATAGAATTGTGTTTGTTTCGGAAATTCACTAGTGCTCAGATTCCTCATTTGTAATGAAGTACTAAAAATCAATATAATCGGTTATATCGCTTTGTTGTATTGTTTGCTATATGTTCGAATACCATGTGTCAAGCTACAGAATGATGTTTTTCCAATACTGTATTCTATAATAGCAATGGGCAAGTTTCGATTGCGGCCGACACTCATGTTAAATGATGACAGTGTGGCACTGTCCAAGTCCAGTAATATTTTGGCACCGGCTTTAAAATGTCTAGTAAGCGTTTCAAGTATAACTAAATTTTATAGTAAAGCTTTACAAACAATGAAACACAAAGCAAAATCGGATTTAATACTTGGAAGCATTCGCAATGATTAAACATTTATATTATCACTAAGCTATATCAACAGCAGCTTCTAGTACACTAAGCAGATCATAAATCACAGGAGTTTTACTCCAAACAAGTTCCATTGTTTCATGTATCCACAAGAACGCAAGAGAAAAACAGTTAATGTGACGTAGCAATTTAATGGGTCGCCAACATTAGATTAGAGCAGCCGAATTAGTGAAGTCTCGAGATTACTAAATTTCAAGAAAAATGTTATTGAGTACATTTTTCTTATGATTTAGTGATCCGGTTGTTGTAGTTATAGCTGTGGCAAACGTTTAGTAATATGTTTGTCACGAGTGCAACTACAACAACCGATGTGGTTGTTACCGACCTTGAAACTACTACCGAAAGTAAAGATTAAAGCAATGATTTTATTCAAGTGTGTGATATTTTGACTGAAATCAAATATAACAAACGTTTTTAGGTACAACGCCACCATCTGAAGTAACTACAACTATTGTTGGAACTACACCCCAAGGTGATAATTGAAGTCAATATATCATGTCAGTTGGTTATGTCGTTTTCAAATAAAATAAAACATAATATGTGTTTTACAGTAGATACAACCACGACAACAGAAGTGCCTACAACCCCTGATACTCAAACTACAACAGAAGGTGATGTTTTAATCAAAATAGAATTGTGTTTGTTTCGGAAATTCACTAGTGCTCAGATTCCTCATTTCTGGTGAAGTATTAGCCCTTTAAGGGATAATGTAACACATATGTGATATGAGTGGCAATTGTTATGTCTTTATGAAGAGATAATTATTTTTCTGAAACTCATTGTATTTTTGTTATTATCAAACCACTACGTAACTGTCACAAGTTTAATAAGTGGACTTTTTTCGTTTTTATAGGGTTAAAAATCAATTTATCTGGTTATATCGCTATGCTGGTTTGATTGATTTCTGTTCGAATACCATGTGTTAAACGGCAGAATGATGTTTTTCCAATACTGTATTTTATAATAGCAATGGGCAAGTTTCGATTGCGGCCGACACTCATGTTAAATGATGACAGTGTGGCACTGTCCAAATGCAGTAATATTTTGGCACCGGCTTTAAAATGTCTAGTAAGCGTTTCAAGTATAACTAAATTTTATAGTAAAGCTTTACAAACAATGAAACACAAAGCAAAATCGGATTTAATACTTGGAAGCATTCGCAATGATTAAACATTTATATTATCACTAAGCTATATCAACAGCAGCTTCTAGTACACTAAGCAGATCATAAATCACAGGAGTTTTACTCCAAACAAGTTCCATTGTTTCATGTATCCACAAGAACGCAAGAGAAAAACAGCCAATGTGACGTAGCAATTTAATGGGTCGCCAACATTAGATTAGAGCAGCCGAATTAGTGAAGTCTCGAGATTACTAAATTTCAAGAAAAATGTTATTGAGTACATTTTTCTTATGATTTAGTGATCCGGTTGTTGTAGTTATAGCTGTGGCAAACGTTTAGTAATATGTTTGTCACGAGTGCAACTACAACAACCGATGTGGTTGTTACCGACCTTGAAACTACTACCGAAAGTAAAGATTAAAGCAATGATTTTATTCAAGTGTGTGATATTTTGACTGAAATCAAATATTACAAACGTTTTTAGGTACAACGCCACCATCTGAAGTAACTACAACTATTGTTGGAACTACACCCCAAGGTGATAATTGAAGTCAATATATCATGTCAGTTGGTTATGTCGTTTTCAAATAAAATAAAACATAATATGTGTTTTACAGTAGATACAACCACGACAACAGAAGTGCCTACAACCCCTGATACTCAAACTACAACAGAAGGTGATGTTTTAATCAAAATAGAATTGTGTTTGTTTCGGAAATTCACTAGTGCTCAGATTCCTCATTTGTGATGAAGTACTAAAAATCAATATTTTTGGTTATTTTGCGTTGTTGCTTTGATTGATTTATGTTCAGTAACCGTGTGTTAAACGACAGAATGATGTTTTTCAAATGCTGTTTTCTACTGTACAATAGTAATGGGCAAGTTTTGATTGCAGTCGGCACCCAATTTATATGAGGACAATGAAGCACTGTCAAAGTCAACAGGCTTAATATGTTTAGAAAGCGTTTCGGAAATATTTAGATTTTTGAGCAAAGTTTTACAAAAAAGTAAACAAAGTAAAATTGAACTAAATATTTGGAAACAACTGCAATAATTAAACTCTCTTAATTATGACAAAGCTATATCAACAGCAGCTTTTTAGTACACTTCACAGATCATAAAGCACAGCAGTTTTACTTTTCACGAAATCTATTTTTACCCATATAATAAAATATTAAAAAAAAACAGCCATTGCGAGGTAGCAATATAATGAGTAGCCAAAATTAGGCCATGGTAGCCGGATTACTAAAATTTGTTGCATACATATATTGAAGGTACAAACTGCGACATTGTTTTATTATGCAGAGTCGTGCTAATAGACGCACACAAATATCACGTTATGATAAAAGCTTTCAGTAGTGTACCTACTAACGTGTGAAATTGTGCATAAAAATTTGAATTTGAAAAACGCATTTCCCGGGTTGTCACCAGAGTGCTTGCGTTTAGGGATTCAAAGCGATGTTTTTTAAGTCCAAAAATTCAAGTTAATCTCGGAATAGAATTATACCGATTTTCATTTAAAATTCTTGATAGCATAAACAGATAGAGTTTTTCTTTCAACAATTTATTGTAAACTTGACGTTTTGTTCTCGTTAGTAACAGGAAAGCTTTCTCGGAGAACGGAAGATGTTGTTGCCAGTGTTTCACAGTAGGAAGTTTAGCAATAAATTATCGAAAAAACGAGTCTATCTGTTTATCATGTCATCGTGCTCGACAAACGATAAATTCTTGTTATATCAAAATTTTTAAAAAAATTTGTGTTATCTGGGGGCACTATTTTGGTAAATGATAAATTCAGTTATAGTTTAGCAAAAAGAACATAATCATTATATTTTTCCATGTCACCATTCAATTGAGAATTGCACAATTTTACCTGAGGGAGCAAAAACGGTAATTTGGAAGGAAGCATTGTTTCAGTGTACCTCCGGTGGAGCCAAATCTGTGAATTTCTTTTTTATTTCTAATTTGAGACCACTTCATTAAGTGTTTGTAGCCTAAGCGTTTCGAAATATGCTTGAGTGCGATACATAATTAAATTGATATAATAAACTTTGGTTGCAGAACCTATTTCAGTATTTAGTTATTTTTTGGTTAGTCATTAGTGATCAATCGCCATGGTACCCAATCGGAAAAGCGTATTTGCGGATATGCACAATTCCCATATCAAGCTTTGATTAATTGAACCTCACAGCTCTCACAACTTGACTTCTTAAAAATTAAAATGAATTTTTGACCTTGCGTATCACCAAAGTTTTCAATTCTTGCTGCATGATATCACATTTTTGAAGTATCAAAATAGCTGCTGCATTTCCGTCGTACACTAAAATTTTGAGACTGCACAAAGCTTTATTCTCTTATCTTTATTTTGCGTTCCGCAAAAACAATTATCATATTTGAAATGACATAAAATTCGCTTTGTTAGATAAATTATTTACAATATACTCTTAGTTGAAATTGTAGAATTTTGCAAAGCTCTTTGTAAAATGTCATTTTATAAACGGTTTTGCTCTTTACGTTTCCAAACAATAAATTATTTGCTACCTGACATAGATCTCTTGGGTAAGTGCAAAATTAGTTATCAGTGTTACCTTTTTTATATATGGCAGGCGTCGGAAACTTTTTTGGACGTTATTCCAAAATGATTTTAAGAAGAACTTAATTATCTTACAATCATTTAAGCATAGAAAAAAATGATAACATTTTGATAAAATTGAAAAGAAAGACCTTTTATTTTGAAAACCGACTTTTTTAAAATCAGTGTTGATATGTTTTCATTTAAAGTTAAGGCAAAAAATTGAAAATGCTGGAGGCAAAAGGCATAATGGCGCAAAATTTGATTGCATAAAGTTGATTTCCTGAAAAAGAAAGGTCTTTCCTGAAAAAGCAATATAAAAACTACCTCCAAAAAAAAGGTCTTTACTTTAATTTTGAATTGAAAATGTGGATATGAATGATTTTCTTAGGAGCCTAAATATTTGTGGGGTAACCATATTGATCCAAAAATAATTTTGGGGTAACATCATAAAAGTTGCCCCACTTCTGCTTTAGCTTAGCTTGATCTGCGTGGGTGAACAATTCACAGCAACGCCTACATTTTGCGTTGAATCAAAAAACTGTAAAGTACGGTTTTATTTTGGATTTTAGGATCTACTGTCACAACGGAAGCTTCTTCTCCTCAAGCAACAGCTATGCCACCAGGTAATGCTTGCTCTTTTTTTCAAAAACCTCTGGTAGTCCACCCTATCGGCCGCATTACTCGTATCTATTTTTGTTGCAGATGTTCCACCAGTAAATTTAAGTTTAGTGGGCTTCACACAAGATTGTTTGACTTTTTTTGTGAATGATTCTGCTGACATTGGGAGAATTGGGGTAAGTGGATAAAGTTAGTTTTTAACTTTGAGGTATTGATTATTACAGTATTAGACACCAACAGCTTTACGCATATTAGCTTTGGAGTTTTAGCAAATAACCAGCAGAACATTTAGTTTGTTTATTCTTGAGGCTTTTTTACCAACAAATCATATAAAACAAATGAAACCTTTTTCTATCACTGGGTAACAAGTTCAAATAAATCACACAAACAATGACAATGACAATGAAGATTGACAAAACAATAACACCTTATTTTTTAATTTTATGGCAGAAGCCAAAGACATACTGTCTTCGTATCAGTCCCCCTTTTGTTGACAAACATAAAGTCTGTAAGTACACAATCAGATATGACAATAGTAATGCAATGTGTAACAAAACGTTTCAAGTAATATAACTATTTTTAATGTAGACCGCAGTTAAAATTTTTGTTAAAACTCAGTAATGAGAAACTAATTGGGTTTTGATTTTAATTTGAAACGTTGATAGGGGGATGCAGTTTAAATTGTTATTTGAATCTATGCCACAGGCCCAACCACGCACTTGCCAGCAACTACTACCAGTGTTTGTGTGCGCTACAAAAGTAAATGTTATCTAATGTTATGTCTGTAAATTAAGAAGGCTGAATTGTATTGTTCGGTTAAAAAAAAAAGAAGAAAATTGGTTTTTGGAAGTAGAAGCATGTAAATGGCTGTTGGTAAGATTACAATATCCTTTAATACAAGAAATTCAAATTTGCGAAACAAAAATGAAAAATACGACATTTGTCGTGACAAGTACTTCTAACAGCACTGTTTTGAAAATTTGATCTTGATTCGAGATTGTTTCTTTCCCTCAAATTTGCTTGGTATATTAAAAAAATGAGCTGATCTTTTTTGAAGGTTAGTAGGAGAGATCCAGAAATACGAATAGAAAAGGTTGGTTATATTCTTTGAGGAAATTAGAAAAATCTAATGAAAAGCTTTAATACGTGAACAAAACTGAATACTGAGGATAAAAGTAGTGTAACTCAACGGATTTTTAAATCGTTTCCAAATATACATGTAACACGTTTTGTTCGTCAAATGCGGAAAAACCACATCAAAGTTAATACAATCTCTTCAAACGCGAGTTCTTAAAAACCTTCAGATTTGGAAAAGTGATAAAATACCGTTCTTTTAACCAGTTTTCTCTTTTTCAGAACTTGTTTTTAACCTGATAGATCAGCTAAAAGTTAACAAAGTAAAGAGACAGGTTTAGGTCGAAATTAAATTTGCTAAGTATGACAATCTGGGTATTTTCATAGTTTAAACTATGTTAACTATTTAATTTATGCATTTCTATAAAAGCTTTTCACTACAAATTCAAAATCGCGAAAGTTGTGCCAATTTTGCAAAAATCTAATTAACCTCCTTATGCCACCAATTAATTAATCAACCAACTTCTCTACTCCCTCTGTTTGCTAAAATAATTGAATATTATGCAACTGCATATATTCTTGTTTAAGTGATACAAATATGTACTACTAAGTGATTTTTAATCTGGATTCAGATAAAATTGATAAAAACTTTATGAGCCACTTTCTAGATATTTGATAATTTTAAAAACAATAAACGTTATCGGAGCTTAGAGGTGACTACACTTGCTTCACAAAAGAGCTTAAAACGATGGAAGCCAAAATTAAAAGAGAAGCAACGCAATTCTAGGTCATAGTCCGTCGACATTTCCCTTACAAATTGATGGCAAAGACCTTTATTATTTTTTTTGTTTTTGAATTCTGTATTTTAAAAATCCGAATTGGCATGTACTTTATGCAAATAGAGCCTGAGGACCTTTTATTCGGACATGAGCATTTTTAGTGCGAATCAACATCCAATTAGGGTCACCAAGCTTCACCTGCACCCTTTTTACGGCTATAAAATTTTGCGTAAAGGAAGGGACAGCAGGTTGCCTGCCCCAAGACTACATCACTGCACATAAAACAACATCAGTCAAAAGGACCGCAATTTGGCCACCCCTGTTATATTAAATGGTTATTTCTTCATTTATTGAAAACATTTGATTCATTTGATCGCAACATTTTGTCATGGAAATTGGGGCATTTACTCGGATTTTGTGGGTCTACACTTAACTTTCCTACAAATTACTATCACAAAGAGCTATCTTTGCTCTACAATTTCTGCGAAAAACAAGTCAAAAATTCACAAACGCCTGAGTAATTCTATACAAATCTTCATCAGGATCGCTTCTCTTCTTGACAAGAATTTACGACACGCCTTCAACCTTTTAATTGCCTACGACTTTGTATTTGCTGACGACTAGTATTTAACTACATCTGATGTATGCCTGAATAAATTGTAAACTGAGATAATTGATAAACATGTGATTCAGATTCATCAATTTCATTGGAAAACAAATAAAATGGCCAAAACACCTAAAACTTTGGTAAGAAAGAGCAAATGATACCAAAAGGCTATTTTATTGTTCTTGCAGTGAGAGGACGCCAAAGACCACATAAGCAACTCCAAAAGACTGGGTGCGGTTGCCCACTCTGCATCCTCTCAACAAATATTGAATATTTTAGCAAAAAAAAACAAAAAGAGCAATAAAACATCGCTTGTAAACTAAAAACGTCAGCTTTACATATCGTCAAACGTCTCAGATTAATTGTTGTTTGTAATGTAAAATCAATTTTACATATTTAGTGAAAACATAAAACTTCTATTTAATTTTGGTATGAAACTGGAAAGAAATTTATTCCAAGGTTTTGCAGCAATTATTCTAATATGACAGATCTAAAATCAACGCTTTTATTCATAGGTTTTGTAAAGTAGTTACCACTAGTGACAAGTCTTGTGTTATTTGTATCCACTCTGGTGCAAAAGAAAAGTATTTAGCAAGGTAAATGTAACATATGGTTGTTACACAGAAACATAAAAAAATTGACCTTTAAAAGATATTGCTCCAGTCTAAGCAATTGTTTTGTTCTGGTTTAAGATTGGGGTTAGGGTTAAGCTTAGGACTAGGGTTAGGGTTAGGGTTAGGGTTAGCATTTATGAGAACAATTATTGTTTCTTAGTTTTGTTGCAGGTGCTCTTAATTATCGTTTTATTCTATTTAGTTTTCTTTTTTCTCGTTTTTCAATTTTGCTACCATTTTTATGGCTTGATGATTATAAAATATAGTTACGAACAAAACCTACGCCTAACTTATCCATGTTTTTTTTAAAACCTATATTATAACCTTTTTGATAAATGTCTTAAAAATATCGAAGCATTTGAAAGTTACTCAATATTTTACTTCAGTAATTAAATTGATATAGATAGTCCAAGCGACATTTTATTACGTATTATCTGGCCTTAAATTAAACTAAACAATCTTTTTAGTGGCTATATTGTTATTTTTTTTTATTGCGTTTACTATTTTGTAAAACCGATACGAAATTCTGTTCTGTGTAACCTTTGCTTTTTATCACCTATGAAAAAAAGCGAAGAAACTAACTTTACTCTAACCGTGAAACTAGCTTTGTTGTCTGACTCCGACACCCTTGATAAAATCGTGCTTGCTCTATTGGCATATCATTTTGCATTTGCATTTGCATTTGTGATCGTAAAGCAGCATCAAATTCTTCCCCCTAAAACTGCCACAATCTATCATAATAATTGAACTAAGTGTCTGATTTTTCCATTTTATTGATTATCCGCTTTCGCAAATAACAAGATTGGCTACTAAACGTTATTTAAACCAGGCTTGTTTACTGTCGTTACAATTCTGTGGACTGGTGTGCTGTTTATCACATTGGTGGAAACCTACTAATTTTGCTGTTTTACCTGAAATGCTACCGGAGATTATTGTGACGCTGTCGAGTATTATTACAAAGCAGGGTCAGGTTTTGAATGTGGTAGGAAAAAACAATGAGAAACGTTAAAAAAATAACCGCTGATTATGACTGTAATAAAAATCAAAAT
The DNA here is from genome assembly GCA_963675345.1 of Trididemnum clinides. Lineage (NCBI taxonomy): Eukaryota > Metazoa > Chordata > Ascidiacea > Aplousobranchia > Didemnidae > Trididemnum > Trididemnum clinides. Next base: position 19,463,579 of record OY776304.1, on the reverse strand, counting down.
ATTGGGAACATTTTTGCATCTCCTGTTAGAGCTTTCAACTGTGTTTCTACGCTCACTACTATTGGAAAAAATCAAAGAAGCGAGTTCTTGAAAATTTATTTTGAGGTATTTTTTTCCAAATCCTACGCGTTAATTTTGGGGCATTTAACTGCAACGATTTCTTAATGCCAGGACACTTCATGAAAATACGTCCAAATAAATATTGCATTGTTTAAATTTTCGTTCTTCTCATTATCCTTTGAATTAAGCATCAAGAAAATCTGTGAGTTCTACAATACGTCTCTTTTCAAAAGCGATTTCACCTAATCTCGTTTCACCAAAAGGAAAATTGGCATTTTTTACATTTATACATTCACCTTAGGTAAACAATAAGATTGTTCGCGATAGGCTATTTGTATTGGTCTAAAAATTATGAATTAATCTTGATACCGCAATATCTTTCTGAATAGACAAATGAATTTTAACTTTGGTGGGATCAATTTTTTAGAAGTATAGACATTTTTAGATTAGACTTGAGCCAGCGCCATCAACCCCTATCGAAGACTTTACGGAGATCTCGACAGCCGTATGTGGTTTGCGGCCGAATACCAACTACTCAGTGTCTGCAGCAGTTTTGGAATATAACAGCTCAACAATCTCAAACCCAGTGTATACTTTGGTTTTGACTGCACGAACAGGTTTGATAGCGTTACTCATTTTGTAAGTTACTCTAAATTAAACTATGCATTATAGTTTATTCAGCAAAAGAAGCATTCAGAAACAGCTGAAGAACAAATTTATATAAGTTTCATTTAAAGTTTCGACTTCAGCGGTTTTGTTAGCAGAAAGCAAGTTTAATCGCAAGCTATAATTAACAAAAGCAAAATTTGTTAATGATTAGTTTCCACGTATCACGTTTTTTGCACGTCTTGGCGAGCTTGAATGCTGACACATGTATAGATCTAAAGTTGCATTTAGAAAAGGTGGGCTTAAGCTTTAGCGCCTTGATCAAAGACATAAGAAAATAATTGAAGGTTATGGAAGTTGTTTCTATTTTTTGACTGAAACAATTTTTAGCTCCAGAGAATTCTGTAATCACGATCGGTACTTTTTATAATATTTTCTGGATTATTTTTTGCATCAAGATGTTGATCGAACTTCATTTCCAAGCTTGGTGTTAACAGGATGAGACTTATAAGATCTAGAAATAGCCCACCGTAGATCTAAACACTTTATTGGTGCAATAATACAGAATCTTATAAAGAAAACATCGTGATGACTTTTTATAACTTAGCATGATAACTCATAGACCAATTCAATAACTGCTCGTTGTAGCATTGGCTAGAGCGAATCATACTGTTACCCGATTTTTTTTGCATGGTTTTATGCTTCACGTTCATATCACCTACAGTTGATGCTCACAGTTGTGTATGAACTGTAGGTGATAGGAATGTGAACTCAGTGAATGTAGGTGACCTCAGTGAATACCATCTTTGTAGCCAATGACGTGACTTGAAATTGAAATTAAACTTCAGCATAACGTAAAAATCTGAAAATATTTGAGATTTTTATTATTTATAAAGAATTTCGTTTACGGTACTTAACAATCTTTTCACATCACGTCGCAGAGTGCTAAAACTGTATAAGCAGCAGCCTATACCCAGCATAATACTGCGGCACGGGGCTGCTACGTGGAGTATTGATATGTTTTTTAACCTTTTTCAGATTTTGCATCAATTTCATTTCAAGCTACGCTTTCAAATGTTACATACCAGGAGAGTTTTTCCAATATCAGTTCGACAGAAGCTCAGGCTGTTATTAGTGAATATAGCACCTTGCTTAAACAAGAGTTCAATATTGGTAGTTTTGCGCTGATGGATGTGATTATTCTGGAATTGAGGTTCAGTTTTGTAATTTTATAAATTAGCTGTGACATCTTAAGTTACAAAACCGATTTTGTTTATGCGATTGAGATAGAGCGAGCTCATATTTTAGTTGCTCGTCATTAGTCAGGCTGTCCCAGCACGGCTGGTTGAGCTCGTTTCATCTATCGTTTTGCCACGTAAAAATAAATCTCGTGGTTTTCTCCAGTACAACAAGCGAAAATTCCGGCTTTTTTTACCCTCTATCAACTTTGTTCTGACCACCAAGTAGAAAAACATGAATGCTGTTTAACAAGTCTATGGTATAGGTTTGAACAAGGTACTTGTTGCATTCCTAGCGGATGCTCCAACCATTAAGAAATTGAGACAGCTTAAAACCAATACAAATATCAACAAGGCGAAGTTACAATTAAGACTGAAACTTGTAGGAAGGTTAATATTTAGCGTTGTGTCATGCAGTAAAATGCACTTTGAGCAATCTGCAGACAGTGGCACTGTTTCGACTTATCTGCTTTCTCTATGCAGCTGGAGACCGAAAAGTGGCAAAAATCTTTAAATATAGCATAGCCTTAAACTTTACCTTTGCGGGACCGAATGCCCCTCATTCACTTGTGATGTGGTTTTGAAGATTGCGAACTTGATAGATCGAAACAATGTTACTGTCAGTAGTTAACTAAAATCACTTCTACTTTCAATGAGACGAAGCGAAAGGCTGAAATCGAATTTGATGAGATTTAATCATACTGCCTTCTAATTACTGGTCACCTGCTCTAGCAGTTGGGCTGCGAAAAGCCTAACCGTCGCACTGCTAATCGCCTTTATAAACTAAGCCAAGGTGAACAAAAAAGACCAAACTTTCTGATACAAAACAAACAAAATGTAAGTTACTCGTGATAAATATTTCTTTCACCTTTTATCACACAACTTTTTTGAAAAAATAAATTAAAGCAATGCCCAAACTAAAAATTTGTTGCAACTAATTTTAGGTTACATCTGAAAATTTAAAGATTTGAAGCTTTTATTGGCTAACCATTTTAGCAGATTGATATTTTGGCATGATTCAGATAATAAAGCAGTTTTTGATTTATTCTGTGTTTATGGGATATTTGTTGGGGCCTTTTGCTTCAAATTTAAAGGAGGGGGTTGAGCACTCACTCCCTACACACTGCTAGTAAACTGATAGAGCGTCTGATCAGCAATCTGGTGTCTGTGAGATCGAATTCTACTAAAATCATTTTTAGCCTCCATATCAGCATAAGTATAAGCTAAATGTCTCCAATTGCAAATGGGCAGTGTCACTAAAAGAAAAAATGTCAGCAATTTTTTGTCATAGTCTAAATGTTAAAATCAAAGTTTAATAACTAGACTGATCCAATGTTTTAACCGGCGAGATGGCATAGTGGTTAGAGCGTCCGCTTCGCATTCGGTAGACCTGGGGTTCATTTCTCAAGTCGAGTCATACCAAAAGACTAAAAATGGTGTTCACAATCTCCCTGCTTTATCGCTTTGCATGAAAGGGATAGTTGTGGAGATCGAGCAGGCAAGCTTGCTTGTTGTATCCCTGAGCATGACACTTAAAGGGACGTCTCCATTCTATTCAGTAGACAGGTGGCGGAGTCCAGCAGTTTACCCGTTGTGGTGGCCAGTCTAACAGAAGACTAACAAAAAGGCTGGTGAAAAGCTCATTATCTGAGATGCTTCTCCAAAGCTGAATAAGATCGTGAAAGGGATAATGAAAAGCTCATAATCTGAGATGCTTTTCCAAAACTAAAAGATCTTGCCCATACGAATAAGATTTACTTTTGTTTTTTCCTGATGCTATTTTTGTAAGCTGTGCCTAAACCTTGTGAATTGTACCTTATGCCAAGAGGACGAATATGTGGAAGGCTATAAAATAATAGAATTCAAAGTGGATTGTAAGAAAAAATTACTTTGGTGCAATTTTTGCTTTTGGGGACATTATTTATTTTTAATATAATATGTGGAAACGCTGGATACATAAGACATTGTTTAAGGCCAGTGTTTTCATAAAAACACTAAAAAGATTTTATTTTTTTCCTTTAGAGTCAAACATGTATGGGTAGCTTAGTAGCTTTGAATTAGCTGCGCGGTAGAAACTCATGATATTAGACTCTATATGCATTACTTTTTACGTTTTGTAGCAATGGTAGCACCATAGCAGTTTGTGAAGCTGAAACGGACAGTACTGATCCAAATGTTGCTGATACTGATGTCAGCAATGCTTATTCCGGTTCAAGCTTCATTGCCAATCCGGAGACACGTAAGTGAGCATGGCGTTGCAAAGCCCGCGCGAAACCAGAGTTGCCTGGCAACTTACTATGTGGTTGTGAGTTAATGCCGATGCTTGTGGTTTCTTTGTCGTTGTATTCTTGGAAAATAAGCATTATGATAATTTCTACTACTTGGTTGCATCATGTTTTGTAGAAATACACTTCATCTACAGTACCACTGTAAGACCATACTTGTGAAATGGCCCAAATATACAGTAATTAATTGCTCAGTGTACATTCGATGAAAGTTTACCGTGAACAAAAAATGTGCAGCTTGTTGTGAGTTCGTTATTGTTATGGGGTAATATTCTTCAATTGTCGTGATTGCGTTGGTTTATTATACAGTATTATTCCTCACTCGGTATGACAGTCAATAAAATATATTAACGGAAAATGAGCCATGAGGGCAAAGCAAGTAAAGCAGCAGTAACTTGATTCAAAGCATGAGCAAAGCGGATGATTGACCAGCAATAATAATCATAAGCAATGCGAACATATATAAATGCGAACACGAACCACGTGACACGATATAGCAATGGGAGTTTTGATAAAGTTGATGTGAAAGCAATGCAATTTCCTATACCAAATGTCAACATTGATATTTGACACTAGGTATGGGAAATACTGATGGTGAGATTAAAAATGAAGCCAAATTAAATTAAAAGCAAATATGCACGCAATCACTACATATCTCCACCCCAGATTTTTGAAAATGGTGGGTCGACAGACGCAGCAATTTCAGAAATCTACCACAAAAGAAAAAAAAGTTAATCATCAAGGGTGGTAAAATCTGTGGTGAAAGACGAGACAAATTGAAGCGAGTAAACACAAAAAGTCCAAAGGGTGAGAACAAAAGAAATAGGCAAAAAAGGAAAGTAAGCGCAAGGGTAACACAAAGTGATGAGTGGAAGAAGTTGAAGTATAAGAGTAAATGTTAATAAAAATTCATCCGTGACTATGAGCAACCAATCACCTCCCTCTCCAAAGACGTTCCCGAAAATGCCAAGTTGTGGACGCGATATGGAATTGGGGGAGCGGACGAGCGTGCGTTAATTGCCGGCGTGACTTGCCGGACTCGCGACGAAATAAAAACACAACAAATAAAATACAAAAACTGCCGGTTTGACAACCCGGGCTTAGACTCACGCTGGAGCAACGTGCCGACATAGTTGGTCGGGCTTGGCGAATGTAAAAGTATACGATAAATAAAAAACAATGAAAAAGAATACGCAACGCTCATTACAGAGAAAGGGGCGGGTTCGTCCAATCCCATTGTCTGACAATTTCCTGCATGTCAAGCAAAGTCTGCGAAGCAAGGAAGGGCGGCGCGCAAAAGCGACCGATGAAGGAAAAACAACATTCAACCCATAATGTCAAGTAATACTCTCACAAAACAGAACCGATTATTTTGAAAAACATTGAAGATATGGTAATGATGTAAAACTGAGGAACACAATAAGGAAAGGGTGAGTCAAAACTAGCGTTAACTCGGATGCAGTTTCACGTCATGCCCAGGACGATGAAGGTAAAGCCAAACTTAATTCTCTAGCAATCTGTAACAATCAGGGAGTCTCATCACACTGAAAATAACTAGTTTAAAAACTATTCAGAAGAATAACAAACAACAGGTACTTAACGTAAAGTCATGTAACGATCACATGATTGTCTTCTTAAAATTTGACAATCGGTAATTTCTTGCTTCCTTCTTGCTGGTTTCTTTCTTCTCTCTTCCTTCTTAATATCACGCGGGGAACCAATGTCGCGATTCCAATGGCGTGACTCACTCGGGGCACCAATGTCGAGAAGCTTTGAAATTGTGTCGTAATCCGAGAGAGTGCACTCGGGACAACGATGTCGCGAGTTCGTTATTCACTCGGGCACCAATGTCGTGAGTTCGTTATTGCTATTCGGTAATATTTCTCAATCAATTCCTCACTCGGGGCACCAATGTTGTGAGTTCGTTATTGTTATGGGGTAATATTCTTCAATTGTCGTGATTGCGTTGGTTTATTATACAGTATTATTCCTCACTCGGTATGACAGTCAATAAAATATATTAACGGAAAATGAGCCATGAGGGCAAAGCAAGTAAAGCAGCAGTAACTTGATTCAAAGCATGAGCAAAGCGGATGATTGACCAGCAATAATAATCATAAGCAATGCGAACATATATAAATGCGAACACGAACCACGTGACACGATATAGCAATGGGAGTTTTGATAAAGTTGATGTGAAAGCAATGCAATTTCCTATACCAAATGTCAACATTGATATTTGACACTAGGTATGGGAAATACTGATGGTGAGATTAAAAATGAAGCCAAATTAAATTAAAAGCAAATATGCACGCAATCACTACAAATATGCACGCAATATGCAAATATGCAAAAATATGCAAAAATATGCAAATATGCAAAAATGCACGCAATGCACGCAAATATGCACGCAATCACTACAAGACCATACTTGTGAAATGGCCCAAATATACAGTAATTAATTGCTCAGTGTACATTCGATGAAAGTTTACCGTGAACAAAAAATGTGCAGCTCAACTTACCCTTCCCATTAAATATAGTAAAAATCTCAATTTTGGCATGTGGCAATTGGAACAATTCTGACCTAAATGACAGCAAAAAGACCTATAGTTTAGAGGTAGTTATTCCACATTGCCTTTACTTTGCAAATAGGCCCCTTTGATAAATCACCTATGGTGGCGAAGTTTTTGAATACCTGCAAAGCCTTGCTGAAAAATTTCCAACGTTTTAGCACAATTTTGTGCCACCGATCACATTACAAAAGTTTTTGATAAAACATATTTGGATGCCATTAGCTGAAAGCTTTCATGTTTCCACGTCCAGGTCATGTGAAGTAAACCTTTAAAATAATTGCGTTTTCGATAGTAGACCACAGTCATTGTCAAATTTATTACATTCTTTTAACACACATATTAGACTTTTAAATTTAAATCCCCTCAGTTGCATTTCAAACTGAACTCAATCTATTTTTTTATGCAGTTGTCCGACCCAGTCGACCGTCTGTCGTTAATGTTGGTAGTCTTGGAGCCTTTACTGCAGAAATCGATATTCAAAGAGTGACAGAGGCAACTGAATATAGAATTTCAGGTGCAGTTTTTCACATTTGATTTATCAGAAAAAGCACTGTTATAGAAATTGCTTTTAAATTAATCTTATTCACTGGAAAGGAAATAATCCCCTAGAGATTTTATTTTTTGAGAGAGAGATTTTCATGACCAAAGTAAGGTTGTACACGTTTTATACAAAGTGGGAAAAAGGAGGTAAATTCTCAGTGTTCTTCTTTTATTGAACATGGCGTTGTCTGTAAAATCTCAATTAGAGAAAAAAAGTGTAATGTATTGAAGTTTTATGTTTTGTAAAAAATTTGAATTTTTACCCCTTTAGACAAATTTGTTCAATTGGGTAGATTTTTAACAAGAAATAAATTTGCAGGAGTAGCTAGTCAATAATTGGGAAAAGGATATACGAATTAGGTAACCAAACACAATCAAGTATTGTTTCAAACGTTAATCTTTCATGTGTCTTTGAAATCAAGAATACACAAAGTGCATTTATTAAAGAAAGACACAAATACGCCCGTGTAGGTTTGAACAAGTTGAATTTATTCCTACAGGTGTCGCCACTATGGCGCAATCGGTAAGGTCAGGATTTAGAATATCGATTCAACCGGCTTTACCCAATGATAAGTCGAGAAAACAGTGATGAAAAGTGGATAGTTATTCTTCACATCGAATTTTTGTTCAGAAATCAAGAATATTTTACAACGTGATCAACTCATAACGTGGTGGGCAGAATAGGCATAGCCCTTGTTTTACCATACGGAGCAACTTATCCCTTTAAAGCATCAGTAAATGGAGACACACAATTTAATTTAAACGGGGGATGGTGGCGTCAGACTAGCGAGTGTTGTAAAAAAAAAGTTAGATAGTAAGTAGTAGGGGTAGTGTACGATTCGTTGCGCTTCTTTTCATGATCAAATTGGTGATTTCAAGGTCCTGGTTATGCCTTTAATCTATGCGTTTTGTTTGTTGCTTACGCGTGGCCAAGAATGCAAGGATGGTCTTGCGTTTCCCTTAGTTTGAAAGCACGGAAAAGATTTTTGCTATAAACTTGTTTTCAATCAAAATACAGAAATGTCTTTCATACGGAGCGAGTTCACTCTGGGGCGTTGCATTTTTGATTTCTCTTTGAACTATTTCCCTTTCTTGTTGGCTACGCCTTGGGTTCCCTGCTTAGGTGTATTCAGAGAAGATAAAAGGAACCTTGTTTTTCTCTCAAAATTTTTAACTTTGACGCGGTAGCCTTTTGGAGCTACGAAATGCCAATCCTATAAAATGACAAAAAATAGCAAAAAAAGCTTTTCTCAAATATGGAGCTATTTTACGCCGACAGGACTAGCCTTCGGCTCTGCTGAGTCAAAAAGTATTAATTCAGGAGCCGCAACGGTTTAACCCTATAAACATTTTTGCGATCTGAAACCAAAACTTGTTGTAAATCAAGGCCATAACTCCTGCTCCTTTCATTGTGGTCATCTAACGCTATCAATCGAGATTGGTAGTAGTTACAAACATAGTGTGATTTCACAAAATTATCATTTATTCTTTCGAAAACGTGGTAGAGGGAAACGAAATAAAAAATGGTGGTGGTACCAAAATGGTGATTATTTTTTTCGTTACAGAAATTAAATATTTTTTGTAAGGCTTATTTCACGACATGGTGCCCCCTCTTTTCGAATTTATATTTGTGATATTTAGTTCTTTTTATGAGCTATTTGCCCTGGATTCTGTATAACGAGGTAAGCGGCTATGCCTTCTTTCAAAGTCAGGCGACCTACTCCAGTAAGCCTATTAAACTATTTTTGATCAAAAACTTTTCCTCTAGATCTAATTTCACAAATTGATTGGCCTGTTGTTTTATTTTAATTTTTTCTTGAACTTGAAATTTTATTGCATTTAGCTTTGCCCCTACAACCGACCTCCCTAATTTTAGATAAAGATTAGTGTTGATTACCAGCAGCCTATCAATTACAAATATTCATTCCTTTCCGTAAGTGCGAAATTGAAACTAATCACTACATTGCAGTAGCTCCAAAATGCCCCAAATGTTGATCTCCTACTCATGAATTTGAATTAACCTTAAGCATATTGTTTAACAGAAATAAATTTTTTCGCAACTAGGAACATCGTAAAAACACCGTGATTTAACTTTTTATAAAGTTTCATGAATAATTGGGTGCGAAAACATTGCGTTTTTTGAGTGATTCGTGTAACTCACTGCAGGAGCTGTCATTACTGCTTTACAGTTTGCTTCACTTGCTACACGTGATCAACATGTCTTGAAAGTTAGGATCAGTCGACGCAAGATGCAACTACAGAGTCGTATTTTTGCGTGGTGCCTCCTATAGTTCAGTTATTATTACTTTCCTACTTAACATTGCATATTATCAAAAAAGCAGATTTATGCCGGTGTGCTTTTACTGTCACGATATCGGTCTCCATTAACAGACATCTCATCGGTTTACATTTTCTTTGATAATGATAATGAATAAAAGTATCTCTGTTGCCAGCTGTTGTTTTCACTAAAGAGGAACCAGAAAGAATTATGACGTCACAAGATTTTAGATGTGTTTAAGAAAAAATTGAAAAAAGAATGCTTAAAATTAGAAAAACATCAAAAAAAGATTTGTTTCTTGCGTAGTCAAAAATCTCGAATTGTTGAAAATTATTGCTATCAGAAGTAGTTAATCATTATCTCCTGAAAAAGCTTCTAGCAGCGTTTCTACAGTCATCATTTTTTGAGGAGATCTTGAAACCAAAATCTGCAATCAAGTGTCGATTGTGACGTTATCTTAACCTTTAAAAGAGCAACATTTTTGCAAGTTGATTAGTTGAGGGCTGGGTTTTGTTTGAGCAAAAACGTTTTTCTTAATGAAAAGCAGCAAATTAAAAAAAAATTGTCTTTTGTGATGAGGTCCCTACGGCACCCCGCCTGGGGCACCGATCAATTGCGGCGAGTTTCATTCTTGTATTCTCAGTGATTTCGAAAGAGTTAAAGCAAACGCATGCAATTTAGCACTAACGCACTCACTCTTAAAAAATCTCTGCTTTTCAATTTACTCGTATATGCAATTGATCGCTCACTGTACACCAACACCAATAATGACGTTAAAATTATTTTTAGTGATTTGCAATGGTGGTGTGTTCGAGTCCATATACTTTGTAAGTGGAACTCAACTTTCTTTGGATAATTTACCTTCCAATTCTTTTTGTACTGCGACGGTTAGATCTGCAAGGGAAGGCCCTTTGACTTTATCAAACCCCTCAGAACCAGTTCCTTTCACAACTTGTAAGTTTGATAATGTACATAAGTGTGTGGTTTACTAGTAAGTGTAAATGTGTATTTTCATGTATAGATTTGCTCTTCATATGTTTCATTAATTCCTGTACCTTATTTTTTGATGAGTTATAGTCAGCTCAATGTGATTAACAACAATATCCGTTTTAAGATTAACCAGAATTTTGGAAAGTTTGCTCGATCAAACTCTTTGATCTAACATTTTTGCAATATTCTGCACCCAAAGTTACAAACAAGGGGCTCGTGGAGTTTTCCCTTATTCACTGTCAGGCCATGTCAAAGATTTAAAAAATGGTACTCTCAGATCTGCTTGGCGGTCATAAATTGAAGCAGTGAAGAGAATAACATGTGAAGTTGAATTCATGGAGTCATGATTAAAACATGTCAGCGCTGAAAAATCATTGCAGTTAAAAAGCAGTAAAAATCGTTGCGATATTTTTTTCATGTTAGTCCGGTTTCCAGCTCAGATAAACTAGGTTTGTAAAAGGTTTTCTTAATCGGCAATTATAAATGTACGTTTTAGTGCCTGCTGTGGAAAACTTGGCTATCAACATAGAAGGAACGTCAGGAACTTTGAGTTTTTCATCAATCAATGGCCTGCAATTTTATGACTTGGTGGTTCGCAACCTAAATTCTACCGAAATTTTCTTGGAAAAAAGAGTTTCTGCTGCAGAAGCGAATGACGACGGAGTAACTATTACCGAGAATATTCCTGGTCTTAATTTGTCAACCCATTATGAGTTTGGGATATCCGTCTTGGTGTTGTTTGTTACAAAACAACCTCAAAGTGCTTCCGCAAGCATCATTGCTTCAACTATATGTAAGATATTAACCAATAATAGACTAACTATTCAATAATAGCATAACATTTTACTGAAGCATGTTAGAATAATTCGTGAAATTCGCTTGGTTAAGATATATCAATAAATAGCTATGACTTATTATGAAATTTTACTGGTTATGTTATGATACTTTAATTACTTGCCTTGCGAAAAACGCATGGCGTTGTTTTGAATAGATATTTTTATATTCCTGTCACAGAAATGACACAGCACACTCGCTTTGAGCCGGCTGAGTAAACCGAAAGTTGCAACAGCGGCAAATCGCAAAAACAAAAGCGAAAACTGCAGCTGAATGGTAGCTTGCAATACATTGCAAGTAATGAAATACATTTCGTAAGAACGAAAAATCATTGACGTGCGTGAAAAAAAGAAAAATTCTAGCAATGCTGAAGACTTTTTTTAATGAACTTTAGAATAATTTACTGTGTGGCATACGCCTTAACCCATTGCTGGTATATAACAATTTAAAAAAACAGACTCTTTAAAATAACTTGGGCTATTATGTTGTGTAATCGAAGGAAATATCTACATTTAAAATGAAAATTTGTGAGATTAAGTATGAATAGCGTTACTTTTAGTGCTATCCTAATTTGCTATTTTATTTCTTTTGTGAACCCTGTTTTTAGATTGTCCGGATTTGATTCTTGAAACTTCAGTTGGATTCAGTTCAATTCTAATTTCAATCAATTACGAGACGCTTGAGAGTACAATGGGCTTTGTATACAACCTAACAATTGGAAATGAAATGCAAAACGATGTAATAGTTAATGACTCTCTTCTGGAGTTTAATCCGGCCGCTGGGGAAAACCTTGCAATTTCGGTTCTAAGTCGTGATATCTGCCGTAGCGAGGACTCTCGTAGCGATCTACGATTAGGTACCGAGAAAATGTTATTTTATTTTGCTTAGAATCTTTGTAAAAACCAACGTGGTTATGCATATAAAAACAATAATTGGGTAGTTTATATATTATGCCTACTTTATGCAAAATTATTTTGGTCAAATCTAAGACATTGAATTTGTCGGATACAGCAATAATCTCAAAAAACTGCTTCAAAAAGTTTGAATTTTTTGTAAAAAAAAAAGTTTAAAAGAAGATTATTTTTGAGCGGTTCAACAAAAGCCCCAGTAACATAACAGTATAAATACAACACACCAGCAGTGTGATAAAACATTTGCTAGAATTTTCCATTTTTTTGTAAAAATTATAAATATAAGTTTTAGGATGGTGGTCTTAACTGTTGTCAAAGACTATATCATTAATAGTTCGTTTAAAATTATCAAACGCTAAAAAGCATTGATTTTCAACGTTAATAAAAAAAAATTTGCAATTTTTAGCTACTCAGTGCACTCTGCAATGTACAAGAGGAACCTGTCGTTACGTTAATGGAATGGAGACTTGCGAATGTGGGGTAGGACTTCAGCTTATGGATGGATCTACTACCGTTTGCATTGAGGCTCCGTTCTGCCAACCAAACCCCTGTGGTGTCAACGAAGAATGCAATGAGGACATGAACCGTTGTCAATGCTTGTCGGGATACATAAGAAATGAAAATGGAACGTGTGAAGGTAAGTGTATTGTAATACAGATATAAAGGTAGCTAATACAGATATACACAATTACTATCTTAAACCAAAGGCGTTGATAATTAGTTTTGGGAGAAGAGAAAAAATTTGATTTCATGAAAGGGAAACATTCTCCCATCTCCAACAATTAAATGTTAAAAATTTTAGATTTTGACTAAAGTAAAGTTTTACACATTTAAGAGATGAGAGGGTTAGCGTTTTGCCAACTTTAATTCCATCTTCACATTATGCACACAGCAAAAGTAACCTAGTTATCAAGGCCGTGCTGGATGTCCGGTAACTATACGGCACAATCCAGCCGTTTTTTTAATCAACCAGGATCAGTCCAAATATTACAAGCTGTGCAGCCGGATACCCGGATAATAATGAGCAAGAGTATTTATTTTTGGCTTGCGTTATATATTTTGACTTGAATTATTGTCAGTGATAAACCAAGTTTAACGCCTTAGACCAGGGGTGGGCAAACTTTTTAGCCGGAGGGCCGCATTGACCATTTCGAGGGTGGTCGAGGGCCAGGGCTTGTTGTCTTGTTCATCTGCATGCTATGGAAGAAATTGCAGTAGCTCACAATTTTGGTATCTCAGCGCGCAAAATCGGTGGTGTCTCTAAAAAAAAAAAGGTCTTCACCTCTCCGTAGACGGTAACTGCCTGATTGGGGGCAATTGTAGGCTCCAACGCATTTTCCGTCTAAGGTAGAGGCGATTACCATTTTTTTAAGCACACCGTTGCTTTTGCGCCTTGTCAATCCCCTTGTCGTATTTATTTCCAAATGGCAAAGTTTCAAAAAGTGTTCGCCGGCCGCACAAAATGCTCTCGAGGGCCGCATGCGGCCCGCGGGCCGTAGTTTGCCCACCCCTGCCTTAGACAGAGAACAAGTATCAAATATGACATACAAGTTTAGATTTTTAGTTAATTAACTGTATCGAGGATTGTAATGACTTTAGTAAAACGGTGATTGCTTCCTTCTGCCTGCGTTGCTCAAAGGCAAGGATGTAAATTTGATTATTTTTTTTAAGTGATATGTAAACAGCTAAATCAAAAGGGTAAAAACCAAAAACTCGTAAAATAGTAAAAAAATAATTACACAACAATGTTTATAGATGCAATGTAGTATAAATTAGAAGTCAAAGTTGAATGATTTATAAATTGATGTCAAGCAATAAATGACTGGATCAGTTTTACCAAAAAAATTTATTTGATGCTAAAAAATTGCGTGTGAACCCTTGGAACAGAGAACTTTCCACTATTTAAGGATAGATATAAGCCCTTCTTTAGATCAAGGGATGCAACACTTAGTGCAACTGGGCTAAATGCTCTCAGCCGATTTAAACCACACAACGAAGTTTTTAGAGCTTAATAGAAAAAAGTTTTAGGAGGGGACAAAATATTTGGTATTTTGAAACCAAACTTTTGAGCAAAATTATAAAAATTTATTCCAAGTTTTTGGATAATTTCGCATTCTGAAGGGCATAAAATTGCTTTCACTGTAAGTATAACTAATTTTATTTACTTAAACGTAAATTTGGTAATTCTGTTTCATTTATGATAACAATTAAAGGAAAAGTTAATGTCAAAATTTCAAGAAAAATTGAAAAAAGCCACATCTTTTTTGCAATTGCAAATAATTATTGCTAACTTGTAGTCTATTGTAAATAGCTCAATACCCCAATCGGATCTTAGAAATTCTGAAGGAGAGATATGCGACTCGCTTCACTCCTCTCTCAACTTTCTTACGCATGTAAGCGGCGCTTTCATATTCAATTAAATTAATTTTACCGATTGCCACAAAATAAAAGATGTAGTCTTATGGCAAGTGATAATATTTAACTAAAATGATTTTTAAAGTCGTTTTATGAAAGAGTGATAGGGGTTTATATGGGAGAAGTAATTATAATAAAAAGTTCACACTGTTATTAATCATAAAACTTTACAAGGCCATCGCAAAAGTTGCAAATACAATCCCCAAACCCAAAATTTTAAATTTGACAAGACCATCCTGGACGCGTTTTGTCCTTTTGGATTTCTCAGCAGAGCCTGTTTCGTCACCAAAAAAAACAATGAGCAAAGACTGCCAAAGCTAAGCATTTTATGCGAAATTTCTTTTTTCTCTTAGTTGCGATCATAAAGATTGAATGCAAGCTTAAATCCATTCATCCTGAGCTCAGGTGCAAGATTCTTACTTTGTTTAAAACTAACTCGTTCCACTTCGGTTTGCTTGCCGCAAAGGTACATCTTGCTTCAGACAAAATTGTCTGCGGTAACGGTGATTATAGTCCCATCCTTAAACCATTTTTAAACCATTATCCTTAAACATATCCACGCGTATTTAAAACTTCTCGTTTTAAAGCAATGATTCTGCTTTGTGATGAATTGGAAAAATTTTGTTATCGTTGTAAATTACTATTATGCTCCTCAAACTCTCTTTTACAAAATGTGCTTGATGAGTTTAATGCAGTCATTAAGTTATGCGGGATTAATTTACAGTAATCTAATGAAAACTGCAATATTCAGTGGCGTACGGAGGCGGTGATCGCCTATGAGCGCGCCTACCTCCATCAAAAAAACGTTAAAAGTCATTTTTAGCCATTATGCTGGTAAGGGTAACAAACAAGCCCCCTGATATGGCACTGAGAATCTTGATCTCCAGAAAATATTAATTGAAATTTAATAGCACATTGAGCTTTTTCAATCTTACATTGGCCTGCTAGCTTGGTTAGAAAAACACCCGCATTTAAAGAAAATGTTTTAATCTATTAAAACAATCTGCAAGTGAAGACTTATTTGTCAAAAACCATTTTAATGAATAATAAATTACTAATCAAAAGTTGTTGTTTTAAGTGGATCAGGCTATATGCCGAGGCAGATGTGGAGAAGGTGACTGTGATACAAGAAATGGGATTTCCTTTGAATGCGATTGTGGTGATAACTTCATTGGGCTGAATTGTGACATTCCAGTCTCACCTTGTTTTTCGATACCTTGTGACAATGGTGGATTTTGTTCAGAAGGTGGCAGTTTGGGTTTTACCTGCACTTGTCTTCGTGGATATGATGGTACGTTAAAAACGACTTTTTGTGCACGTAATCAATCACCATATTAGCTTTATCAAACTAAAGAGCTATTTTGTAAGGGTTTTAATTTTTCAAAAAGTTACAAATAACATTCAAAAACATAAGTTGATCAATATAGAAAAAGGAACGCTAAGTTTGCAACCGTTGTGTTGGGTGGGCAAGTCTTTCATATGGTGCCAAAGACTGCTGAGATTAGATGTTGAATTGTAAAACAATGACTTGTTTTTTGACGCATTAACCTGAGCATTATTTGAGGGGCTTCCCAAACAAGAAATAATGACGTCAAAATGACCGTACTGGCTGTGTCGTCATGTCAAAGGGACTTGAAAATCAGTAGATTAAGGTTCCGTGGTAAGTGTCAGATTTCAACACAATAAGCTTCAAAAGACGACTCCACTGAAATAACAGTCCTAAAGCTTATCCTCATTGTCAATTTGTTGGGTGGTAGTAATATAATGCAGTTTTTAGGAACTACTTGCGAAAACGACGTAGACGAGTGTGCGAGCAATCCTTGTCCTGCAAACGCTCAGTGTACCAATACATTTGGCAGTTTTAATTGCACATGCAACTCTCAGTTCAGGTTTGAATTATCTGTCAATGATTTATATTCATCTGCTTGTGAACTATGTTGTATGCCATCAGATGCACAAAACTTTTTTGCAAAACACTGCTAAATGATAACACCAGGAAATTTTACAAAATAAAATTTTCTTCTTTCAAAGTCTGTTAAACGTGATTTCAAAACCGACGTGATGGTGTAGTGGTTAGAGCGTCCGCTTCGCAGTCGGAAGCCCTGGGGTTTATTCCCTTCGTCGAGTCATACCAAATGATTTTAGAAAATGGTATCTATAGCTTCCCTGCTTGGCGCTCTGCGATTAAGGGATGTTTTGGAGTACAAGCCGGCAAGTTTGCTTGTTGTGTCCTTTGACAAGACACATAACGAGACGCTCCTACCTTTACGTGGAAGACAGGTTTCCCTGACGTCTCAAAAATGACAACTCCCAAGCGAGTGCGGGTGTCCCGTCCAAAAGACAGCGATGCAATTCGTTTTCCTGTTAAGGAAGAATAACCATGGGTAGATCAAGCCAAAATAAATCAAATTCAAAAGTAGTAGTAGCAGTATCGTATGGCATGCTTGCCGTGTTTGGGTCAATCTTACTGGCCTCTACACGACGAAACCTGTTGACCCAATTCATGGAGCCACTTTTTTACCACACAAAATGGAGGCATCCCGTTAAGGACAATTCAAGACAACTTTCCAGCTTGTTTTTTACACTATTTCTTTCGTGCTGATCGCTAAGAACGAAAGTTGTGGATACCATGTTTTAACACTAGAAGGACCAAGCACGTCAATTGACGTATTTTCATTTCAAAACGCCTGTAAAATGGCTTCTGTTAAATCTTATGACACAATATTTTCTGAGTTTTATTTTTTTATCAATACATGTCTTCTTTCAAAATTTCAGGATTTTTCAGCCAGCGGTTACCGAAAAAAATATGTGACTACCTAGAAGGACCAAGCCCGTCAATTGACGGGTAGAGAGTTGACGCAGTGAAATCACTACTATAACACTTACTATTTTGTCGCAATATAAATCTTGTCACATAATAAATCCTCTGCTTGGTCTCGAGCAGAGTATTTCGCGCAGTGTGAATTGATTGACCTACTTCTGGCAGACAGAGAGGTTATCAGTTTACGCCAGGTAAGGAAAACAATACAGTACTGCAGTACAGGAGTTTCGTCTCGTGGAATCAGTGGTAGTCCTAACGTTTAGGTTTGACTGATAGAACTAATAGCTCAGAAGAAAGACGTTATGTGTTTGCTACAAACATTGTGGAAGCATTCAAGGGCGTTGGTTTTCATAACATTTTATTGAAACATATTGTATCTTTTAGATTTAGGATAAAATGCATCGTAGGCGTACTGCTGAACAAGCTTTAGAGTTTTTACAAGACATTGCTGCAGATGAATCCGATGGCGAGTTTTCGGACAGCGATAATGAAAAAATAAATAATGCTTTTGCATCGGCAAGTAAGGCAGAGGTATCTGATTCAGAAAAATCGACAGATGATGAAGAAGAGGATATTCAAGATAGCACAGTAGATGACAATCAACCGGCTAATCTTGTTTCACATGTAGATGATGACAACAATACGCCAGTAATTCAAAGTAGAGATGGATCATTTTGGCAAATCTCAACTCCTTCTCAAGTAGCTGTTGGACGTAGACAACAGCAAAATGTAGTCAAAGTTCATGTAGGGCCTACGTCTTCCGCTACATGTCGTGTAATAGATGGGAGTCCACTATCTTCGTTTCGATTGCTTTTCAACGAATCGATGTTGAGACATATCCAGAAGTGTACCATTGCTGAGGCGCAACGCGTTACAAATGATACTAAATGGACAGTCACACTTGATGAATTGGACAAGTTTATCGGACTTGTCATAGCTCGAGGTGTAATTGCAGGTAGAAACTTGCCTATAAAATCTTTGTGGGATCAATCGTGGGGTTGCTCCCTTTTCAATGCAACAATGCCACGCCGGAGGTTTCTCGAAATAATGAAGTACCTCCAATTTGATCTAAAAAGTGAAAGAAAACGACAGCTGGAGACTGACAAATTCTGCTTGGCATCTTCAATCTGGGACCCTTTTATCGAAAACTGTCAAAAATCATACAACCCAAATTCAAATATTACTATTGATGAACAGCTGTTGCCTTGCAAAGCAAGATGTAAATTTATACAATACATGGCGAATAAACCTGATAAATTTGGACTGAAGTTTTGGATGGCTGCTGAGGTCGAAAGCAAATATCTCTACAACGGGTTTCCATATCTTGGAAAAGATTCTACTAGAAGTGGGGATGTGAGTGTGCCTACAGATGTGGTGATGAAACTGATGTCACCTCTTTTCAAAAAAGGGTACAACGTCACCTGTGACAACTATTTTACATCACTCGATCTTACCCTTCGACTTGCAGAGCAACATTGCAGCCTAGTAGGAACAATTCGCCAAAATCGTAGAGAAGTTCCTACAGTTTTGAAAGAAACTCAACCTTTGCATGAATCCACAATTCTGGAATATGTGGGAGCTACTGTGGTAACCATTACATCATATCAATGCAAGAAATCTAAATCTGTAAACATTTTGAGCTCTTTGCACAAAGATGTGACAATTCCGGAGCGGAATAACCCTAAACGAAAGCCTGAAACTATCCTTTTTTATAATGAGACTAAAGTTGGGGTGGATGTATTAGACCAAATGTCCCGTCAATATTCCGTCAAAGCTGGAAGCAGACGATGGCCAATACACGTGTTTTATAACGTAATTGACATGGCCTTGATAAATGGCTGGATATTGTACAAAATCATTTGCAAAACCAAAATTAGTCGCAGAGCTTTTATACAAAAGGTCTGCGAAGAACTCACTGGTAGCAACCCTGGCAGTAGTCACCGAGCGGCAAAAACAGATGAATCCAGTGAAGTTGACCACCTTGGATCACCACTGCCTAAAGTGCGTCGCACATGTTCTATAAGATGTTGCAAAAACAGAACAACAGATCTGTGTTTTCTTTGTAAAAAGCCGATCTGTGGGAAATGTGGAAAAAAACTCTGTGCAACTTGCATGACGCGATGACCATGAACTTAGGCGAAAATGTTTGTAATTTTTTGTGATTTCTTTTAATAAAACAACATGCACGGTGTTTTTTAAGTATGTGTATGTAACCCTAGGAAGAAACAGACGTAAACTACACGTTTTAAACACGCGGGCGTCAATTGACGCCTCTTGGTCCTTCTAGGTAGTTCAAAATCATGGTCCTTCTAGTGTTAAAGTCTTTTTGTATGACTCGACAAGGAAAATAAATACCAGGTCTACCGAATGCTAATCGGTCGCGATAGTGGTTCGAGCATCAGCTTCGCATTTGGTAGACTTGACATTTATTTCCCTCGTCGGACCATACCAAAAGACTTTAAAACGTGGTGTCCTCAGTTTTCATTCTTGGCGCTCAGCACGAAAGGAATAGTGTGGAGAACAAGTGGGCAAGTTATCTTGAATTGTTCTTGAGCAAGGCACTTAACGGGATGCTTCCATTTTATGTGGTAAAAAAGTGGCTCCATGAACTGGGTCAACACATTCGTCGTGTAGAGGCCAGTAAAATTGACCCAAACACGGCAAGCATGCCACGCAATGCTATTATTAAAAGTTGTTTTCTAGAAGTTGCTGTACAAAGTATACACTTTTGTCCGGTTTTACAGGTTTTTTGTTGGTCATTGTACGTTTTTTGCTCTAACGCATTTTTTGTAGGAAAATTTTCATTCACTTGGGTATCTATAAAATGTTTTGTTCTAACATCCGATTTAGTCTGCAGAGTATGCACCAAAACCGTATACGTTTTTGCGGAAAAAAACGTTCAAAAAGATTTTTGTTAACAAAACCGTATGTTCACCACGTAAACATTTAAGCAGATGAAAATTTCTGCGCAAACATGCTTTCAAACAAAAGCATCCAAAACCGGACAAAAACATCACAAAAGCGTGTCCTGTGTGCTGCCTTATCTAGGAAAATTTTAACATGATAAACTTCTTGTTTTATGAAATAGCAATTGAAATAGGGCGTTATTGTGATATTGCAGTACGCATTCCATAAGTGAAATCAAATCTATGATATTGTTTGTAATTCTTTGATTTTGGTTGCTATTGCATTGCCGCTTTCACGCAATTTTTTAGCATAGTAGCGGTTTATTAACGGACTAACCAGCATCTTTGCTCTTCTAAATATTCACTGATATATATCCAACCAAAGTTATGTTAATTCATGGCTATGATGAAGGTTATTACGGCTTTGGATTGCAAACAATATTTGGACCATACTCTTTTTGGGCTCTTTTATTCAAACAATATTGTGTAAATTAGGTCGAAAACCTTTTTAGCAGTTTCTATGCATCCAGCAACTGATTTATTTATTTCCTCAATACATGAAGAAATCAAAAGATAAACACCTGATATAATACAGAGTAAACCCGACATTATCTTGAAACAACTACATTAAAAATCTGATTGAAACTAAAATAAAGTGCCTATCACTCTTCCTCTTTTATCCTACCCTTGACATAAGGATATCAATAATTATGTGAAAGTTTATTGAAGCTCATTAAGTCTTAACAACAAAGAAATGTGATCCATCAACTAAAACGTTTGTACACAAACTTTTGTCATTACCACAGAAACCATTCCTAACCACTTCCCGCCGGAGAGCGGCATATGCCGCTTTGCATTGTCTGGTTATAACACAGGGGACCGTGATATTACGCAAAAATTTTTTGTGTCGCCTGCACAGAGAACAAGTATGGTCGCTACTATAAATATAGGTAAACAGCGACATTTAGCGAATGTAAGATTCGATGAATACCCTTAGTGGGAAGTTCAGATTGTCGATCTGTGACTGGTTATTTCAAGCTAGAATAAAAGTCTTGTCTACTAGGCTGAAAACCATTTAATGACTGTTAATTATTTTATCTTGCTAGACTAATTTAAAATAAAAGTTTTTCGCCGGCAATTTTTCGCTGGCTTTTAGGGTTTTGGTAAAAATGGCTGCTAATGGGTTACCTTGGTTGGTTGGTTGGTTTACCCCTCCTCTTCCTTGGGATGGAGGTATAGCGCGAACAGCAATCCAGGCTCACGCCATCAACCTAGTTGAATTAGGTTAGGAGAAAAGTGGCAGCCCATTTCGAACCAGTCGTGAATGCAAATTGCAGACTGATAGCCCCACCACCAACAAGGCGGACTGCCATTGGTTGGTACCCAAAAGTCGCTTCTTACGACATGCTGGGTAAGCTGCTTCTTCGTGAAGCTGCTTTGCAACAGATTTTGGAAGATGCATCATTAGGTGATTCCGGGTCTGAGGTTACAGATCCAGAATCGGATAGTGATTTGAATGATGTATCTTCATTGAGCTCAAGTATTGACAGTAGTAACAATGAAGGTGATGATGACATTGATGGGAGTGGGCCTAACCCAGCATGTCCAGGAGCAAAAAATTATTCTTAGCGAAATATAGACGTAGAATGGGATTGGAATTTATCTGAGCTTTAATAATACAGCTTATTTTTTTACTGGCAATAGTGGCATCAAGGCATTGTTGGATGAAAACAGTACTGCGCTAGAAAATTTTCAGCATTTTTTTTACATTTGCATTGTTAGATGACATATCAAGAAAATCAAATTTATACTCTTCCTAGCACTTTGCTCTTACAGAAGACCTAACATCGCTTTCTATAACACTACAAGTGGAGAGCTGAAAGTCTTTTTAGCTACAAGCACAATAATGGGGGTAATCAAAAAGCCTGATTATCAATATATTTGTGAATTTGTTCACTTCGTTTTAATTAATACGCAAAACAAACTACCAACTGAGTGTTTTTGTGCATTTATTTCACAACAAAAAACAGTTTTAAATTTTTACCCAAAAAAAATACCTTTGCAGGGGTGTACATGCATCATCAAAGTCTTGGCAGAAAGTAGCCAACAAAAGAGCTAAAACTAGGGGGTGAAAGCTGGTGGGCTAAAGCCTAACTCGAAATGTGCAAAAAGCGTATTTTCTAAAAAATAGGTTTCAACTTTTTGGCGCTTAAGAATAACCTTTGAATTGAGTTGTCTGTCATATTTTTATTCTTTTGTCATGAGTAAATCTTTTGTCGATTAAACTAGAACACCTTCGCGTTCAAATCCGCTTCGAACTGAAATATCAATAAACCTACTGTTCACACAATCAATTTTTTCCGCAAGCTATGCAAACAAGCAGACTAAATTGCCATACAGTGTTTTTCCCAGCACAGTAGGACCACTTAGCAACCGATAGGTTTAAACACATGACCGTTTTTGCAATTGTCGGAGCTCTAAGCTACTCGATCCCGTTGCCGTTGCAGTACGTTTGATTCAAAGCTTTAACTTCCATTTGATCAAACTTTTTTTCTTAAAACAAATCACAGATTACACCTACGATTTTGCCTTACTACCTGTATGTTAAGTAGTGTATCATATACAAAGGTGTAGTTCATATAGTAATCAAAAAATTATTTCTGACGAGTTTTGTAATCGTACAACAATATGTTGCAGGCAAGTTACAGTTGACGGCGAGTTGATGTGTTTGGATCGGGTTTTATTTCCATATGGCACAGCTGAAAATGATTTGATGTTAGAAGTGATGGACGATGTTATTTCTAATGCATACAGGTAAGTTATTTAGAGTATCAGAAACGATTCCTTTCAGCTTTTCAAAAACAATTTTACGAGTGGCCTCCTAAACATACTTTTGACCCTCGAAACAATAGAGTTGTAAGAGTGGGTTGGCGTTTTAAAAACATTTTTATTGTTGTATTTGCTGTTCGCTTGATAGCGCATTTTCATATCTTAGGATTCGCGAAAAAATGTTGCCAAAAAGATGTGCTGAAAGCTTTAACTGTCGTGATATTCAAAACTAAGAAAAAAGAAAATTTCATATAAGTTTACTCTCTATTTCATTGTTTTATCTGTATGATTGCTTAATAGTGACTTTAGCTTTTATGGTGATTAATAGATATTTATCCAAAAGTCAAAAAAGGAAGAGCAACTGCTTTCGTATTAACAACACTTATTGTTTCGTCAAAACATTGATTTGTGAAAACTGTTTTCAATTTTTCAGTTTAAATTATTCCGTGCCGTTTGGAGAAGAATCGTTTTTTTCAATTCAGACGTCTTCAAATGGAATTTTGATTTTAGGAGCCCCGAATTATTTAACTGATAATTCTCTCTATAATCCTTACCCCAATGGTCTTGTAACGGGTTCGAATATTCAAAGAACTGCAATCTTAGCTCCATTTTGGGACGACTTTCATCCTAGTTTAAATAATATTGGTCGGGTGTATTATCAGGTAAGTGTCCGACTGGATTTTATGATCAATTTTTTTATAGGCCAATGGCAGCATAGATTTTTTTCTGAGCATCTTGATAAAAGCCAGTTATTTCAATGTAACGATTTGACTTTTTTATATCAAAATATGTACTACTAATCTCCAATTCGTCCCAATTTGATTATTTTTCTGGGTGTTGTCCTGGTTTGTTTCTCCGACACCACTGGGGTAGAAACATCAAGCTTGGCTCGATTTATCACTAACAGTAGAATATAATATAAATTTCGAGCCCCTTTTTGCGGTGGCGTTGTGGCGCACTACGTCATTTCCGAACGTGCTGATACATCATTTCCGAACGTGCAAGTACGTCATTTCCGAACGTGTTGATACATGAACTTGGAGGTACATTTTACTTGTAACGTTGTTTGGATTTACAATTGAAAATGTTTTATTTGTTTTGTTTGAATTCTTATTTGTTTTAGTTCTTTTTAGGAATGGTTTTATTTGTTTTTGAAAATGTTGTTTCTTGTTTTTAGGAATGATTATATTTGTTTTGGAAATGATTTTTATTTGTTTTTAGGAATGGTTTTATTTGTTTGAGTTCTTTTTAGAAATGTTTTGAAAATGTTACTTGTTTTTGGAAATGATTTTATTTCTTTTTGGAAATGATTTCATTTATTTTTGAAAATGACCTAATTTGTTGTTGTACCCTCGCTTCAGAATACCCCCACTTCAAAAGTTCTCCAATTGATTTCACTTTTCAACTCGTTTACGATTTTTTGTCTTATTGTAAGCACAACTACTGTAAAACGGAAACATTAACTTTAGGTCGTGACTGAAGTCTTTGATACTAAATCATAACAACTTCCTTTCGAGCGTAAGCATTAATCGCGCTCAATCGTTCACTTCTTGAAATTGTTATGAAATCATATGGCCTCTGGTTGATTACTCCTTTTGATTCCCCAGAATGTTGTTTCTTTACTCTTCTAGATGTGTTTATTGGAGGTATTTTCCTTTACTCGTGATATTTCTGCAGTTGGTTGGAATTAATTTACATCTATTTCAGTATGCAAGCAATGGATTCAGTCTTATTACAATACAATCTTGGAGGAATATAGATGTAATTACCACTGTCATGAAAGACAGATGTTTGAGGGAAAATTTTGCGTGTCTATCACTAGCTGAAAACGTACATAAGAAAATAATTGTAAAACACAACCAACAGTTTAGAACTAGCCGCAGATACAATGTTGGGGAGTATAGATTTTAGAACTAGTGGCAGATACAATGTTGGGGGGTTTAGATTTCAAAACTAGGGTCAGATACAATGTTGGGGAGTATAGATTTTAGAACTAGGGTCAGATACAATGTTGGGGAGTATAGATTTCAAAACTAACCGCAGATACAATGTTGGAAGAGTATAGATTTTGAAACTAACGTCAGATACAATGCTGAGGGATTATAGATGTAGCTACCAGTATGGCAAAACATAAATGTTGAAGGAGAAAATCTGCTCGTTCATCACTAGTTGTAGGCTTACAGAAGATGATAATCTACAGTTTTCTAGATCATACAGGTATTTCAATCAAAACATCTAAGTTTATTACAGCTAGTCGTTAGTTTTCGAGGAAAATAACCAACAGTTTTCTAGATTACCAGGTTTGTTCGAGAAAAATCACAGGCAGTGACGTTGCTTCCAGAAGAGTTTGGTGGAAGGAGAAATATTTAATTTGACACATTTTCAATCAAACTTTTACCGCTAGCCGTTAGTTTTACACTATTTGGATTAAAATTTCAGAAGCTTAAGGAGATCTTTGGGTGAAATGTAGATTTGCTTCACATATGACAGTGAGGTAGTTGAAGTACAATGGTAGAAACATTTTGAAAAGATCACAACAAAGAAGCTTGTTTCAATTTAGCAGTTTTTAATCACTACTAAATATTATTAAACCAAGCAGAACGAACCTTTATTGTGTTTGGAGACTACTTCAATAATTGTTAAACTTTTACTCGTAAACATTCATCACGCATCCAATTTACAATATCCTTTCATATAACTAGAAAACAAAAAAATTGTATCCTGTTATAACACTGTTTTAAGTAAAAACTATCAAGCTCTTAAGCCACCAACATAAAATTCATATTTTTCAAAGTCAGGAAATCAGCTAAGATTACTATCAACAAAAATCTGATGCAAACGGAAACATCAACATCACGTCAGCAAATCTTTAACCAATCACAATCGATGTAGAACTTCAAAAATGATTTACTATCAACCCCAGCATATTCATCTGTTCTTCAGTCTTTTTGTCAATAATTTTCTGACCACACATGGCTCTCACCATAACTCTCTCCGTTCTCTTTAAAATTGCGTTTTCATTTTCTTTTAAACACCATACCTCGCTTAAATCACTACTGATACTTTACATTGTAAAACCGAGAAAATTTGGCTTTAATTGTGCGCAAATCGTAAAAAATTCACCACGTATCAAATTCACATTCATTTTTCATACAACTAGAAACCTAAATTGTATCCTATCATCACACTGTTTAAAGATTTTTTCCGAAATTTAGCAACTTTTAAACTTATTAACACGAAATTTTTACTACCTTTCAAAGTCTACTTAGCTCACCTCCATAGAAATAAGCACAACTTTTCACATTATTTGTGGGACGTTAACACAAAATTCGTAGTTTTCACAGTCTCCTTAGCTCACCTGCATAGAAATAAACACAACTTTTAACATTATTCGTAGGACATTAACATAAAAATTCATGTTTTTACAATCTAGTTAGCTCACCTACATAGAAATAAGCACAACTTTAACATTATTTGTATGGCATTAACACAAAATTCTTATTTTCTACAGTCTCCTTCACTCACCTACATAGAAATAAACACAACTTTTAACATCATTTGTAGGACATTAGCATAAAATTTATGATTTTGACAGTCTACTTAACTTACCTACATAGAAATAAGCACAACTTTTCACATTATTTGTAGATAATTAACACAAAATTCATGATTTCCACAGTGTACTTAGCTCACCTACATAGAAATAAACACAACTTTTGACATTATTCATTGGACATTAGCATAAAATTCATGGTTTTCACAGTCTACTTAGCTCACCTACGTAGAAATAAGCACAACTTTTAACGCTATTTCAAGGACATTACCATAAAATTCATGGTTTTTACAGTCTACCTAACTCATCTACATAGCAATAAACACAACTTTTGACATTATTCGTAGGACATTAACACAAAATTCATGGTTTTCACAGTTTACCTAGCTCACCTACATAGCAATAAACACAACTTTTAACATTATTCATGGGACATTACCATAAAATTCGTAGTTTTTACAGTGTACTTAGCTCACCTATATAGAAATAAACACAACTTTTAGCTTTTTGTAGAACATCAGTAAAACAAAACACAAAAATTATGCTTTATTTTTTATCAAACTCAATGTTTTCCATCTAATGCATTATTGATCAATGAAGAATCAACTGTATCCAATTCTTTAACGTTTTATTGTTTGCTAAAAACCACAAATAGAAAGCTTCAAAACCAATCTGACTCTGTGCTATCACCAATCTAAAACTCATTGCTTTTAACCAAAATTTTCAACTTAACCGTTAATTCGTATGCATTGTGACAAGTCGTCTTAGCTGACCAAAGACTTTTGTTTCGTACAATTAAACTCTTGCACTAAGTTTTGATCTATTGGAAATCATTATTTGTAATTCACAACTTTCAACTAAAATAAGACTTCTCTCAGCATATTATCTCCCGCATGGATAAATTTAGAATTTTACCTAAATCCTCGCAAAACTACATTAACTGATATCCATCATACACTTGTTATACGTAATCACTGCTACACACGTTTGCAATTGTAGATTAGACAAAATTGATTCATTACAAAATCTCTTACTATTTATTATCAAACAACTTCAATGCTGTTGTATTAAGTATAACCCATTAATTAAAAATGTAAAATCTAAGCTTACAAAACCAACTGCTAAACGTTTTTCTGCCAGCTT
The DNA here is from genome assembly GCA_963675345.1 of Trididemnum clinides. Taxonomy (NCBI): domain Eukaryota; kingdom Metazoa; phylum Chordata; class Ascidiacea; order Aplousobranchia; family Didemnidae; genus Trididemnum; species Trididemnum clinides. Next base: position 19,435,597 of record OY776304.1, on the reverse strand, counting down.
TATCAAATCTAATGCTCTGTTGGAAGCGAACAAACTCTCATAGTAGCATCCAACATAAACTTACAGTTGTCTTTCTCAGTGACCTCATTAGTAATTGCTGTGACCAACACACAAAAGTTTTGAATGCGATCTCGTGAAAGTCTTGGCTAACTTTCTGACAAGCCACTTTCCATTCTTAAAACAATTTTTCCTCACAATCAACTGTTTCAATGCTTTTAACACCTCAAAATCTAAACGTATAAAATATTTTCTGAACTTTACCTTCATATCTTCACTAAGTATTGACTCGCATAAAAATCACGACCCGCTATTTTCAAATTTCATTCAAGTTTTTTTACCAAACCCGCAATTTGTTAACTTCTAAACTCATTCATTTGCACAACAAACCTTTCAAACTTATCGTTTATTTTCAAGAAACACAATTTCTGATATTGCTATACATGACTCTGAAGCGGAAATAATTCGTATTTCTCAACCTATCAAAATTATATAACCTCGTTCTGATTGATTCGTTTTTGGTTTATTGTTTTGCTCTTACTTATTTCATCATGTTGATATTGATTTATTCAACAAAATATTTGCCATTAATCGCTGTAAAATCTCTTCACCTCCATCCAAGATTGAACTTGCACCATTTCAAAACTTTTCATGATTTACCGACAAAAAAAACTCAGACTAATCACTGCCAACAGACATACACTCCGCACATACTAACAAATTTGCATCGAATTACTTTAAAAATTACCAGTTTAGGTAAAAAGCTGCACAGTACGGTTTATTCTTTCCAATCAAAATGACTATTTGTAACACTATTTCGTTGTGATTACGATAAAAGTACAAACCATATAAATTTCTTTACCAACATACAACTTTAAAGCTATTTTCATTACATCCACCAAGCTTCAAGTTTAAATTTCTAACACTGTTATACGTAATTGATATGCAAAATATCTAAGTTATATTCAATTATCATTTAACTTTCTCATTGAATTTACTCTTCCTAGGTCTCATTGTATAACAAAGAGCAACAAGCAATTTAATTTCGCCTAATTTACACCAGCTTCTCACACCAACACACTTAAATTCATATCAAAATTTTATAAATCTACCTATATTCTTCGGTTGAAAATGTGGTTGGACACTTAATCATTTCTTATAACTTTTAGATTTATTCACTTGTTAAAATCTTCACCAAATGTTGAACACCTTGAGACAATTGAATGATAAAAAGTTTTATTTGAAGCTCTCATGAAATATTTGAGATGAAGACCACTAAGCTACATTTTGTGCGATCAATGTATTGCTTTCTAATTTTAAGTTATCATCACAACTCAGTTCAATGGTAAACGAGTAGTCTAATGTTTTTCAACCATCCCGTATTTTTTGCACCATGTAATAAATCTAATATTTTGTGTTGCATATCAATTTAAATCAAAAAACCATATCTTACAGTGTAAAGCATTTTCAAACTTATGTCAAATTGTCTTACCGCGCACTCACCTCACCACATTTTTCACCTCTGTACATAACTGTAAATTGAATTTACCTCAAAACTCTTAAAAGTTTATGTATCAAACCTCATATTTGTAACTTTCGACACACATATCACCGAAACAAAGCAATTTTTTGATTACCTTACAAGTTATTTTATGTAACTAAAAGTCAAACTTATGACAATTGCAACCTTTTCCCAATTATCAAACGAACAAATATGGTGGTTAGAGCGTATTAGACCTGGGTTCAATTTCCTTGTCAAAGACTTTTAAATGATTGCAGCTTAGTGCTCAGTATGAAAGGTTTGTTTAGAGAAAGACTAGTTTCCTTCAAAAAGTGTGTTTTCCACTACAGATAGATGATGGGTTCTGTGTACCAACTGCAAACTTATAGAAGTGAACGAAACTAACATTGCCACTACACACAATTTCAAAAACCACCTGTTTCCAATCCACACCTAAATCATTTTATTGCTTCTCATCTCCTTTTCGTTTGCCGATTTTCATTTGTTTGCAGTAGAGATTGGTATCTTTCCAGTCATTTTCTCTAGCATATTGTTGCACAACATCCTGGTTACATCAATTTTGTGTATTTAACAACTTCCTGGTTTACAATTCGTGGCCATTAATTTTTTAATGGCCACGAATTGTAAACCGTAGTTTAGGCTCCGCAAGTGTGAAGTGTAGGCAATGCTTCATTTTTTAAGATCTGACCAGTTGTTGGTGATTAGATGCGATAAGAAAATCTGATAGGTCAAAATAGAATGAACTTTCTGCATCTGCGCACAAAGTGAATTGCTGGTCTCTTTTATGAATTTCTTTACAAAATTAATTTACTATAATTTTTTTTAAACGACACGGAGAACTGCAGCATTTTGAAAAAGGCATCAGCACTACATCTGCAACAAAAAAATTTAATTATCTATAACGTTTTTTGATGTGACAGACAACAGAATATGATGCATTTACCCATTTCTGGTAATTAATATCAATAATCACTTTATCACTGATTGGTTAGCAATTTTTATCATGATTTGATTGATTTGGTTTTTAAGTTTCTAAAAGGAATGAAATATTTACGGGCAAAAAGGATCTACTATCTAACTTTGTTTTTGAGGCGTACAATGCTGAAGACAGTCCATTGCAAGGAAGTGCAAGAACATTTGCAGATGACGTAACTGAACGTATAAGACAGCGATTCGATGTGATTGATTATACTCCAACTTTCTTTTATAAAGCAACCTGGAGTAATGTGGTTAGATATCCAGAACATTTATATCGCAATAATGTAAGCGCTTCATATAATTCGTTATTATATTATATGTTTTTATCAAATCTTGCTTACACAAGCAAAAGAATTGCAAATGAGTTTGGCTTGATTTATTTCCGGGCAAAAGTATTTTCGATATGAAGACCGAATTCAATTTTCTTGTCGAGCAATACAAAAATCGTATTTACCGATTTTCTGATTGGCGCGTAGCTGCTGTGCAAGAGTACTGGTGATTTGGAAAACAAAAACCAAAACAAAGCAAAAAATGCTTTGTCCGATTGAAATATGAGTAGGTGTCAAAGTTAAAGAAGCCCAAAAAAGCAAATTTCTAACAATTTTATGAGACTTTGTTATCGGCGTAACATTCGAGGTATTATTTTCTTCTTCTTTCGACAGCCGAGTACATTTCAAGCTGTACTTGCGTCTGATGGATGTGACACCTATGTGATATATCTTTACGAAGAATTTGGGATGCTTTGGGATACAGCTCTTAGTGAAAACAATAACGTTCTAATTGGCTACACAAACGGCGGAGAATTAGCTTTTAATGAAATTCAAGGAAACTATCGACCAGATCAGCGAAACCAAAGCAACGGTTAGTGCCTTGAAGCATGAAAATTCTCAAATTGCTTTGCTATATGCACACACTTATGTGCACAGAAATTTAATTTAAAATTTAGATGTGGCTTATTTATACTACGAAGTGCTTTGCGGACAGTGGTTTTGACTAAATTTAAGCTTTGCTGTACACGACAAATGTAACACGATGTTCTCGTGAGATAAATGCTCTGATAAGAACTCATAGGTTGAAATAAACTGTCGGCGTTGCTGCTGCCATTCAATGTTACCTTGTAACTAGGCTTTGTCTACGAGGCATGTCAATACAGACCTTTGAAGTGTATAAATGTAAAGTCAAATTCTGCTTACCTGTTGCCTGCTACATTTTGTTTCATTTCAAAAATGTTAATTGCATTTCTATGCCTTGGAAACAGATCCATGGTTTCACTTATGGTAGTTCTATAAAGCGACCGTTTGCTGGCCGATGTGTAATTATAATAAACAAAGATCAAAAATGATATTGGATGAAAGCATGATCGTCATACTTAAAAACAAAAAAAGCTCTCGTTTATTCACTAAACAGCATTTTGTTCAGGCAAGCTTCAACGTTTTCGGTCCTACTTGGTCAGTGCTTTATTATCACTGATTCTTGCAACCATGCAAGGTAAACTGTTGTAGAGTGCCTTTCCCAAAAGAAAAACAACGCAAGCGTAAATTCGTGACGTTTCGATTACAAATCAGAGCACTACCCGTGTTGTGCTGCCCGGGCATTGCCGCCAGGTGAAATAAGCTCACAGGTTGATAATTTTCGCTAATGGTTAATAAACCAAAATGCACCCTTTTATTTCACTCAGTACAAAATACTAACAGCAAATGTGCTACACAATTGGTGATTGGGTCGTAGTGTGCTTTTGACAAAGGTAATCAAAAAAATTGTGGTGGTTTAGGTCTGGAATTCAAAATCTATAGATAGCGATTAATTTGGAGATGTAATTTTTTTTCGGGTGCAATAAAATTAGCTCCATGCGTCAGCAGTTTGGCCAGTTCTAGTTTTAGACACTTTCACTTACTCCTAATTAAGAGTGACACTTTGATTGTGGTACAAGTGTGGCAATGAAGGCAAACTGTGGAAACGTTGCAGTTCTGGTCTGAAGAAAACTTTTTCGACAACGTGTGAGTTCTATTACAAATGTAAATTGGTCATGATAGGAGCGCGTACGGCCCACGTATTTTTGTAAAGGCTTCACAAACTACAACATATTTTGTAAAGACGTATGCATTTTTGGATACAGAAAATAGACGTTACGTCGCAGCCAAAGCCTTGATACAAGCAACCGGTTGTGCCGTGCTTTGCACTGCCACAAACCTACACGTATTTAGATGAAAAGCCCTGGTTTGTTTTGCCTCATTGCTTGTGTAACACGCTCGACTTGTCAACAATTAATTCACTTTAGCCTCTCGCACTTCCGTTTTCTTACTTGACTTTTTCCAGTCACGACATCAACATCACATGGTGAAATCATGATAGCTCGAGCAAAAAACCTAATGCTGCTCTACAAGGCCAGTCTAAAATCCAATTTTTCTTGTCAGCATGTATAAAGAATTGTACACATTGGTATACCGACGTATTTAGAGACTTCATTTTTTATATTTTATTTGCCATACCGACGTATTTAGAGACTTCATTTTTTTATTTTATTTGCCATATTTATCCTCCATTCACGAGAAAGCGAATTGTGTCGCTTTATTTTCGACGGGACGTCCGCACTCGCTTGGGAGTTGCCATTTCCGAGGTGTCTGGGCCACCTGTCTTCCACAAGAAGGTGGAAACGTCCCGCTAAGTGCCTCAACAAGCGCACTTGCCAGCTTGTTCTCCACAACCTTCTCTTAATGCCGAGCGCCTAGCAGGGAAGCTGTAAATACCATTTTTAAAGTCGTTTGGTATGACTCGACAAGGGGATTGAACCCCAGGTCTACTGATTGCGAAGCAGACGCTCTAACCATTACGCCGGCGCGTCGTTGTTATTGATGTTAGCACATTGCACCAATATTCTAAACTCGTTTGTCATGATCAATAATTTCTTGCAAAATAATACATAGAGCCAATTATGGAAAACCTGTGCTTCACCTCACCAACTTTGAATTTCACAGAGCGACACTGCGCCAAGAAGTTGCTTAAGACGTTATTTTAAAAATGGGAGACGCAAATCGAAAGAGGCTGGAAAAGCTTGGTTTATTTGAGGGAGGCTAAATTGGTTGTCAATTTTCCACGAGTGGAATATTTCCAGTAGCGAGTGACGGCTGTAGGAAAATTAATCAAAATGGTGAAAAACCGTTGAGTTAAAAAACCAGGCAGTGGCTCATTACTAGTACCCGCTAAAGTCAAAAATTTTTCAGGGCTATGCTACATTATTGATCTTATACCAACGTCGGTTTCGGTTGCTCAGAATTCTTTGAAAAGTTTTGTAGGTTAAAATAAAGCAAAATTTTCTCTCATCAAAATTTACTGACAAAAAACTAATTTCTTATATTTTTATGTCATTTTTTTGAGTAGCTATAAGTAATTTGAATATTCTGTTTGTGTACAGTTTTTGGAATAGTCTTCTAATTCAAACTTTTGTAACAACAATGCATATCGTCACAATACATGATTGAACTGGACATCGTCACTTTATGCGTATTCGGTATAAAAGTATTCATTTCAGAATCTTGATAGTTAATGCATGAATACATAACTTATTTGTTACGCAATTAATCTAGTCTTATACAACGTTACGTCGCTTTTTAAACCGTAACTTGCGATATTTAGTTGCACTAAACTTTTAATTCAAAGCTTTCATTCAATTTTTAATTTTTAATTCAAGCTTTCATTCAAAAACAATTATCCAACTCTAATTTAAAAACAGTAATAAACTGTACGAAGATGATAATCACTCCAACCACCTGCGCATCATTGCAAAAAGCTCAGTCAACTTCTGCTATTGTTGAGCGATCATTTTCTATGCCAAAAATATATTGAGGAAAGATAGAAATGTTGAACAAGAGAATGTCAAAAAATACGTGATGCTGTATTACCATGAATAGTTCTGATAATTTTACAATGTGATTTCTTGTTGAGCGCATGATAGACTGACAATAAAACACACACCATGTAGTAACATATCAGTTTTAGATGCATTAATTGCTACGCAAAGCACCTTTTTTTGTTTGTTTAGTTGTCGTGCATCACTACAAGACATTGAGATTGATAAATTGATATTTTATCCAACTGCTAACAACAAAATGCAAAATATAGCTTTTTTTAACTTATGTAAATTGGCTTTTCTACAACATTTTAACCCAAATCTGTACATCAAAACTTCAATAATAATTGGTCTAATTCGTTAAGTTGAAATTTAACAAAAGCAAAGTCAAAAAATTTTGTTTAGGTCAAAATAAAAATGGATCAACTCATTGCTTAAGTTCTACTGAGTAAAAAGAAGTAGCCCATATTTCATGCTGAAGCCGCTTTTCAACTAACTTAAGACTATTTCAGACTGGTTAAAAAAAGTAATACGCCACAAATAAATTGTTTGTGAGAAGACAGCCATTGGTGCAGCTTATTTCAATGATGCACTTTTGTTTAGATGGCACGCGAAATGGCGAATATTTCTATAAGATATCCCCCGACGTCCGAACTAATTTACAAAATGCTCGATGCAGCTGCCTTCAATGGTATGAAGAAGATTTGAAGCTTGAAGCTGTTGATACAAGCATTCCTTGTCCGTGCAGCATTTTTCAACTTTTCAGAGATCCGGAATTTACATTCTCAATTGATGATTGGTTTGACTTTTTAAATAGATTTTATTCGAGTTCTGTTGCATCAGGAAGGTTTCGAAGTGAAAATACAACTGCCTGGGATAATGATATCAGTAAGTTTCTCAACATTCTACTCGTTTTTGTTTCTTGTGCAACCAGAATGAATCAAAATAAGGAGGCAGTAAGGACGGAAATCAAATGGGTGTGAAAATATCTAATAAATCTTGAAAACTGGCCGTGTCTTGGTTCTTCACTTTTTAACGCTCTCACTACATATAAAAAGAATTTCGAGATTTAAAAAAGGGAAAAGGTTTTTGACCTATGTTTCCAAAAAATGTTCCCAAAAACTTATGTTCTTTACTTTTAAAGATTCTACATCGATCTAGGCTAAAATGCTAGCAGCTATTTTTCATGATTTTTTGGTGCTCAATAGGTCTTTTGGTACCGTTGCAATTAAATTGAATAGAAAACATTCTTGTTGTCAAGTTGAAAAGATTTAAGTCAGTTGGGCATAGAAGCATTGTTTTCAACAACCTGAAAGATAACAGATTTGATGAGAGATCCAATTGTATATTTTCTTAAGACAATAATATGTGATACGGTTTAATTTTCTTCATTTCTATGTAACTGGACACGTCGCTAGTTGGGCTGAATCACAAGCTGGTAGCAAAGGCTGTAACACACGGTACTGTTTAATTATTTTTTGAAAATAATGTTATATTTTTAAAATACATTTCCAAGTCGTCGTCGTTTGGTCAGGCGCCCAAACTCAATTTGGTCCAGCACAGATTAAGGCCAGGAACGAGGGTTTATCCTTTTGCCAACCCAGGCTGCTGCGCTGCCTAGATTAGATGCTGACAGTGGTGGTGTTAAGCCAACACTGGGTTGCATCATCCAAAACCTGCAGACCTCGTGTTGCTCTTGGCACATGATGTAGGAGACATGAAGATATGACGTGATCTGCAGTTTGCTCAGTGGTGCCACATTTGTAATTCGGTGATGGAGCGAGACCCCATTTGTACATGGACGAGTGAAAACGCCCTACACCAGTCCGCAGGCGATTGAGCTTACCCAAGATGTTTTGAGCAGACTCATTCCAAGTGGCGTTGAACTGACCCTGGCAATGAAACCACGAACCCTTGAAGTACTCTCCAAGTAGTTCGCGTCCCATTCATGTTTCGCCACTGCTTCACGCAGATGTCCAGTTCATACAAACTATTTAATAGTTTCCACCCAGCAAGTACAAATGGGCGTCTTGATCTAATCCCCTGGTGCGCATCCTGCTGTCCAACCAACTGTCCGTGCAGTACATGGTCGGGGTCGTGGTTGGGACTATTCGCCAAGGAGATTGTCGCTTCTAATCGGCGGAGCTCAGCTGGCTGGATGCCTGCGAGGACAGACAAGTTCTCCGTTGGTGTGGGACGCAAGCATCCAATGGTAATGTGCAAAGCATCATTGAGAATGCTGTCAATTAGGCGAGTATGCGTACTACGACAGCAAACTGGTGCACAGTGCTGAGCTGTGGAGTAGACCAAGAACAGAGCAGAGATGCGCAATGTCATGGCACCTGCACCCCATCTGGATCTCGCATGTCGCCTCAACAGCGCTACTTGGGTGGAGAGTTTTTTGCGCAAAGCCTTGAGGTGGTCATGGAAAGTGAGCGACCTGTCCAGCTTTACCTTAAGCTACGTTGGGACTGGACAGAGTGGCAATAGTTTGCCATTGTTATAAACATTAAGCTTACGTTTGGCCTCTCTGTTGTTAAGATGAAGGCCGCCGTCACCGTTTTCGTTTTGCTGAGCTTCAGCCTCCAAGTCTGGAGATAAGCTGAAAGTATAGTCATGTCTTGGCTTAAAGTGTTCTCCACAGCCTTCCAGTCTCAAGAGGCATACAACAATGCTAATTCATCAGCATATGCATACTTTTGAAAAGTCATGGAAGGCAGTTTGTATGTGTAAATGATGAAAAGAAGGAGGGCCAAGACCAATTCCTGTGGGAGGCCGTTTCGCAAACGTCTTAACCTGTTTTGCTTGCTGTCATCAATAGTGAGCGTGAAGCTTCTATTTCGGACAAGTTCCACGATCATCTGGACCATGCGCTTATCCGACAGAAGCCTAAGCAACTTGCAGGGGAGACCATGGTGCCAGACAGTGTCGTAAGCAGCTGTCAAATAGACAAACACGACACCAGCCTTCTTCTTGGCCTCAAACAAATCCTCGATGTTTTGAGTAAGCAAAACTGTGTGATCCACGGTTGACTTTTTCCGTCGGAACCCAGCCTGCTCCCTAGGGAAAAATGGATCAACAATCGGCTCAATACCAGCGTGTATGAGCCTCTCGAGGATCTTTTAGGGGACGCAAAGCAAGGAGATGGGACAATAGTTTTTCGCGTCCTCTAGAGGCTTCTTGGGTTTAGGGATCCCCACTGCCAGTGCTCTTTTCTATACTTTTGGAATTTTGAGGTGGCGCAGGCAGGAAGAAAAAAAGCCACACAATCAGGGCTTCAGTGCAGCTCCAGCATGGGTTATTAGCTCCGGACAAATAGAATCTGGGCCTGGAGCTTTTCGTGGTTTTAGATGTTTGATGGCAGCAGCGAACTCTTGAGAGGTAAAACTTTCAGAGATGTTCACTGGACTTGTTGGAGTGGCCCTCCAAAAATCTGACACTTCTTGTGAGATGAGTCAAAATGACTTACTGTCAATACCCTCGTACCTGCCGTTTGTAATCAGCTGGGACGCAATAGCGTTGGCTGAGACAACACAGTGACAAGGGGAGTGCCGTGATCTACCTGTTAGGCTGTCCAATATACTCCATGCTTTTCGGCTAGAGTGCAAAAAGTCAATAGTCTAAACTGCCTCGGATCATCGATCTCTTCGTTTCTTGTCAAGCCTGAGGAGCAGGGCTGTGGCAGCCCCGTTAGAGTCGCTTCCTTCAGGCGACTGCTGAAATGTACGGTAGAGGTTTTTGCATTCAACATCCCAACACAGTATGTGGTTATTTTGACAACCGCGTGGGATGGAATTTTTGGCTACTGTTCTGATGACATTGCAGAAGTCCTGGTAGGCCAGATCCACATCCGGTAAATCTGGTGGAAAAAAACCCTTGGCAAGTTCATTTGTCAATGCATTTTAGTGGCTCCAGTTTTCCTTGCGGAAGTTCTATCGCTTAACAGGCTTGCTCGGAACAGGCATAACAAGTCTTGGTGGGACAATAAGCGTGGCTCGTTGTTGTGACCTAGGAATCTTCTCTAAGATTGGCTGTCAGGTACACGACTTTCTGAACCAACACTGACAAATGTCTGATCAGAATTGGACCAGCGTTCCAGGGGCCAGAAAGAAAGGTGGCCACATTCTTTGCGTGGTGGAGAGGGACAAGGCCGTTAAGACTTGCCCAGGCAACAAAGTACTCTCCATCGGCACTGTTGGTTCTATAACCCCAGTTGACATGCGGACAACTAAAATCGCCAGCATAGAGAACCGGGTGAATGAACACAGGGAGATCAGACGCTTGCAGTCGCGTAGTTGGAAGTTTGTAGACATTGACGATTCTATAACCATCAACGTCCACGTACAGCCACTACCTCCGATGTAGTGGGAGACTAATCAACAAGGATCCATTTTATCCGATAATGGACAAACGTGGCAAGGCCATGCTTTCTGCTTAAAAAAGACCCAGTTGGTGCAAAGTCTAGTATTGTTAGCTTATCTGCACAAGTGCAGCGGGTCTCCTGAAGGAGAATGACGAGTGCCTCATACTGCACAGCAGCATGATGAAGTACATTCATCTTGCTTGCAGTGAAGCCTCCAATGTTCAGCTGCAAGACTGCTGGCCTTCGGAACTTGTTGACGGTGTGCCCTGACAGGAGCACATCGCCACGCCCTGAAAAGAGCGTTTCACGGTAGTAGGCCTTTGGCTGAACATCGGGGTGAGGGGTTACCCTTCCAGGTTGGCAGATTCGGTTTCTGTCTGACATTTCTGAAAGGCGTATTAACGGCCCAGTCTGCGGGAAAGCACCTGCCATCTGGGCCATTTCCAAGTACAATTGAATAACATAAATCATTATTCAGTCCTTTTGCGCTTTTTTGCTGCCACGGTTTTAGTGTATTTTTATTATGACTGAGTAAATTTTCCAGAGTTTCATGTTTTATTCTTCACACTGCCTTCATCACTATGGCCATTCGGGTGTTCTGTAAATGCCATTTTCAAAGTTGTTGATATGACTTTGCAGAGAAATCGATTGGTAGATTGATGCAAAGTTTTATGTAACAATTGATCGCTCAATAGAGAAAAGGCGCAAGAGCAGCTTCATTGCGAGCAGGGAGGCTTAAGGCGTTTGAGGTGTTTTTTTTTTCAAAAGAAGATATCCGATTTATTTTGTAACGTGCAATGAAACAAATAAAGATTTAATATGAGAAAACAGTGAAAAATATACTCAAATGCAGTAACAGAATAGTAAAATAAACTAAAATGAATAAAATACATTAAAGTAAATATGCATATCGATCAGTCTTTTTGATTTGCGGCATTGCACTTCGCAATGTTGTATACGAGTATAAATTAATACTACAAAGTTGTTTTTTGCTACTTACATTTTTTAAATGCTATCTGATGGTTGGAAAGCATATTGCCCAAACGCGATTTTATATAATTTAAAGTTCAAGTAGAAACAAGTGAATTTTGTTTTTCTAGCCTGATAAGAGCCATGTAATGAGCAGCAAATGGTTACTTCTAATTGCTCATTGTACATATCCTCCATAGATATTAGCGACATTGTGGAATAGAAGACTAATTTATGCCTTTTTTGAAGTTTTTAAATTTTATCTTTTTACTTGAATTGCCTAGTATTTTTGTTTGATAAATTTACTGGATGCTAAAAACTCCAAGCAGAGCAAATCTTTCTAAAGTACTGTACCGTTTTCGAGAATGCAAAAACGACATTATCATGACGCTTGCACACATGATTATTCCATGAGTGTCACCATAAAAGCACTGTTTGAATCCACTTTTCTGCGTTGCCGAGTGTACAAGTCTTTTGATGAAGGCATATATTCAAAAGGACTTGGAAAGGTTTTTGTCATGGTTGTGTAAAAATATTTTTGAAAAATTTACAAGTTTTGGCATTTGCAAGTAACAGGAAACTGAAACCACTTTCTAAATATTATGTTGCTGTCTTTTACAAGAAGATAACTTATCGATTGATTTAATGAGCATTATTTATTATTACTACTCGAAGCTTTAACTGATAATGTATTTTGCAGCAAATTTTTGCTATCAGCCTTTTTTGTCGACTGGACCAAGATGTTGCTACGCAGTGTTTGATAACGAGCAAGAATTTGGTTCTTTGATTTCGGAACCACGAGCTAGCAGATACGAACGCTATCAAATTCCGTTTATCGACGACATTGTTTTCTATTTCAGAGGCGAGGAAGCATTCAACCAGCAATATAACAACGCAATTAGTAAATTTATTTTATTACTTTTTCGAAACAATAACTATAGATTTTTCTGTTGCTAGTCAATGTTAAGTTTTCTTTTTCTTTAAAATGGAAGCATGACATGAAGCGGTGATTAACCAAAACTTACAATCATTATCAAGGTATAAAATAGCGGCCTTCTATTTCGACCACTCGCGAAGAAGCAATGCAAACTGGTTGTCCCTACATTAACAAAGCGAACTGCTGTTGGTGGTGTCCAAATTTTGTTTTGTTTAAACACACCTTGTTCAAAAATCGTTCAAAAACCGGTAGTTGGTTAGCTGCTCTACATTTCTAATCTGGCGAAGCTCGTAACTGACTTATCACAAGACGGGTTGACTCATGTTTGTGCCCAACATCATCTTTTTCTGCAAGCTTATATGTATTTTTATACTTTCTTTTTTACAGACGGAGATCTTGCGCCTCTTGAACAATGTTGCGTGACCAGCAGGAACCCAAGTTATTGTAACAGATACAGATCAAGACGGCCAGACGCAACTTGCGTTGGTTACCAACCTCCTGTTTTAGGTAAAAACCGTACTTTCAATTAGACGTGTTTACCATTTCATGATCGTTTCAGATTAAAAATATGCTGTATGTTTTTCAGCTTTTTGATTTGAAAAGCTTGATCTATCTCTGGACGATTGCGAGTTATTTTTTGTTTGCTGTCGAGTGATTGGCCAGTTGACGCGTTTTATTGTGTTTGATCTGTTCTGTACAGTCATAGGATTAGAATTATCACTTATACAACAATGTATCTGCCAATCTGTGTGTTTATAAATGTGTTTGTGCAATTATTTATCAACCCTTTTTGGTAAAAATTGTTTTAGCTGAAAATAAGCGTTTACATGCAAACTGACTATCAATGCTTGTCCAGTACTGCTACTGTTAAACTCGAAGCAATATCAGTTATTATTCAAGTAAATCTTCAGTGATCTTATCTTCATTTTTCACCTAAACTAAGTGATTTATTGGAGGCTGTCGTAAATTACAAATTGCAAACGATTTCGAATATCTAACAAAGTTTTTTCTACCATTGGCATGAAAATTCAATTTAAAACAACCAAAAGAGTTAATGACTGCTTAATCGGTTGATACTATAAACAAGACACTGCGACGTTCCACTTAATTAATTTAGTCATAAACAGCCTATTTATTCATGTTTGTTCATGAACAACGTACCCAAAAGATGTCCATACGACCTGCTAAAAGAATAAATTTAGAATTTAAATCAATGACATATATTTTTTAAGGTTGGGGTCTAGGCGACCCTCATATTACCACAACGGACGGAGCCATGTACACCTTTAATGGTATTGGAGAGTATTTCATGATTTATACAAACGATTCCTTCATCTATCAAGCTCGCACAACACGAGCTGTGAAAGCTGATGGTAATCTTTCAGACGCTACAGTTTTCTCGGCATTTGCTGCTCGAGATATCAGTTCTAATTCTGGAGTGGTAAGAATTTGGTTTATTTCACATTCTTCAATCCTAAGCAAAGTATTCGAAACTGCGAAATAAATTATTTTCGTCTTTCTCTCATGTTTTATTTATGGCGCGACACCAAGCTATTTAATCACAATAACTGAGCATTGCTAAAAATTACTCAATATGAGATATCATAGCCAAAGCTTTGTTCACATTTTTTCTGAAACATGACCAGAAAATTGACTTCCAGTAACTTCTTACCCAATGAGTCGCAGAAAGTATGCCTAATCATTGCTCCTAAAATAGAAAATGACAACACTAAGTGCAATAATAGATGGTTTACTGAGTAATGTTCATTTCACATGTTTGCATATACCGAAAACCGTAGACCTTGGTAACATTATTTTATCTTCAAATGCATTTTGGACAGTCTGTCATAAAGCACTTGGAAGTATACTTCTTAACCGCAGCAAAACTGTCATAGCCAAGCAAGTCAATTGCTTCCCAAGCTGTGGTGTGCAGAGAATGACAACTCAACTCAGAATAATCTGCACCATTTCGGCAGCGCACTTCAGTTTAAAAATACTCAAATTTATTTTTCTTGATTAGTTTCAAATTGAAATTGATAACAGCAACGCAACCGGAAATGGTTTAATTGTTAAAGTCGATGGCAGCGTGCAAACAGACTTGTCAAGTCGTAAGTATAAAGAAACATCTTTATTTAGTTTGAAGTAGTTGACCAATTGTGACTCGAGCAAAGTGTAGTAAAGAAATAGAAGTTCAAAGCTAGACTAAAATGTTTAACCAATTTTTTTCACATACATTATTTTGGCATTGATGATTGTCGTTGTTTTATACATGGATCGTACTTGGTTGATTATTTGTAAAAAGTAACAAAAAAATAAATAAAGTAGTTTTTGATAATGATAGATGACATTATAGTTTTGACAAAAACGTATCCAAAAGGTTATTACTGATTTTATTTTGATTATCAAAATAAAATTGCAAGATTTTACTGCAACTTCCTAATGATTTGTTATGATGATGAATTAACAGTTCCAATTGTGGAAAAGAAGGTCACTTTAACTCTCGAAAATGATGGAGCTGTGAAAGCCACTTTCGAATCTGGTTTTTCTTTGACCGTAACTGCTAATAACTTTTTACTCTCTCAAGTGTTTTCCGGTGGATCTAGTTTAAACAACGTTGCTAAAGGTCTTTTAGGTAAGCATAGATATGATAGGCATGTTTAAAATAAAAGCTTTTTAATGCATTTTGGTCCACCAGTCTAGTAGAAATGAGGCAATTGTGTTCAAAATGGCAGAGTTTAAATCTATTTTATAGCTTTAAGTTTTCAACATGCTATGTCATTGCAGAATGTTAAAAACTTAACTGTTTGCTAAATTTGTCCAGCAAAGGCATTTGTTTTGAACTGCATTCTCCAAAAAACAACAATTCTGTTCTAAATTTGAACCGATGATCATTTGGTCTTGATTTTTGTGGCAATACTCATGTACTGTTCTTGTCCACTGTAATGATTAAATTCAATTTCATAAGATTAGCTCTGTTTTATACCATTAGGCTGCGCGGTACGCTATTTCTAATGAAATAGTCTAGATGTCAATCGGTGGATCTGGATGCTTACATATGCCAGTTAATGGACCGCTGTATAGCTCTTTCGGAGAAGGCCAGCTTTAGTCACTACAACTGTGACAGTCAGTGAGCTACAAAAATCATTGTTGACAACGTAAGAACGAATAACTTGTTGTTGACAATGCATTGACATAATTATAAATGATACCAGGCAACCTTTTGCGATAAAGGCAATGGTAACTGAGCATTACTAAGTAGGACTTTTGCACACAAGGCCTGAGGAGTTTAATAATATTTTCGCAAAACAACTGCGTTGTGAGCTTTTTGGTAAGAGCAGTTTTTGCTGTTGCTCTGGTTGGGCTTCAAATGCTCTGTTCCTTTGCAACTGGTAACTTTAATGCTTGTCTGCATATACGTTGATTTAAATATAACCACCGATGTTTTCTGTTCCGATTGAAGTTTAAAGATAAAATTGCTAGTTCATCATGCATGTAAATTTAGGAGCATGGAGTGGTTCCCTAGAAGATGATTTTGAATTAAGAAATGGAACGGTTCTAGTGTACAGCGATCTATTAGTTAGGGAAAATCTTGACATACTGAACGGAACTTTGTCAGAAAGAATGATTTATCAGTTTGGGCAATCTTGTAAGTTTTTTTATTTCTCACAATAATTAGGCGAATGTGATTTTGTGGTTGTTGTTATGGCCCCAACAGTAGCTACGTGCTGCAATCATCGATTGAGGCCTACATTTCATTTTTGTAATCATGACAAAGAGCATTCAGTTTAATATTTTACCCGCCACATTACTCGTTTGGCTGAGAGTGATACAGGAGAGCAGTAAACATCATTTAAGAAGTCTTTAGCGTGACTCGACAAGGGAATTGAACTTACGTCTACCGACTCCAAAGCGTACACACTAATCACTTCGCCACCGCGCCGGTGCTTTTGCAGTTAAGAGTTGATTTGTGTTTGGAAAACAAAATTTGAATGATTCATAATTTCTAAAACTGTTTACGAGGACACTTTTCATAAATTTTGATTTCTTATTTTGCCAGTAATGCTCTGAAAAACAACAATTATTTTGCAGTCTTTAAATTCATAGGCAATTTATTTTCTTCCCTATTGCTGTACTTGAAAAGTAAATCAGTCTAAAAGCCGCAAATGAAAAAATTACACTTGACAGTTTGTCCCTCTCAACAGAATTAATTTGCTAAGCAATTTCAATTGAAAGACATCAAAATACAGCAGTTGTTGGTACTACAAACATCATTGCGCTGCATGACTACGAAGACTTTCTCGTACACCAAGCATTGTAGAGATTGTATAAAAAAAGAGGAGTAGGATATTTTTTTTTCTTGCTCTGTCCGCTATTTGACACCAGAATAACAACACCTTTTCTTGCAAACACCATTGTAGTTGGTTAGCTTAAAGACTCGTCGGGTATAATTCATGTTAAGGCAATAAAGAAAAGGCTTATTACTTAGTCGTTGAGTCACAGAAAACATTAGAAATAGCTTTCCCTTCATTGACAATGAATAAGCTCTTCTTGACAAAGCCTTTGAATTGCGCGACTTTTAAAATAGAAATGTTCTGTTGGTAATTGCAAAGGTTTTATTGGAAACATTTTTAATTGTAAACTAATAAGTCTAGGTGCATCGGTTTGGCCTCGTAAGCAGAATACCATAGAATGACCCTCTATTCAATATCCTTTTTCACAGATACGTTTCCAGCAAAGTGTTTTACTTAAATTGCGATCAAATTTACAAATTATTGTTTTCCAGGTTAAAAAGGACGTTAAGTGAAGTTTGTTAACTAAGCAATTTAATTGACTTTTTATTTTCAAACACTAATTAGCTGTTGTTGTTGAGTGATTTTATTGCTCAATGCCGTTATAGTACTTCTCTAAAATACTTTTTAAACTGAAATAATTTCTAAATTTTATTTTGTTAATTATTTAAGTAAAAAATCGGCCATTAACCTGGCTCTTAAATCCCAAAAACGAACTTTTTTTTCATTACAGGGCAGATATCGGAGACGGAAAGCTTGTTTAATTACACTGGAGGAAATGATACCTACATGGCATACAACCCATCAAATGTCTCAGAACCCCCGTTTTTGGAAGAGTTGGTAGAGCAGCAACGAAATTCCGAAGAATTTAACACTAGCCTTGCCCTATGTACTAGTGATGGTACTGTTTCAACCCAATGTCTCTACGATTCCCTGCTCACCAACAATAATGCTATTGCTATGGCAACAATGACAGAAGTAGACAGAGTCGTGGAAACTATGGCTGCAATTGGTGGGTATATTGTGTATGTTTTTAGTTATGCCAGTACTCTGTAACAGAGGTTTCGCTAAACTCTTGTGTTGCGCGAAACCACTAAAGAGGCATCATCAGCTTTAAGGGCTTCACAAAAGTTTCTCCACCTTTGATTTCATTTGAAAAAACATTAAGCTTTTTGTAATCAAACGAGAATAATTAGACAAAGTTTGACAACTCTACCGTAAACGCGTGATGTAAAAATCACCTTAATTGCGGATTTTACAAAGGTTTTTGAATTACCACACTGGCAACTGTAAAAATGATTGCATATCCAAAGAAGCTAAAAGATTTATAGGCTAATCTATCTGCGTTTCCAACCATGAGTAAGCTTACGAAGAAGAATGAAGCCAATCTTAAGTAACAACATACATAACATGTGCACAGTATATAGCGCGATTAGCTATTTAGTCTTGCCCGTAAGGGGCTTATTAGGTGCATGAATTTTAAAATCAAGGCATGCAGAATAATGTAATAAAAAAAACAAAATGCAATGACATACTAACATCAAGGGGTTTAATAGATTTTTAGATGTATTGAATCTCTTGATCTTGGCATTTCATTGCATTATTGTGCATGCCTTGATTTTAAAATTTATTCGCCTGATAAGCCTCTTTTGTGCCAAACTAGTTGCGCGTTTTGGTTTATTTTAAGCGCAACAATTTCATGGCAATTACTGCTGGGTCACAAATACAAGACAAGTAGTTGAGTTTTGCAAAAAAAAATGAATAACGGCTGTTGGTTTTCGCCAAATAACGGCAGAATATGTAAATAACACTCGTGGCCAACCAGTTGTAAAGTAAAAATTATGAATTAAACTTCGTGTGAAACTACCGTATATGCTCGCTTATAGGTCACATTGGTGGATAGGTCTCAACTTTAGCTTGTCGCTGTCAAAGTGGGTAATTGCAGTTGACCCTTGTACAGGTCGCACCCCTAATTTGTGCTTGTCAAAGTGGGTATTTGCGATTGATAGTCTATATATCACACTGTAATATCATGAGTTACACGGCTCATTCTAGCAAAATAACTATTGAATATTCATCTTTTTTTCAAAAATTTATTTACAAATATCATGCTGTCAGATAGCATAATATAAACATACTATACCTAAAAAGGTTTGCGCTTTTACAATTGTAAATGCGCTTGCGTATGTAAAAAGTGTTTATGGATATACCTTGACAAGAGTACTGGTGTTTGTATTCATGTTCAGTGTATAGGTCGCACCTAAAATTTTGGTTCAATTTTTTTGGGTAAAAAAGTGCGACCTATGCTCGAGTATATACGGTACACTTTTATCCAGGAAAATCAGGGCCAATGCTGTTCTCACAATTTTTTTGTGATATGAGTTACTTGACGGGTAGCAAAGTACAGCTGAGGTTTTATGGCGCCGGAAAGGTTGAAGAGAGCTGACCTAGGTTTGTTCGGCAGAGCAATAATTGTTTCCAAGCTACAGTATAACACTCGTGTTGACTTTATGCACCTATGATAATATACCTCGTAAGAGTATTGCAGGCAGTAAATAAACGAGCACTTTTTTTGGTGTATAATATAACTGGCAGTATTTTGGGTTTCGACCTTAATTTGTTCTACTTGTATCACTATTTAAAGCAAATATCAGCTTAAGTTGATAAATATTTGTTCATTTTTGTATTTATGACATAGATTTGACAAAATTAGCCTTCGCTAAAGGCAAAACATGGTATTTTATAAAGAAAATGATCAGTTTAGCTATTAAAATTGTGGCCCTGTATTGGCTAAAAACAAAACCATCAATTTTAGACAATACTCCTCCTACAATATCACTACCTGATGATTCCAATGTGGTTGACGGGAATCTGCGAGTTCGTGTTGGTGTTGAGACTCGTATAACCATCAATGCAAGTGACCCTGACAATGAAATGGAAGAGCTTACTTTTTCGTTCACCAACACCACTGGTATAGTAATACCTGAGGGAGCCTCGATTAACAATGGTATATGTTGTATTATATTTGTCATAAGTTATCTTAATTTAATAAAAGACTTAAACTTTGGTTTTGTAGACAAGAAATTTTTTTAACAGATTGCGCAAAATTTTGTCGAGTATGCATGGAACAACTTAGAAGTATCAAAGACATATGAAATTGATGACGCAATTTTATCCCATACGATATCTTTCTACGTGAAAGAGCACAGCCGTTGCTATATAGCCAATAATGTCTGATCAAGACCTAATGGGTTTTAGTAACTGCACCACAATGCCATCACAATCACTGTAGCCAATTAGTGTTTATAAAGATAGCATTTCACAGGCTTTGCTGAGAGTAACTTTTCTATGTGTTTTCCAGTTACTGGTGAGCTTGTTTGGACGCCGACTACGGCAAACATTGCAGTTTCATCACAACTAACATTAAGCATTGAAGTAGCAGACACTAATATGGGTTCCAGCGTTTTAGTTATCCCAGTGCTTCTATGCAATTGCAATAACGGCGGAGAATGTCTGTATGATAGCTTGAGTGAAGGTTTTGATAATTACGCGGTAAGTTCTTAGTTTTATAGTTTAAAGTCTGATGTAATACAATTAGTTAATAATAGATAAACACAGTTAGCAATGCCTATCCCAGCGGAAAAATTGGTGCAAACCTCAATGATATCAAGCAAAACTTTAAGGCGCCATAGAACTGCTATTTAGCCCGTAGGCTTTTTACAATTTTTGCATACAATATTTCTATGTCAGCGTTTTAGTTTATAGTTGTTTTGTTGTTAGGTGGTAGAATGTAACTGTACAAGGGCATTTTCGGGAAGGGATTGTTCAGAGGATAGGGATGAATGCGCAGAATCTGTTTGCTATCCCAATGTCACTTGTACGGATGCGATAGCTCCTAGCACAGGCTTTTCCTGTGGAGACTGTCCTGAAGGAACCACAGGTATGTTATATCATATAAGCCACTCCTTGTTATGCCCTGGAAAATGCATTAAATTGGTTTAATTTTTTTCAATTTTTGTTGGTTTTGTATTTTTCAACTGAATAAATGAAATAGAAAATTGAAAAATTACTAATGTGCAGATGTACTGACGTTCACGATTTGGTAAAGGCAACATTATCGGAAAATTTCACGTTGATAAGCATTTTTTAAATATCTGAACCAAAAAGACCTGTTTTTGCAGGCAATGGAAGAAACTGCTCTATTTTGAATTTGTGTGAACCTAATCCTTGCAATGGAACTTGTCAACCGATGCCAAATAGTTTCAGTTGCTCGTGTCTGACTGGTTACGAAGTTAATAGTGATAATATGACCGTTTGTGACGACATAGACGAATGTATAAATTTGCCATGCAATGATACATTCAACTCAATGTGCGTAAACACAGATGGAAGCTTCAGGTAATAATGGATGACATACAAAATATTTTTTGTTTAAAAAGTATAACTTGGGACACAAAACCTTAAAGTTGAAACAACTGAAGCTACATATTTCTGAATCTTTTAAATATAAATTTCTCAAAACGTTGTTGTTGTTGTTGTTACTGGACCACTTCCGAGGGATGGGGGCATGGCGGAAGACCATGGAGCGCCAGAAGCCGGGCAACTACCCAGGGTTTGGACCAGAGGTCGCAGAGAGACAAAAAGTCGCCAAACAGTCGGTAGCTGGACAGTGCAGAATGAAATGAGAGGTGTCCTGGGACGAGTGTCCGCAGGCGCTGCAGGAAGGATTCTCAATTCTGCCAATCCCAGTAAGATAAGAACTTAACAGAGGACTGTGTCCGTTGCAGCATAGACGAGAGAGAACACAGCGAGCGTGACGAGGGAGCACAAATTCTTCGGTGGAAATCGAGGGAACCTGTGTGTCAAAGAATTTAGATGAGACAGTACGTGTCCAGTCCGAGAAAAGACTGGAGTGGATACGAGAGATCAGAGGGGAAAGACTACAAGGGATTGCAGAGGGCGCAAGTAGCGCTCCACGTCTGGCTAGCTCATCAGCCGCGTCGTTCCCCGGGAGAAACGAGTGTCCGGGGACCAATTGTAGCTTGATAGAACAGGAGGATAGAGAAAACAGTTCCTGCCAGATCTGCTACAGAGTTTGAGGCAAGAGGAAAGATGGAGGAGAAAACAGGGTGGCGAGGACAAAACGAGAGTCAGATAAGAGGAGAAGAGAAGAGAAATGGCAGACTTGTTGGTGCTGCCGAGACCAACAAAGAGCTCTCAGAATGGCGCAGACTTCAGCAGAAAAACTTGAGCATACTGGGCCTGCTGAAAAGGAAAGAGTGACCTCAGTGCCACAGAAAGAGCAGTTGGCAAGTACGCCAGAGCCGCCTTTGCCAAAAAGAAAAGGAACAGAGCCGTCAGTCCAAAGTACCAGATCATGGGGGAGGAGAGTCAAGCAGAGCGAGAGCCGCACGTTGACGAGAGAGAGGGGGTCAGAGCGGGAGCATGGAGAGGAAAGGATGAACTCCACCGTGAACGAAGGCAGATTGCAAGGCGGAGAGGGAGGGCAAGCTAAAAGAGCCTCCCTAGAAGAGGTAGAAGGAAGCATGAGCGGGTGAGTAGACGAAAAAGCTCTCCAGGAACGATCTGCACAGTCTTGCTTTCACTCCTAGTCTGGCCAAACTGAGATGGGAAAAGAGGTTGTGAGACGATAAGCCCGCTCATAAGATGAAAGAATGAAATGAGTCAGGGTGACTCGAACGGGAGGTAAAGAGGCCTCGGAGAAAAGGGGGTTAGGGGAGGACGAGAGGCAGCCGGTGATGGCGCGACTGGCCGCTTGGTAGAGGTGTTCCAATTTGATGAAATTGGTAGCGCTTAGAAAAGGAAACTATCCGGGTGAAGCATAAGCGAGAAGGGGCCGAAGAAAAGATTTATACAGAACAGAGAGAGACTCCTTAGAGGGGCCCCATGAGGAAGCAGAGATACAGAGTAAGGCCTTGAGATGTGGGAATAATTTGGCCTTCAGCGAAGATACATGCTTAGAAAAGGAAAAGAGTGCGGTCGAAGGTGACCCCAAGAAAAGTTGGAGTGGGATTGAAATGGAGGCGGGAGCCGAGTAAAAGGAGGTTGGGCTGGAGGTTAGTTTGGTGGGGGTCGACTAAAAAAAGGAGGCCTCACAATTGATCGAATTGAGAGGAAGACACCAGTACTCGGACCAGCGCTCCAATCGAAACAGAGCTCCTTGTGTGGCTTCCACCGCAGTGGGGAGCGTGGGGGGAGGACCAAATGGCCAGATCGTCAGCGTAAAGAGAGCAGCTGACAGAAGAAGGCAGAGAAGCCGGAAGATCATTGATGAAGAGAGAGAAAAGTACAGGGCCAAGAACGGATCCTGGCGGAACACCTCGACGGACTCGAAAGGAACGACTTTTGTGATTTTAATAAACCACGCATGCGCGCCTATCAGAAAGAAAAGATTGAGTCCAAGTGTAGACCGTCCAGGCGAAAACCGGCCTGGCGGGTAGAGAGAATGGAGTTGGATTCCAGAAAGAAGAGTAGACGGGATAGAATGATGCGTTTAAAAAGCTTTGATATGCAGGAGATGAGAGAGATAGGATGGAAGGAAGCAGGAGAATCGAGAGGCTTTCCAATCTTATGGATGAGAACAATAGAAGATGTCTTCCAGATGGAAGGAAAGGAATGTAAAGTCCGGGAGAGATTGAAGGTGTGAAGAAGAAAATCCATGCCAGAGCGAGGAAGATGCTTAAGCATGGGATAGGCAACTTTGTCTGGACCAGTGGCAATGGAGGAGGAAAGGTTGCAGGCAGCTACAAGAAATTCAGCGGGAGAGAAAGGAGAGCAAAAGGTCGAGTTCAGGGCACGTGGCACGGCGGAGCTCGGAAAGGAGGCTTCTGGCTCTGCTACGCAAGGCCTTTGGCTGAGAAATAGAACAGTTGAATCTCAGGTAAGCGGCATAGATCAAAGCCGATTCCCTGGGAGAAGAACAGTTGGGGAGGTAGGTGAGATGGAAGATGAGGTAGGAGAGCCAGCGATAGGCCAAAAAAGAGAGTATACAGATTTAGGGTTAGATTTGGGTAAAAGAGAAGAGCAAGTCGTCTGCCATGCCTCAGCCTTGGCCTTGGCAATGACTGACGAGGCGCGTCGAGAAGCGAAGATGTAAGCCTGGCGATCTTCATCACGTCTGTGAGCGACAGCGAAAACCTTGCGTCTTTCACTAACCGCTTCTTCCACCTCAGCAGACTACCAGGCTTTAGCATAGCGTTTAATGCAGCCGAAAGGAAAGGAAGATTTGGCCATATTCAGTGCCAGAAAGGTAAAGAGAGCAGCAGCAGAGGAAAGAAACGAGTATTCCTCTGCAGAGGGATAATGAGAGTCAAAGCAGGAGGCAAAGTCATCCCAGCGAGCTCTCTGAAAGTTGAAGAAAGGAAGGCGAAAGACCGGAGAAAGAGGGACAGATAGTAGAATTGGTAATAGATCAGAACCCAGGTCCTGAACCACCTCCCAAGTCCAAGAAAGGGCAAAAGAAGAGGGAGCAAAGGAAATGTCAGGGGAGGAGCGATGTACAAGGGTAGGTATGTCAGGGTCATTAAGAGGGAGGAGGTCAAAAGAGATGACCCAATCGAATACTTCCTCCCCACAGGGGTCGGACGTACCTCTTGAGTCCCAGAGTGAGTAATGAAAATCGAAGTCCCGAAAATGAAGAGATTTCCGGAGAAGGGAAGAATGGAGGGAGAAAAGGAATCGGTTCTGCTATCTGCTGGAGAAGAGCGAATTGGGGAACCGTGTACATTAAGAAATGAGAGCAAGAAAGAGTTGTTTAGAGAGATGTTGACCCCTACATAATCAGAGTAGGGATCAAGCCAAGAAAGAGAGAAGGTAGAAAGTTCAGAGAAAGATAAGCCCTGTCTGACGAAAATGATGACGGCGCAGCTAGCGTGCGTGGCATCGCGGGAAAGAATGCCAGACCGAGAGTGGGTGCGATCAGAACGCAGAGCAGAGAATCCAGGAATCCGGAAAGAGAAAGATGAGTTAGATTGGATTCCTGGATACAGACAATGTCAACAGGATAGGACGAAAGAAAGTGCAGCAGTTCAATGCCCCTGGCTCGAAGATCTCGAGCATTCCATTGAAGAACTCTGAGGAAGTTAGGGGGAGAGAAGGCAGGAGGCGTAGAAGGACAGCAAGGAGCAAGGGGCGGTGGTGAGCGGGTAGAGGGAGAAGATATAAAATGGGCAGAAGGAGAAGATATAAAATGTGCAGAAGCGGGATAAGAGGTTCGAAGACGAGGGTGGGGCGGGACTGCAGCATTAGCAGAGGGAGGGCCACATTGTACAGTGGAGGTATATAGATTGGAGGAGTCCGAGGAGGAAGTCAGAGTGTTGCGAGTAGGGGCGTAGCAGGAGGAACAGCTCCAAGAATGAGAGCTGCCAAGAGTTCTGAATTTAGAGAGGAAAAGTTGTGAGCACCTTGGATGGACCCATTTGGAGCAGGTACAGCACTGCACTGACTTGCTCCACCAGGTCACATTTCCAGCGCACACTGAGTACGGAAAGATGGAGTCAGGGTTTGGATGAACGTTACCGCTCATCAAGAGAAGAAGAAGAATGAGGAGACCAAGACGGGCAAGAGAAAGGCAGGAAAAGAGAAAAAACATGCGACCGATTTTAAAGAAGCTGTGTGCTACCCTACTGCGGTCGTTCAGGGGGCAGCATAGCGAAAAAATTAAAGGAAGTGCCCGGGATATCTGGGACCCTCGGGAAGGCCAACAGCCATTTCGACCCAACCCAAACGGGGTTGGGGACGGCACCACCACGTTGAGGAAGCTGTTGATTGGTGCAGCTCAAAACGTCGTGTTGTAGGTGACTTGCAACTGGTGTTGAGGAAGATTTAGCATTTTTTGTATATCAAAAAAAGAATTGAATGGTGGTGTAAAAAGGATTACATAGAGATAAGTTATCGATAATGTAATTAATTGGGCGGGAACATGGGGGGTAGTATAGCGGGAGTGTTTTTAATGGATTAAAAATTGATCTTTGCGTTGATTCTATTAATTGTGGTGTTTTTTGACTAATTTTTCCGAAGCTACATCAAACATATAAATTGAATAAGTGTAAGGTTAGTGTAAGTTTTTACTTTTTAGATGTGCTTGTCTTGAGGGATATACTTTATCTAATTCTTCCTGCATAAACATTAATGAGTGTAACTTGAACATGGACAACTGCGATAATGAAACGACTGTTTGCATTGATACCTATGGAAATTTCACTTGCTCTTGCAGGAGTGGATATTCGAGGTGAGCAGCAGATTAATTTTTACGTTTTGATTCAGCTTTTTTTTGATATTTCAGACCATTTTGATTTCTTGGCCTAAAGCAAGGTGGCCCCAACACATACGCATTTTTTTAAAAAACTATCGTTCTGATTTTGCTAACATATTCTTTTGGTATAAAAACAACTTTTCAAAATTTTTACAACCCCGGCTACATTACTTATTGTGGCGTGATAAAATTTAGGTTTTGCATTCACTTATTTGATAGTAAAAAGAGAGACGACGTGGTTATTTTTCGAACAATCTGTCACACTTCAACCTCTACTAATACCGAACTATATTAGTTGCAAATAATTAATCTACCATCTGTACGGTATATTTCTACAACTTCTTGTTCCAACTACAATAAATATATTTACAAACAAACTTACATTAACCGCACTATCTCCTATTATACTAGCAGCTACGTTTAGCTCTAACAGATTTTACAATAAACACTTGTTTTCACCGAATAAACGCTCGCAGTATTGCGTCCACATATTCCATGTATCTCACTCTCTAAAATTAAAGATTTTCTATTATATATTTACTATACACAGAAAGCTCTAAATCAGGGGTCTGCCATCTGCGGCTCTCAGGCCAAATAGTGCCCGACGAGATGAATCTGTGCGGCCCGTGAAGCTACGTGACTTGTGGAATGCCATCCACAGATTGAGCATCCAAAGGAAAAGAGGATTTTGGTTTTAACGGCTCCCCCGCTGTGGATGTGGCATTTAACAAAAATTTTCTGATTGAAAACTTCATTTTATTGCGATTGATCTTCTAAAAAAGATCTTCAGCCAAAAGATCACGTCCTTTTTGAAGTTTATGAACAAAAAAATTTCAATGGAAAAATTTTGCCCTTTTTCATTTATTTAAAAAAGTATCTTCAAGTGAAGAACTTTGAAGTTTTGAGGTAATATGTATCGCGTGCAACAGAATTTTGGTTCTATTTCAATTTCAATTTTCTTCTTAAAATTGAGGCGACTTATTAGTAGTGCTCGAGTAATTAATTCTGACTGCAACTTTACAGCTAAGTAAAGATTGGCTTCCACTAAGATACTTTGAACCACGCACTTCTCAATCAAGAACAGAACAAATATATTTATAAAACAGTTTGAAACTTCAAAATCTTTCGCTCGTCGATCACACAAACTGAATGCACTTAAGCATACCAATCAGAAACCAACCAGAAAACTAATCCAATCAATTCACCGCTTGATTTTTGTCGCGCTAATAATCCACAACAAACCACCGCAGAACCACACGCTTTTTCTCTGCAGTCTCTATATACTCTTTGCTTCTTCACTTTCTACTCTACTACTACTACTCTCTGAATGCGTAAAAATCTCGCCGCCTTACAGTGTGCGATTTAGAAAATTCAAGAACAACATCACGTGACAAAGAAAAAGCACCGCCAATAAATTACGTAATCGGCAATCAACAATCTTCGAGAAGAAAAAAAAATGTTTACTGGACACTCTATATAGAACTTAAACACGTGATCAGCATATTATGACGTAAGAAGAGGCGCGTATGCTACAAATCTTTATGCGAAGGAAAAAAAGGTCTTCGAAAAATCAGCCGAGATGTAAAAAGCAAGTTTGGACTCGAGACAATTCCGGTTTACAAATAAAATAATCATGACAGAACAAAGGCGACAAATTACAGAAATGATATATGTGTAAAAACTATTCCTGAAAAGCAAATTTACTTATTCGTGACAATATCGATTGAACATAGATCTTGGTCCGCTCATTATGCAGTTGAGTAGAAGAGATCCGCCTGTAAAAAGTTTGCTCACCCCTGGTCTTGATATTTTCTACAAAAATACCAACGGAAATAACTATGATGCCGTAAACAAATTTGCCTATCTGGTGACGTCACAATCTCACAATAATTGAAATAAATGAATGTGGCTAGATACAGATTTAAGTTGCGTAAAATTTGAATAAAACCACAAGCTACTATTCGTGACAATCATATTCAAATTTGTACTGTTGCATGCTGTGTCTTACCTCATATTTTAGGCTATTGTGTAAGTGGTTTTTGATAAAATTATAAATGGGTCGATCAATAAAGTTTGGCACAAAGGTTGTGCCACCAAAAAAAGAAGACTTTTGCACCGTCAGAATTGGAAAGATAAAAAAATTTAAAAATAAGAATCATCCTAGCCTACCGCCAATTTTTTCTGGACAATCAGTTTCTGCAACAGTTCTTAATCGATAAAAATTTCCCACCAAAACTACCCCAGAAGAAAAATATTTAGTTTTTCCCAGAGGGTTGGGCACTTCCCCAAATCGGTCCGCAAATCCGCAAACTGCGGATATTTGCGGTGAAAAAAACTGAAATTTACCGCAAATCCGCAAAGCAATAGGCAGTGTTGCATGTTCCGCTGTAAAATCCGTTTGAGAAGTGGACGACCTTATTTCCTAGGTTGGAGGTTAACGTCCGGGTGTTGATCACTTTTTATTTTTTTGGAGGTTAACGTCTGGTCGACGGCAAAATTTGACCTCCAAAACAAAACGGTCATCATGGGAATACAAAATAACAGTAAATATTGCGGTCTAAGATTGCGGAAGTGCAATGTGCATTTGCGGTTGCGGAAGTACGAAAAGTTACCGCAAACTTATCGCAAACTTGCGGGTTTGCGGTTGCGGAACATCTCTTGCAGTTTTGCGGAATTTGCGGTTGCGGAATTGAGTTTAAATTTGCGGTGCCCAGCTCTGGTTTTTCCGAATTCATTTAGTTTTTCCGAATAAGGTAAAAATACGTAAGAAAAAGCAAAAAACATCTTAATTTTAGATTTGAAGATTTTTGTTGGTAAAAAAGTTACCTCAATAAACAAAAACCGCTTGCTTAGCAAATAGCCTTTGGTTTTGCTTACAACAATATGTAATTAAAAAAGCTGCAATTTTGTAGTGAAAATACTAAAACTTATTTTTTTAAATAATCGATTTTATTTGCGATTTGACTATATATGTTAAACCTTGAAAAGTTGGCAAAAGTATGTTGATTTGAATATCACAAGTCGCACAATACAGCTAGATACATATAAAAGGATGTGTCAACAACTTCTTCAAAACTTTGACATGTCACTCTTCTAATACTTTCAGATAACAACAATTTTGCTGCTTCAAACAACAAGTGTCAATTGCTTGTGGTTTTTCTAAAAAAATTTTATATTCCAAAATAGTCTGGTGTATCATATCAAAAAACAAAAACTGCATTGATACCAATTTCCTTATGATAATTCTACTAGGATATTATAAAGCATCAGCAAGTTTGACGTAAACTACTTATTTCAAACATAAAACAATTTTCACTATGGTGTACACAAATTGATTTCACACAAGTTTACATTATTTTTTTACTTTCATATTTTTGTTTTAGTACAAGCAACATTTCTATTTGCGAAGACGTGAATGAATGTAACAACAATACGTTAAACAACTGCAGCCCTATAAGTGAAGAGTGCGATAATTTTGCTGGGAGTTTCCGATGCAACTGCAGGCAAGTGCATTTTCATTAAGCATTACATTTTCATTAAGCATACATACAAAACAATTTTATGAAATTTTGTCGTTTTTATAGCTTTTGTAATCAAGCCCTCGGCCAATAAAAGACATCCTGTTTGTGTTCAGACCTCCATTGAAAGTTGCTAGTATTACTGTAGTTTTTTTTTTTTTTTTTATTTGCTTGATTTATCCTCCATTCACGAGAAAGCAATGTATCGTTATGTTTTGGACGGTGAATCCGCACTCGCTTGGGAGTTGCCACAAAAACTGTGACCAAAGCACTTACATTTTACTTTTTGCTACAGATCCGGTTATCAAAGTATCAATGGAACGTGTAGAGACATTGATGAGTGCTCAAACTCGACTTTGAACAACTGTGCAGATTCGAGAGTAGCGTTATGCAGTAATTTTGGAGGAAATTTCTCATGTAGTTGCTTAAATGGATACAGTGGAAATGGAACGGTAAAATAGAGTGAAACAAAAGCTTTTCTGGGATATTTTTTTTTAATTTAATAAAATCCACCGTAAAAAATTCACAAAATTAAGAGTAGTAAAATTTGAAGTTTATTTTTGTAGTCACAGAACATTTCCATTCACAAACTTTACGTTTAGTTTCAGATTATGCTTGTACCATTCAGGTTGAACACATCTAAGCTGAGGAAAAAGTATTCTTGCTAAACCAATATTATACTGGATTACACTACTGATTTTTTACTGCAAAGCATACGTTTTGCATACCTCAGATGTGGTATTAAGCAAGATTTTGTGCTTGGTAACGTGAAACTCAAAGCTCAATGGTGAGCTGGGAAACACTTCTGTTGGGCGTGCAAAATTTTATTGGCCAGTAAATGTTGATCAAATGTCTTTACAAATTTTATCGTCGGCACGGCTGGTCAGTAGGCTGGCCCATTTTCCTTAACGTCTTTAAAATTTTTTGTCGGTTTGAAAAAGGGTTCCATTTTGCTTATTGATATTTGCCAGCCAAAAAATTTTGTTCAGTTTTGACCATTGACTTTGGTTCACTCAAGGTGATATGCAGAATTTTTCTTAAAATTGGTCAAATTAAAAGTGTGTAGCTGTATCTGATCAGGAAATTTTTCAAACTTTGACCTCATAATTTTCACGTCATATTCTTTTTAGACTTCCTCTTATAATATCTTTGCTCTGCTTCAAGTCTGAATGATGTCAAATAGTGTATGTTTGGTTTGATATTTTAGTTGATTCTGTAGCCTCCTGCAGCCAGCTAAAGTGCTGGAGCTGCCTTTTTCCAACATTTAGCTTCAGTTCACAAGTTGGTGAGCAGAGAAAAAGCTTCTAGGCAGTGGCTTTCCTACTTGTGAATTGGAAATAACAGTTGTGGATTTACTCGATGCGTAATGTACAATCTAGGCTATCCAGCATATCTTGTAACTTTTGGTGTGAGAATGAGATGAGAGCAGTCATTATTTGTAAGCACAAAGCTTGAAATAGGATCAGTTCATCTACCAACAAAAGTTGTTAAAAATATGAAAAACTATATATGAGCAATAGGCGTACCAATAGCATTGACTGTCTTGTTTCTTACAGAGAAAAATTGTCAGGTGTTTGATGAATAGCTCACAAATTAAATTGTGTAAAATGATAACTAGGTCAAAAGGAAAGCTAAAGATATGGCTTTTTTGATGAATGTGTAGTGAATGATATCAGAGAAGCTAAACCACCAACAAGCAAAACTGTGTACCTGCATTTTCGATACTTACACTCTGAACTGCAAGAAAAACAGCCTGGAACATCTTCTCTGCGTAACTCTGCTAAAGTTGCAGTTGAAATTGTGAAGCAATGGTGGTTATATAAAGCTGGCATCCCAACAAATCTAATAACACTCTCATTGACATGATCTTAAAAATTCACAAAAATTGGACAATTTTGTTTAAGCAACGATTAAAAACAACGCAGCAACAGCTGGACAAAAGAGATGCCTTTTCAAAAGAAATAAAGAAAACACTTTGGACCCCTAAACCAAATTGTGAAAAAGGATTGAACACGGAAGATAAAAAGTTTTTGGAGAATATGAAAGGCGGCAGAAAAGGTGGAGTTTCATCATTGGATAGCATAACAGTGGCAAAAAACAAACAAACAATAGAAAAACTTTTGCAGTTGAAAAAAAGAAAATTTAATGAAGAGCAAAGAAAAATAGATTGCGTAATAAAATCATTCATTATTGCTGACAGAAAAAAGACAGTAAAGATAGTACATCAAGTAATGCTGGTGAAAAGGACGCTAACTTTCATTTACTTGAAACATCTAACAAAAGAAAGAAACAACTGCAAGAAAAGCGGCCTGCTGCTAGTCTAAATCTTGATCCAATCCAGTGGAGTACAACAGTCAGCCTTGTGGCAGACAAACATCATGTAAGCCGCAGAGGGCTAACAGAAGTAATGTCTGTTGTTGTTATCTCTGGTGGTGGTAACATCAATGACTTATCTTTGTCAAAAGAAACAGTGCGTAGACACTGCAATAGCATGCGAGAGCAAAAGGCCATGCGCATATCTGAGAAAAACCTTGAAACAATTCATGATTCAGAAAGTAACAGATATCTGCTACACTGGGATGGAAAAATGCTACAGAGCATAGAACATGTACAAACATTCAGAGAAGTTATTGCTATTCTCTTTTGACTGCAACTAATGAAAAAAGTGAAATTTTAATTAAGATTGAAAATTTAGACCAAGGACATAGCACAGCTGCTGAGGTAACCAATA
This sequence comes from Trididemnum clinides, assembly GCA_963675345.1. Classification (NCBI taxonomy): domain Eukaryota; kingdom Metazoa; phylum Chordata; class Ascidiacea; order Aplousobranchia; family Didemnidae; genus Trididemnum; species Trididemnum clinides. Next base: position 19,403,172 of record OY776304.1, on the reverse strand, counting down.
CAATTTTATTAATTCAATTAATTGATATTAAGGCGTATAGGCTAACTGCAATTGGAAATACCTCTTCCACGACCGGTTTCGTTCCTAGTAGGACTCTTCAGGTGGACTCAGGTATTGAACCGACGATCACATGAATTGCTTCATGCGGTTTATACCACTCCGCCATCGGTCCTATCAACTGATGCTGTTAATTCGTTAATCTTATAATTCGTAATATAATTTTGACACTTTAGACAAGTGTAACGTTGGAAAATCTAATCATTGGTTTAGTGTTTGATACGACTTTTATCAACACAAGAATTCATAAAGGAGTAACTGTATGCTTGGAAAGAGCATTTGGCAATAATCTTTTGCAACTGGCTTGTCCACATCATGTGCTGGAACTCCTATGTGGAGCGACTGCTTTTTTAGTTTATAGTACAACAAAATCACCAAATGAAGCAGCTTTTCAAATCTTTCTTGACCGATGGCCTGGTCTTGATAAACTGGACTTCCAAGTGCACAAAGCAAAAAGTAGGAAAGAAAAGACTGAATGTGAAAATGCCATTGGTTTTTGCCAAGCTGCACTCGTTAATGATGCCTCCAGAAAAGACTATCAAGAAATTTTAGAGCTAACTGTCGTTTTTCTTGGTGAGTATGTTTTTCCTATTTAGATGGCTCTGCATGTAGAAACAATATCATATTATGTGGTTACTGTGGTAATTAGTGTACTAAAAGATTTATGATATTGTAATGTTGCATGTAATATTGCACGAGGAGAGCTGCCGGATAAAAAACAATTTAGAATGAAGGCACCTGGAGCAAGGCATCACGCTCGCTGGATGTCGAAGGTGATCACTATTAAAATTGCCAGGTTGCAGCACCAATTGAAAAATGACATCCCAGAATGTCTATTAGTGAAAATTGTGGATCTTGCAAAGCTTCTATGCCTGTACTATGTCAAGCCATGGTCGAGAGCAACTCTGCCCTTTCAAGCCCCAATTGAGGATTTAAATTAGTACAAAATGTTGCTCACCAACACGAAACAACACAAATCTGAGGGATTTTGAGAGCTAGGCCAAGCCGTTGTTGGTAAGTTTGAGAATCACTCTTGGTATTTGACAGAGCGTTTGGTCGTCCTTTCGCTTTTCAGCGATGGTGATGTTCAGCAAAAACAAAGTATGACTAGAGCCATGAAAAGATATGACAAAGAATTTTCTTTCAAAAGTGCTGTACAGCAGATGCCTTTGATAACACCTTCCACTTAGCTGAAAGATCTAATTGGTCCAGAGTCACGGTTACTTTTCAAATTTATCAACGAACAACCAGTGTTTTTGTCGAAACCGGCTTCTCTCTGGGAGAAAGATAAGGGCTACATTCACATCAAATCACGACTTCTTCATCTAAAAGTAGTCAACGACTCTTCAGAAAGAGCACTTGGACTTGTCACAGACTACCATCAGTCTGTGGTAACAAAATCACAAACTCAAAAACAGTTTCTTTATCAGATGGTGAAACACCTTCGTGAAAAACAAAACAGTCAATTGTTGAAACCAAACGCAGAACGTTGTACCAAAAAGATCATGTCTGAAATGTGGTAAAATTCAATGACTTCGTATATATAATTTATATTCCAGGGTACATGGAGTTGCTTAAGTAAACCAAATTTGCTTGACAGAAGTTTGATTACTGCTAGTATCGTGTTCACTATCGTGTTAGAGAGTAATAGAAGACGGCGATTGAGCAGTTTTGGGGATGGGTAAAATTCAATATTTTTTAAACTTTCAGAATATGTGAACCAGGCTCAAACGTAAAAAATTTTTTGTAAAATTTGGTGTCAGAGTTACATTTACCAAAAGGAACGATGTTACCAACTGACAAAAGAATTAAAGAAAAAATTTTTTTTCAAGATTTTGGGCCAGTCTACCGGTCAGGGATGTAAAAATGCAAAGGAAACAAGTTTTCTAGAACCCCTAAAATTTCATGTAAATTATCCAAATGATAATTTTGCTCCCTCAAGATTAAACCTATGTTTTCAAAGAAAAAGTTGAAATTATTGAGTCTTGAAGAATTGTTTCGAACCATGAATGCTTCCGAATATAATTTTAGTGATTATCAAAAAATATTTCATTCAAGACCTTAAAATGCTGGGACTTCGTGTCTTAACAACTAAAGTGATAATTGTTGCTCTTAATATTGCTTCAAAACTTCCCAGTAAGCATGCATCAATTAACCTACAATACGGAAGTAAAGTCTAAAGCTAAGTTCCTCTGACCCTTTCTGAGCCTCCATAGGCGTGGTCAATTGATCACAGGGTAGGCACTTAGCGCGAGGTCTCCCTAATTTTTTTGGATGCGACTTCTGTAATACGCCATTTTTCGACCAAATAACCTACAATTTCTGGGCCGCCGATGCAATTACACTTGTGAGAAGCATTGAACTATTCTTTTTCTCAAACTTTGCATTTTATTCATTTTTTCTCATCATTAGAGTAAAATCGATAGCACATTAAGTTGCAGGAAAATCATTTTATACAAATTATAGTGCGAATTTGATCTAAAAACTTACTAAACGTGGATTAAGATGTAATGACTTTGGTCAATCTGCCACTACTATGATAACAACAATTTTTTTAAAATTTCGCCCGTATTTTTTTACAAATATATGCCATATTGCCATAACTTCTGAGACTGACTCATTTTGGCGAGTAAGATTCTTCAATTTTTTAATGTATGCAAGGTATCGAATCTCCATCTGTTACATGTATAAGAGCAAATCCCTGATCAGTAAGAAAATCATGAAAATTTTCTTAAGTATTTTTTGCGAGAGCCCTAAATTTCCAATTATATTTCCCCCAAAAAGTTTGAAGCTGAATTTTCGCTTTTTTCGGTCATAGAATGCTGAAATCGTGAAAGTAATTATAATTTGTGTGCACAGTTTTCTTGACACTTCCAAACTGGTTTTGTGATTGCGATTTAATTTTGTCTTTCTACCAGTATCTCAATTTCAATTGCTATGGCTTTAAACCTTGTGTTACCAATTAGCTTGTTTGAAAAGACGAGGTCATAATTTTTCTCTTTTGGTCAAATTGGAACCCTCTGCATTATATGTAAATCTAGGCCTGAGCTCTAAAATGAACAATGTTTTTCACTATCCATTTGTCTAAACCAGGGGTCGGCAACCTACGGCCCGCGGGCCGGATCCGGCCCGCCTAACAAAATCATCCGGCCCGCAGCCCTTTTACAAATTTTAGTAATGATACGGCCCGCCTAGTGGTAGTGCATTTCATTCTATTAATGTGCCCTTCTTGCGATTATCTTGCACTGTAAACTTATGAGAAACTATCTTAACAGAAATCGCTGGCGTAAAGCTTTGATTCACTATAAATCATTTCCAACCGTATTAGGTTGTGCAAACGTGATAATGGTGAATGCAAGTACCGGTAACTCTGTTTACCTTCCTAAGCTTTTTTAGGCCAAAGTCGCATTCAACAACTTTCTTACAGTGTACTAGTACTTGAGTCTTAACATCTTAGTTTACAAGCTTAAGTAAACCAAGCGTCTTTTATTCAATGACGTACTGTCTGGGTAACTGATAACTGACAGCAATATGTGTTACATTTGCATTCAACCTTTCTTTCAAATTTGGTGGTACATTTCTTTTCTGGTAGTCCTGTATAGCTGCGCCCAAGAAGAGAATTGAGTGGAAGTCATAGGAAGGGTTGCATAAAGGTGCTTGGCCGTTTCAGCTTTGTGATTGAAATAAACGATTTACCCTAATTTCTAATTGTAACTTTATTTAATACTAGCAGATTAACCCGTCGTTGATCGGGTAAAATGTAAAGACTGATCATACAGAAAGAAAATAAAACTGAACAATACAACCAGTGTCATAATTTCTTAGCAAATACAAATACAAATACATTAGCAAATACATAGACGATTGTGATCGAAATCAAAATACCGTACCCGTCGTTGATCGGGTAAAATGTAAAGACTGATTAAATTTTTACATTGAATAACCATATTTTAATATAGGTTGAATAAATATAGGCTCGTAGTCCCCCCATAGACGAATCTGAGCGAAATCAAAATACCGTACTTGGCTTCCCTGGAAAAAGTTATAGCAGATTTACGCGTCGTTGATCGGGTAAAATTCTTACATTGAATAACCATATTTTAACTCTTTCGATCCCGCGCGGGTATAATTACCGGCAAGCGATCTTTATGCGTTCGCTCCCGCGACGGTATATATACCGGCAATAACAGAAATGGCGGACATGCGCGCAATTAATTGCGTACGTCTCGTTCAAGCAAAAACGTTTACATATAAACCTTTCTAACATTCTGTTTGTGGTTTGTAATTAAATTTTTTTGAATTTTGTTGTGTGAGTTAATATAGGTTGAATAAATACAGGCTTGTAGACCCCCATTTCCACCAGTCCTTGATTGGGTTAAATGTAAAGAGAAGGAAAATAAATATAGATTTACCCGTCGTTGATCGGGTAAAATGTAAAAAGAAGGAAAATATATATAGGCTCGTAGCCCCCATAGACGATTCTAATCGAAATCAAAATAACGCAGATTTACCCGTCGATGATCGGGTAAAATGTAAAGACTGATTAAATTTTTACGTTGAATAACCATATATTTTAATGTGTTTTCATGATTTTTATTTCATCGTATAACAGCACAAATAGGCCTCTAGTAGAGCCCCATAGGCTCGTATCCCCCCATAGACGATTCTGATCGAAATCAAGATACCGTACTTCGCTTCCCTGGAGAAAGTTATATTTACCCGATCAACAACGGGTAAAGGAGTGACCCTAAAAGTACCGTCTTGCGCATAACCATCAAATTTGGATTTATATTTGCCACAAATTTATTTCTGTTTGTGGTACCTAACAAAAACTTTAGACAACTCTATATTTTATAGGCTCGTAGCCCCCCATAGACGATTCTGATCGAAGTCAAAATACCATTTTGACTTCTTTGTGGTCACTCCATAAAACGTGTAATTGTATCAAAAATAAAACCTATGTTTCAGCCCGGGCTCAAACCGTGGACCTCTCGCGTGTGAGGCGAGCGTGATAACCACTACACTACTGAAACGCAATAACAATCGAGACAAAATTTACAAATATAAAATAAGTTATTTTGTGGAAACTGTTTGTAGCGCATTTGGCAACAGTTGAATAAATATAGGCTCGTAGCCCCCCAAAGACGATTCTGATCGAAATCAAAATACCGTACTTGGCTTCGCTGGAAAAAGTTATATAAGATTCATATGTTTGTTTGTATCTAAATGTCTCCAGTTTTATTTCTATAGCGGACAGACAGACAGACAGACAAACTTTGAGTTTTATATATATAGATTTATCGCAATTACAGAAGTTTAGCTAATAATAGTCATTAAGCATATATTTATCAATTTTTAGCTATATGGCAATGCTGACAAAACGTAGAAAAGTTGATGCTGAGTGTCGAGCTTTTAGTAAAGAATGAGAGAACAAATACTTTTTAAAGCAAACTGCTCAAGGCGCATCGCTTGCCTTTTGTATTACTTTCAATACTTTTTTATTAACAATTTTGGTAAACCAACGTGTTTGATTTACAACGTATCTGTTTCTGTAAACAAGGAATTTAGCATAAAGCGCCTTTATGATACAAAGCATACTATTTTTTCCACGTTTACGGGTCAAGCAAAAAAAACAAACTTAATCAACTTAGAACCACCTTAAAACAGCAGATTTCTGTATTTCAATGGCAAACCATTGAATTGGAAAATATTACTCTTGCTAGCAACAAGGTAGCATAATTAATAGCGAAAGACAAGAGACCGTTTACTGATGATGACTTTGTGCAAAAATATATGATGACTGTTGTTGAAGCCGTATGTTCGGAGAAAAAAAACTGTTTTCTAATGTCAGTTTTTCAGCAAGAACCATAACCCGACGAATAAGAGAGATTTTTGACAAGGTAAAATATAACCAGAAAGATTGTTTTGAAGATCTACAGTTCTTCTCAATAGCGATAGATAAGAGCACAGATACGGCTCAGCTGGCAGTATTTGTGAGTGGAGGAGACGGAGATTTTCATGTTGTTGAGAATTTTGTTCAACTGCTTCTTATGATGGGTACTAATACAGGAGCCAATATTCTAAAGGCATTACTTCAATGCCTTGAAGCCATGAATTTGAATCTCTTAAAATTGGTTTCAACAACGACTGATGGAGTCCCATCAATTGTTAGAAAAATATAGGTGTCGTGTTTTTGCTTCAAAATCACGTGGAAGACCAAAGAATTAATAACGACATTATAAAGTTGCAGTGTCTCATTCATCTGGAAGCATTGTGCGCAAAGGTATCCACCTTAAAGAGCGTCATAGACATAGTGGTAAAGACTGTGAACTTTATTATGTTCCGAGGGTTGAACCATTGTCAATTTCGCCTACTACTTTTACAAAGAGAAATTTGTATCGAGATTTGCTTTATTTCTGCGGTATACGCTGGCTTAGTCGAGGTGAAATGCTACGAGGAATGCACACATTGTGAGAAAAAATAGCAAACTTCTTTGAAAAAAAGCATAAATGCTACTGAATTTCGCAATCAAGAATGGGTTCCTAATTTGGCATTTTTGGTCAATTTAACATCGCATTTGGACTACCTGAATTTGCAGCTTCAGGGAAAGCTTCAATTGATACATGAGATGTGGAGTTATGTACGTGCATTCGAAGCAAAACTACGACTTTGGAAAATTCAGTTGGGAAAGGCAAATTATGCTCACTTTGCTACATTGAAAGAGAACAAACCTATGAGCACTACTTCATTTGTATCCATGATACGACATTTAAGAACTGAATTTTCATCTCGCTTTAGTGACATTTGTTCTGGCGAAAATGATATCAGATTGCTTAGTACTCCATTTGATATACAGGTCAACGCTGTAACAGAAAAATATCAAATGAAGCTAATTGAGCTGCAGTGTAGCAACGAGATAAAATCAAAGTTTCAGTGTGAGCATGTATCATTGTTTGACTTTTATAAAAAATATCTTCAATCCAAACTTTATCCCAACTTAGTTGAACATGACCAAAAGATGGCATCCATCTTTGGCAGCACTTATGCGTGTAAACAATTTTTTTAGTCAATGAAGCTAACCAAGACCAAGTTGAGAGCACAACTTACTGATAAACATTTGCAAGATGTTAGGTTTCTTTCCTCATCAACTTATCACCTGAACTTCAAAACCTTTCAAATAAAACACAACATAAGATATCACAGTAACGTTTTCCTGCCGGTATCAATAAATGTATGTTGTATTTTATGCTGCCGTTATGAACTGTTAAAATCAGCAGTTATTCTGATTAAAATTTCATGAATTCGCAAGTTTTAACAACAATACTGTTAATAGTAAATTTATACGGCCCGCTGAGACCTTGCAGATTTTAGTTTTGGCCCGCAGCTAGTGAAAGGTTGCCGACCCCTGGTCTAAACAAAAGACCTCTAGAAAAATGAAGGCTACTCGCCGCCATATAGTTTTGGCTGTGCGCAGTTTTTCCAACACAAAAGTGGAAAGTGATTTAGAAAAGAGTTGAATATCCTGAGCTAGATTGTATGACTAATATTTTGCAATTTGCATGCTCCATGCACATACTATTTAGGCTTTGTTCCTTGCCTCCTCACTTTGTTTTTGTACATCGACAATGAAGGAAAAAGACCAGCTTAATATGCATGTTTCCACCGCACCTATATCTCCATAAAAGAACATTAACTGTCTATCAAATGGAAAATTCATCCCGTCCTCCCGCCACCTTAAAAATATTTTTGATATTGTACTATTTGAAACATTTTGCCAAATAAAACAAAAAAGTTTTAGATAGCATATATAATTACGATCAAATCAGAATTCCTAACTTGGAATTTTATGGGAATAAAATTGATGTTGGTTATAGACTGTGATATCAAAGCGTTCTTTTCAAAAGTGTATTAAATATGATTTGCTCTGATATTGTCATAAAAACTATGAAATAAACGGAACAAAAATTGATCGTCCATATGTTTTTTTAAAATGCAACATGATTTTTTTAATAGAAATACCAACTGACGACTGATTGCTGAAATAGGGGTAAGCCATATTTTGAGCTTGCGAGTCAAAACTTTTTTGAATTGGCCCGCGGGCCGGGTGAATGCCAAACCATAATTCATTGTAACGGTTTCACAGCATCAATCGAGAGTGTTACAAATAATTAACAAAAAAATCACTTTTGGAATTTATTCGTATTTTTGTGTGAACATTGTAATTGATTAGCTTCTGGTAGTATTTATAAAATTGTCGTAAAAATTAATATGAATGTGTCCTGCGATTTGTGACAATTCTCAGAGCAGATCTGAGATTTGCGTCAGCTAAATGAGATCTGTGCAGCCACCTTTGTAAACATCATGCCGAATGTCTGTATACATTGAAGTGAAACCACATACCGCAGGCATTCTTCGTGCCAACTTCCTGAACTTTGAACACTTTTTTATTCTCGTAAAATATCAAATTCATTCAGTTTGGGTTTTTCTATTTGGATGAAGTCATATTGAAGATCAGTCAGTTTTAATTGCAACTATCCCAAAAATCTTTCTCCGTCTTGTGCCAGATTGCATGAGACGAGCTGCTTGATTACAATAATTAATTTGAGCTCAAAGGTAGTTGGCAAGGCATATAAATCACAGGACAATAGCATCGACTTCAGAAAGCAGTTTCGCCTCAACTGGGCTGAAAAGCTTTTGACTAACAGAAAGATTAAAAATTAGTAATCAAACGTTTACAATGCTTTGCAGTATTGTTTGGCGGTTCGGGTTAATTAGTATAAAGTGCTGCATCTGGCCGGTAGACCGTATTTTCCGAATCTTTTGGTTGAACAGAAGCTCTTTAAATCAACGTTTGATTATAAATCGTATCTGCTAACATTCCAACGAAATTGATTTTACCATTTTTAAAGACAACTGACGATTGAAGTGATTTTTTTATATTCTGCATTAGATGTTTTAGTTTATTTGTCATCTTCGGACCCACCTTTGATGCTCAATCTTAGGCTACGCACCATTGAAAATTTTGTATTTTCTTTTTATAGTTCTGTGAAAACATTGATGAGTGTGCGAATCCTGATAATTTCCCATGTTCTGCCAATGCGCAATGCAATGACACTGATGGAGGCTACAATTGCACATGTAGGAGTGGCTATGAAAACAGAAATGGCAACTGTGATGATATTGGTAATAAATAATTGATTGATACTGTTTCTTTGAGAAGAAAGATATTTAAAATAATTTGTATTGAACAGTAGCTTACACAACTCCTACTATTATTTTATCTCTGCTAATTTCTTTCTTTCCAAAAATCTGCTCATTAAGCAGGGTAGACAGCAATTTATTAATTATTAAACTGCTTACAAAGTCACAGTTGATCTAAACTAACTTTTCAGACAACCAGCAAGCCATATGCTGAATAGTGGACCCATTGCATCAGCAAAACCTAGTTCACATGCAATGTGGAAAAAGAACTTGAAATGATATAGCAGCGAAATCTTACAACTTAAATTTGTTTTTTTTCAGATGAATGTGCCAGAGGAACCAACGATTGCAGCGGGAATGCTACGTGCATTAACACAAACGGGACTTTTGAGTGCGAATGCTTACCAGGTTTTAGTGGTGATGGGCGGATGTGTAACGATATTGATGAATGCATGAACGAGGCAGACAATAATTGTCATAACAACGCTACCTGTACGAATACAGCTGGAAATTTTACTTGCATGTGCAACGCAGGGTATAGCGGCAGTGGAATCATTTGCGAAGACATCAATGAATGTGTTGTAGATCCAGATAATTGCGACGTTAATGCTAATTGCATGAATACAAATGGAAGTTTTGTGTGCGTGTGCAACGACGGATTCACTGGCGATGGCACTAGTTGCTCGGACATTGACGAATGTAGTGAGACACGGCCATGTTCAGGTTTTGCAAGTTGTGCCAACTCCCCAGGTAATTTTACCTGTGCTTGCGATGCCGGGTTTACTGGAAATGGTATAAATTGTGATGATATCGATGAATGTAATGGGTCATCTAATTGTAATCCTCAATTTGGAATGTGTACCAATAGTATGGGCTCTTTCACTTGTTCGTGCATCTCTTCACACTTTGGTAATGGAATAGATTGCACTGGTAAGTAAACTAACGACACTGACTCAAAACAAATCAGCACGCGGAAGTATTATCGCAAAAACATAGTGTTTACGTATCAAAATCACAGCAATTGAGTATAAGTTAATTAGTTATTAAAAAAGTAAAGAATTACTGAGGTTTCACATTGTTAATAAATAGTGTATAGATTTTATGAAGTTTCCTCAGTGATTTGCTTACCTCAGTATCTCTGCCTTCCAAACTTAATTGTGTAATATGAGTTTTCAAACAGTTGCTTAGAGTCTCTATCCGATATTAATGCTGGGTTGTGCTTTGTAGTTTTCTAATGAGGTTTCGTATTGCTTGTCCAATATATCCTACCTGCAAACTGCGTTTGTTGTTAGAGTGCAATTTGATTCAACAAGTTCATTTTTCAAATTTTTGTGTTAAAAAAAATATCAGTAATTGGAAACAATATCAAAAAATATTGGTAGTAAAAATAAATTTCTATGTGTAAGATTAAGTCAAAAAGAAGTAGTGGATTTTTTGATTCTATGAGGTCTGTCGTATGCTGAGACAAAAGCTATGAGCGTTAACAAAAAAATGTTCAATTTATTAAGGCCTCTATGCATCTAAGCATTATGATGTATGTTTTGTTTTAGCAAAACCGACTTTGACGGCAGATATAAGTGTAATCAGCCGTACGCCAACATGCCTTTCTGTTCTTGTGGATAACACGTTGGCTTATGAAGAATATGAGGTAAACAACATCAAGAAACTCTTGTTACCACATATTTTACGTCAAAGATTTTTAGTAATTTTCATCTGGCTCTGCTGCTTGTTTATTAACTTTTGCTTTAAATGCAATAACATGCACCTGTTTAAAATATCAATCTTATCCTAATTGGGTTGCTATGCTTTTGTTGTTTATTTTACCAGTGGGGGGAGGTGTGGGGCTGTTGTAGCTTTCCAGGATAACATAGAATATTCGAGTTTTTGCATAATGAAATAATTTCTTTAGTTAAATGTTCGAAAAATTAAACGTTTTTATTCAAATGATTTTGTGTTTACATGCTTTGTTTTAGAAAATATTGTTTGCTTGGTATACATTTTACAGTAGTTTGAAAAGTGTCAAAATGTCTCTGTGCAGCATGTTGATATCATTTGAAGCGTCAACACTTAAAAGTTAGAATTCTAAAGCGATTTCGGAAAATACCAATTCATAACTTTTACCTTTGATGAAGTTATTTTAACTAACTGTTTAAGTCGTTTTTGAGTGTGAATAAGTTGTCAGATGACATGTGACATTAATTGTGATAAAAGTTTAAAAAAACTTCAACGTTTTTTGAATGTTAGGAACCGCAGTTAGCCTAGCCGAGGTTTGGCAAGCACTAATCTAGTTAAAGTAGCATGTGTAGTTGGAGTTTGTGTCGTGTATTTCAAATTTTGTGACTATGCCTTCTGCGATTTTGTAAGGGCAAAGTCTGAATTAAGGTGCATGTTTGCAGATAATATTGATCAATATTGCAAGTTATTGTCAGTGTACACTGTACAGTATATCGGTATGTCACATTCTGTTTTTTTATAATGTCTTCATTTGAATTTTACACTGCTTGTGTTTGGGCAAAACTAAAACGGTTTACGGTGTAGAGCAAGGTTAATTCCACTGTTGCTGCATTTGCAACTATTTAGCCACTAACGTTATTTGCTAACTTTTTTGTAGGTTGAGTTGAATCCGCCACCGCAAACCAGAATTATCCGTTTTATTACTGCTAGCATAACCGTATGTGAGTTAATCCCCAACACTGAATACAACATATCGGCAGCCGTGACAAGATTGAATGGGGAGGAGGTACCAGGTCCTCTTGTTTCTTCTTCGACTACCGCGATGACAGGTCGTACTGAATAAACTAGCGTTTTGTGTTTTCGGTGGTAAACCTAATCTTAACTCTGTAATGGTTAGGTTTGGCTGACAATTTTTTTATTTCAAAGATGCTTTGAGGTACTCTAAGTAATGTGTCTTATAGCAGTTTGATTGTTTCAATAGACGATATGAATTTCATCAGTATTTGGTAATTCCTCAAAAAACCACGTTTAGCTTAAAAAACAACTTACGAGCAGTTACTAAAATGGCTAATTGAAGGCAAATGCATTTTTCTTATCGAAAGCAGCATAATTGATCCTAAAAATGAAAACCAGACATCCAACTGCAATCAATAACTGCTTGACATTCTAAATACATTGTAACTTAAGCTACTCACATTCTTCCTTTTCTAATTTTTGTTTTGTCCTTACAGACCCAGCAACAATTTCCTTTTCACTGACGGTGTTAAACACCGAGTTTATTGAGGATTATAGCAATATCAGTTCTGCACCATCACAAATGCTTGTCAGCGCCATTCGAAATTTGATTATAAACCAATTTAACGATGAAAATTTTTCGTTTTCGATAACAAGGATAAGAATAGTACAAATCAGGTATGATTGATTGATTTTTTTATTTCGCATTCTAGTAATGACCATACAATCATCAAGAGCCTAAAAATACGGTACATTATTATTCAGCCCACATCAAGTATGTTTCCCTAATGAGCTTATTTCAAAAGATTACCCATCAAAATATAGTTTAATTTAAAATCATATTGAAACCAAAAAATGCAACAAAATAATAAAAGAACCTGCTGACAAATTTAGTGTTTGTTTGCGTTTGTACTCTTAGTTATTTTTGTTACAGTTGGTTTAGAGAAAATTTTTCTCACGTCAAGAGTGAATTTAGGAATAGGCATTTAAGAAAAGTTTGAACAAGAAAAGAGTGTGAGGAAAGTAATCTTTTAATTCCAAAACAAATTTGATGGAAAGTGTGATTCGTATGTTTGAACTGGCTTGAAATCCTTTTTAACGCAGTTAGTTTTGATGATAATTTAAATTATTTTAGTCTATCGTAGGCAAAATATATTGCATCTGATAGAGCTTGTTACTAAGGCTTAAACTCTGAAAATACGAAAAAAACTTTAAGCTTTTAAAATGTTCAAAAATTTTTGGTAGAACGATAAGTTATTTTTTGTAATTGTGCAGTTGAGTTCTACATACTGACTAATGAAGACTGCGCTAAATTGCAAGTCTTCTCTGATATCCTCACTGATACGTCCTCGGTTCCCACAACCGCAAAATGATGATAAAGAGCACATCGCGACAATTTAAACGATTGCTTTTTTTAATGTGTGATTAATCCATTTTCACTCGGGCAACATCTTATCATTCGCAATTGACCTTTTTAGATTGGGCTGAACGACGAGATTAACTGTTATGTTCTTAAAATGCTTAAAGTACTGAAGTATTACATCGTAATAATAAAGATTACTTAAAATTACAGGCTGATTTTGCGATTCCTACCAAATCGTGCAGCTTACGTTATGACGTATGAACAGACGATGTGTTTTATGCACCCGATTTAATTTTTTTTTGCTTCATGAGAATTTAACTTCTGGACCTAACTTGCCCCCCTGGAGCAAAAGCGAGTGAAAAAAATCTATTGTACCGTTGATCATGATCAATGCCGCCAGCACTGCATTCTTAATTTAGTAAATTGTTTTGTTTTTTGGCTCGATTAGTGTCATTTTGTGTTGATTTTTAGGGTATAGTTCAGGTATTCACAAACTAATAACATTATTGATTTTTAGAAATGGTAGCACTATTGTTAGTGTTGAAGCTGACACCAATGCTAACAACACAAATGTCGAAAACACGAATATCACCGGATCTTTTTCTGGTTCAGCCAACTTTTCCAACCCTGCGACAAGTAAGCAAACCTGCCCAAGATAATTCTTAGCCATCACCTGATAAATGGTTCTAATGTTCTGAAGCTGTAGCTTATCATGCGAAGCTACTTTCATTTATGCGCAGCCCCCTCTTTTTTTCCGTTAACAAGCTCCTGGTTCTCGCTTGCGAGTAAATGTACTGTCGTTCAACTATCAACAAATAAATAAATTTTTCTCTATTCAGACAACAGCTTATAATTTTTGCTCTTTACCTAGGCCTAATTGTTGTTGTTTAGTTATGCTTTTTGTGCAAGAGTGGCCGACGTTTTTTCAATGAGATCTGCTACCTAAAGAATTTTTTAATATCTCGCAATTGACCTGTCGGCAAAGCACCACTAAGAGAGAGCTATTTTTGTTTTTACCCGACTTTTTTTTCGGAATAGGGATTAGAGGAAGACTACAAAGCCTTAGGAATCCGCTAACTCTTTTTAACCCGAAACAGAAGTTGTATAAAGATAATGAGGTGTCAGAGAAAGTGAGCGTAAAGGTTACGTAGCATGATAGGACTTCCATTGTTCTGAGAGAATCAGGAAACAATTGACGGATTTTTGGTGATGTTGACCTGCGAAGAGGTTGCAAAATAGTCTAGGCTTAAGGAGATAAATTGAGCAAACTGGTACAATACAAAATTAAAAGGTGATTTTAGCGTCACAATGGGTAAAAATGCCTGAAACTTGTTTTTTAAAAGGAGAAGAGACAGAGCCATCGTTTCAAATTACAATCATGTGATTTGGCATAAAGTTAAAGGAAGCTATAGCAGCATCTTGACGTGGAAGGAAAGGATTAAATCCAGATCCCAATGTGTAGAAAAATGAGTTTTATTCAGAAAGAAAAAAATTTCAGGAGGAAGTGGGGCAAGTAAAACTTTCCGTCCAAGGACAGAAGATCAAACAAGTAGTAGGTGGACAAAAAGTGGTTTCAAAAACTCTTAAAAAGCCTTGGTTTGACTTTGAATCTCTGTCGAAATATGGGAAGAGCTATTTTACACGATGACCGGTCAAATGAGTAAGAGAAATCGGCAACGCTTATGGAGGTACCTCTGAAAGAAAAAAAGATCTCTGGGAAGACCAATTGCAATTGATGATGTTCTATTTTGCATCAATCAATAGCCGTATTAACCTGTTGTTACGGTGTCTGACCGCGTAGAGTCTGATGAAAATCTGATGAAAACCTCCTAAAGAGTCTCAGTACTTTCCGGATGGGAGAATCTTGTGCTTCAATTGGAGTTCACAACAGATATTTGGCTTTGGCACTTACAAACAGGCTGCTTAAATTTTATGAGTTTAAAGATAATTTTTTTCATCCAGGAAAAGCCTGTAAGAAATGTGTTTCAAAATCTTGTTAAGTCAGAACAAACTTCAAGCCGATCGATTCGCTAGTTACGACTGGTCAGTGGGTCGCGATTGACTTGTTTTCCTTTTACTGTACTGAAGAATTAAGTTTCAAGGCAATTTTCGCTTCTGTTGATGTGCTTTGATTTTTTGGTGTGGAAAAAGAAATGGAAAAAAGTAGGTGCTGATGATATGCCAGTCACAACATGAAAATGTTGGGGTTACGTGGCAATAAACTTGTTCATCAAGATCTTCAATGACCTGTTACAAAGTAAAAAATGCTAGGTGGTTGGACAAAAGGCACATTGATATGAATATTTAAAAAAAAGGTGATAACAAAATTGCTGTAATTATAAGAGAAATAAGGTTAATGAGTTACATGATGAAGATATGGAAAAGAGTTATAGGAAAAAGATTAAAACTTGACGATCTGTGAGCAACAGTATGGCTTTATGTCAGGAAAAACTGCCACAGATGTACGGTTTGCTTTGGGAATGCTGATGGAAAAATACATAAATGGACAAAAAAAACTGCATTGAGTATACATGGACTTGAAAAAACCCTATGAGACCGTGCCAAGGAAGAAGTTGCTGCATTGTGTGAGGAAAGCTGGAGTGACGGAGAAGTATGTGAGTGTAATAAAAAATATGTAGGAAGATAACAGAAGAATGGTTATATATGCATTAACACTGAAGAACTTATTTAGTGTAAAAGTTGTACTACACGAAGCATCCACAATGAGCTTATTTCTCTCTGCAATGGTTATGAATTGGTTGACAAATGACATTAGAGAGGAGTGTCAATGAACCATAATGCTAGCAGATGATATTGTTTAATGTGGAAAGAGTGAAAAAGAGGTGAAGACGAACATGAAAGTAGGAGAGAGGAGAAATGTATCAGAAAGAAGAGGAATGAAAGTCAGCCAGAGCAAAACAGTATATATGTGCATGTATAGAATTAGAGATGGTGATAAAGTGCAAATTCAAGGTGGAAAACTGATTAAGGTAACAGGGTATCAAGTATTTGGTTTGCGTTCAACTGTGCGAAGCAATGAAGAGCATCGTAGAGAGGAAAAGAGAAGAGCCTAAGCTAGGTGTATTGAATGAAGAAGAATTACGCGTGCATTATGTAATAGAAGGATATCTTCCAAAATAAAAAGAAAAATGTAAAAGACGTGGTCAGACCAGTAATACTGCATGGGTTAAAAGCGGTACCAATCACTAAAGATCAGAAGTGTATCTGGAAGTGGCAGAATTAAAGATGCAGCGCTTTTCAATGGGAGTTAATAGAATGGGTAAAATAGAAATGAATATGTGATAAGAATAGCTCACGTTGGGGCAAAATAAAGATAAGTCGACACGAACAAAACAGAGATGGTTTGGGCATCTTTTGAGGGGAGAAAACGACTACATTAAGAGAAGAATCATGGAGATAAACATACCAAATAAAAGATAAAAAGGGAGGCCGAAAAAAAGATGAATGAATGCAATGAAACACAAATTTGAAGGTGATTGCATTGATATCTTAGGATGCAATAAACTGCAAAAAACGAAGAAAAATGATCTGTTCTAGCGAACCTTGAAATGAAACAGCCAAAACGAGAATAAGTAGAAATGTCTTTAGTGGAAATATATTGCGCCAGCATTAGTATCAACTGAGTTGTATTAACTAAATGAAACGACAAAGTGTTTGTAACAGAAAAATATAAACATAGATTTGGGTTAATTTATTTAAACGAAGTTAAGAAGGAAAGTTGAGCATTTAACAAAATGTGTCAATGTTAAATTGTTCAGTCAGAAATTGTCATGGGCTAAAGACAGTTTAAAAGCAGCAACTTTTTTGGTTTTAAGCGTCAAAGACAAAGTGGCAATATTTCAAGTCATAAAAAGCAATTTTTACAGTGATCTCCAGAACGTCTCAGAATGTACAGTAAAGGAGCGAATTACAATGCTAACTATCTGTATTGAAACTCCGAGCAACAGCTTAACATTTCAAATTTTGTGTACGGACCACAGTCTGTCAGGAGTTAATGTTGTAATCAAAAACATATGTTTAACTTGTAAGCAAACGCTTAATTTTTACGATTCAAAATTACTCTGTGGGTGTAAACCGGCCTATACTCAATTTCTGGTAGGGTGTCAGTTGTACTAATTGATATCATAATATCTTCAATCTATAGTACTGCTAAGGCTAATCAATAAGCTATAACAAAGAAGACTACACCAGAATCAATTATGCACTTTTGCTTGTGTTGCTGTCCCTTACATAAACTACGAAACAGAGCAAAAGACTAAAACCAATTCCTATGAAGTTTGAATCTACCAGAATCGTTTATTGTCATTTACATTGGTTTACTGGTAGTATAAATGTATAAAGGTTATGGCAATTCATAATTCAAAAATATTTGAAAATTAAACTTACTGCAGTTTTTATCTCGCAACTGACCATAAAAGCAATTAAAAAAAAATTTCACAGCGGCCACTATTTCAACATACCCATATGCTCTGAAGTTTTTATGCCAATTTAGCTGGAATTAGATGATTTCCTAAATGCGTTGGTACACACTTGTCACTTTTCCATTATATTTGTTGCTTTTAAGCATAAGTTTTGGCAATTTTTTTGCATCATATTATAATAATCAGCACTGACAGCTTCATGCTGTTATTTTTTCAAATATTAAGCTCTTAACTGATAAAAATATAGTAATTAGTTAGAAATAACGCTGCGTCTAGTTAAAAACTTGTCTACCGATTATTATTTCTCTCTCAAACCTTGGTGGTGGTGGATCACTTGTTTACTGCATTTTTTACACTTATCTCAATTAACTTGATTAGATTAAAGTTTTTAAAATTCTGCACCGAATGCAGACTGAAGAGGTTCAGATAATTGATAGCGATGCTCTTCCACAATCCAAAAAATACGGGCTCGTTCCTGTTGATCGTCGATTAGAATGGCTGCATAACCGGTACTAAACTTGATGTCTTTTTCTGAAACACAATTTACTACTATGACAGCTTTTTTAAACAAAACTTACAGCTTCGGTTTATAACTCTGAGGTATATCATTTCTGATCATGTGTATTAGTCTGCTCAGTGCTTACATTCAGAGCTGAAGCAGTGAACTAGAACGTAAGTTCAATAAAATCTGTAAGTTGTGACAATAATATTACTGCGGCTCTTGGAACCATGGGCTCTTGGATACCTTTTCAACAAGGTGCCAATGGTGCTTGAGCAATTTGCTGCAAGCTGGTTTTGCAGCTTTTCGTTTGACACATTAGCATACGAGTATTGTCGTAAAAATGATGTTGATTATTTTGCTTTTTTATAGTTTTTTCGTCTAATATTATCAACATTATCAACTGCGGTTGTTCTCAAATTTATAATCTTGCAGAACACCAAGACAATAAAAATTTGTGTGTGGCAAACTTAGCACAAACCCAAAAGTATCAAACAATTTTTAGTTTGCAAATAAATTTGATGCAAAGTATATGGCGGTTCTAATTGAAAACAAGAAAGATTCAAACGATGTTTTGGTGGTGTTGATGCAACTAATGCTGTCTTTACGACACAAGATCAGAAGCATGATTTAATTAAAGTGGTGGAATTTCATCGTAGGTTACCCCAGCCTTCATTTTTATGAAAGTGTACTTGTAAAAATAATACGTGTAGCCAGAAAAAGCGTATTTTAGAAGATAGTATATATATTCCACAATTTCTTATATTCTAAAAGGCCAATGTAGAATTCCAAAGATCAATAAAATGGTTTTGCCTGTAAACTGTAACTGATTTTTCATAGTAAAACGCAGAATTTTTCCCATAAATTGGTGCATGCTTTTGATTTGACTCCTCCGAAACTACAGGGCGTACAAATATGAAACTTGACACGATCAATCAGTGTCATAGGGGTCAATAATGCCATGAGTACGTCATAATTCAAGACAATTTATTTACCTAAAACAACTTCACGTACCTACTGGAATCTGGATTTCAAATTGAGGGAATGTTTGGAACGTATTGCCACCTAGCTACGCCCATGCTGGAAACAAGGCGCAAAAGACTAAGCTAGGGCATGGAGGTTACTAATACAAGTACAAAAAGGAGAGAGCAAGATTGATAAACAGGCCTATTACTTAATATCTCTTTTTATTTTTTTAAACACAACTCTGTCGCGGCGCATTCTCCACTTTGACTTCAACTGTTGCTTTACTCATTGAAGTAACAGCAGACTGATCGGAAAGAGAGGAATATGAGTTGTGCTTAATCCTCCATAGGATTTTTGACTTGATTTTCTTTTGAAGTACAGTTGATTTTGGAACCGAACATAGCGATGTCAAAAAATTAACTTTTCATTAATGTCCTTAAATTAGATACTTGATCAAGCCGGAGCAGCGAGCTGAACCGATACTCTTTAACCCAGACGTCACTGAAGAGAGCCCTGCTGGCAGCGCTGGCTCAGTTAGTACTATATAGGAAACAAATTCAAAGTTCACAGTCGATATTCACTTATTCAACCTATAAAACATTCTAACTAAAGCGAACAACTCTGCTTCACTCCTGGCATAATCGTAGTTTGTTTATTGTACTTTCTATAATAAGATGCATCTAACTTGTCAACTTTTTCGAAACTAATTGCGTTAAATGTCGCATAAATATAGCTCTCACAAACTATTTCAAACGCAAAGCAGCAGCCATCTTCAGTGAAAACATTGTTTCTACTTCAGTGACTCATTATTGATATGGACTTAGCCTTATCTCATGTAGTTTATCAAAGCTCAAAATAAAAATAAATATATAAATAACTAGATTTTTCTAAGCCTTCCAATTCAATTCTGAAGTCCTGAAAAATTTAATTGACTCTACTGAATTGAATCATAGTAACACATTCTATTAAGTGCTAATGCTTTTATAACATAAAGTGAAATTCACCTTTAATAAAATACCCTATTTATTCGATTACAAGTCGATTCGCTTATAAGACGGGTCCCATCTTCACCTGGGAGGTTGTCGATATTCTGTTTCGACTCGTTTATAAGACGAAGGAAGGAAAGCATGTAACGAGAGAAACACATTTCAGTATCAAAGTACGTTTATGCTAACTTAAATCACATTTCTTCTAAGTATTAAAACAGTTTACGCAAACTGCACTTTAATAGAACACAGCAAATCAGTATGCAAGTTAAAAAATTCAAAAGCCTTCAATTTATTCGTTGTCACTGTCTCCAAACAGTTCGAATGACGTTATAGGAAAAAACGAAGTCCCACGCTCTTTTCAACGAACAAAAAGCTGACTAACAATAGGTTAAAAGATTTATTTAATTCATAGCATGACATTTCATTTAATTACCGCGTACGTGTCTCTATTATTTATTTTTGTCAGAAACTGTGAAATACCTGCACAATTCTGAGTGAACTATTTTCTATCTCTGTAGACCTCGCCTATAGGACGCCCCCAATTTGAGCTCAAAATCTTGAGAAAAAATCCCCGTTTTATAAGCAAGTAAACACGGTAGATATTTTGTAAAGGGTACCTTCTTTTTAAACAACATAAATCTGTGGTGATCTGTACTTACATAAATCTACAGTACATAAATCTGTACCTACCCATTATTACGCATAAGATGGCCAAAAGTTTTGCTTAAAATCAACAAACATAACACTACGTAACACAATTTTTGTTTGGCTACTTTTTTCAGTGCCCCTTTGTGTATTTTTGAGTGCTGAGTTTAAAAATCCGGTTAGTTTTTTGTATCATCGTTACTTTTTGAGATATTCATACTTTTTGTTTCATCCGACCTAGCTGTAGCTAGCAGATTGTGTTC
Source organism: Trididemnum clinides (assembly GCA_963675345.1). Classification (NCBI taxonomy): domain Eukaryota; kingdom Metazoa; phylum Chordata; class Ascidiacea; order Aplousobranchia; family Didemnidae; genus Trididemnum; species Trididemnum clinides. The sequence continues at coordinate 19,382,059 of OY776304.1, read as the reverse complement.
TACCTTACAGTAGATTCTAACTGCATATCAAGGTTCCGTTCATTACTTATTAAACGCAAAAATCAGTTTGAAAATGATTCATAAAGAAGAAGGCGTAAAGATATATATAACACAGTATTTTCAAATAATAAGAGTCATTCAAAAATGCACTGTTGAGCGAGCTTTTCTTTTATGACCACTCTTATCTTGCCTTATCAAAGACCAAATGTAGTCTCCCATCATTGCACTTTCCCAGCGGCCTTTATATCTTCTTTCCATTAGCTCAATATCCTGGTGAAATCTCTCACCATGGTCCTTACTGAAGTCATCAAGATTTTCTTGAAAGAAATCCAGATGAGAGCATTGAAAGTGAAGTTTTTCAGACATGCGACAACCCATGTTTTGGTAACTTTTGATAAGCTTTTTCACTAACTCTTTGTAATTTGGATCCTTTTTATTTGCCAAAAATCTATCAATCACACCTCGAAATGCTTGCGATGCTTTCTTTTCTGTTTCATTTATTTTTTCTTCCAAAGTTTTAGACTTTAACATTGTGTTTATCTGGGGACCAACGAAAATTCTAGCTTTTATTTTGGCCTCTGATAGCCTGGGAAACATTGAACAGATTTCTTGAAAAACCTCTCCTTCAAAATCCAAAGCTTTAACAAACTGTTTTACTAGACCTAATTTGATATGAAGTGGTGGCAGTAAAACCTTTTCCCGACCTTTAAGAGGCTCCCTGATGACGTTATACATTCCTGGTGTTAGTTCTTCCCGTTTCTGCCAATGAATTTTCTCGTAGTGCTCACCATCAGCTCTACTATTCCACAAGCACAAAAACCAAGAGTATTTTGTGCATCCACCCTGCAGACCGCGCAAAAATCGTAGCATTTTGAAGTCACCACAAACATACTACTTAAACTGAGCATAATTGATTTTAATGAGCAGTTGCTTGACATTTTCATAGTCTTCTTTCATCTGCAGTGAATAAGCAAGTGGAATTGATGGATATATATTGCCATTGTAAAGTAACACCGCTTTAAGACTTTTGGTAAAACTGTCAATGAAAAGCCGCCATTGAGTAGTATCATGATCTATTCCAACAGCACGAAACAGGCCTTCTACATCTTTGCAACAGCAAAGGTCTTCAATAACATCAAAATAGAGAGAAAACTCCGAGTGCCTCTTCCTGTAGGCATTACTCTTGCAGTCATCGCCAAGCAGATTCGACTCATTCAGTGTGGATATTAATAACTCTGCTCCAGATTTTGTAAGACCCAGATCACGTATTAAATCATCCAATTCTTGTTCAGTCAGAAAATGAGGTTCTGCACTTGTTGTTGGTGCATATTCTGCATCAATGCCTGAATTTTCACTTGCTGTTGCTGAGTCTTCACTTAAGTACGTTTCTACCTGAAATGATAAAGAGCAAGTACATAGCAAGAAATTGGATCCAGTCTCAGAACATATAAATTACTGTTAGTTATACTTACCCACAGCAAATTACTCACATTTGATGGTGGGTTTGGAACCGGTAAGGCGTCACTGTGAGGAACAGGTGCAATGGATGAAGGTATACTTGGATACGTCATAGCTCTTCTTCCTCTAACCTTGCGGTGCTTCGAAATGTTTATCCTGCAAAAATAGCAACCATCATGATGATTTGGGGCTCTCTCCAAACTCTGGGAACTGCAAATGGCATAACTCTTCCAGAATCCCTCAACCATCCTTCAAGATTAGATCAACAACTGCCACAGGTTACATGTGATGCCCAGGACTTGTCCTGATCGCCAATGTCCATCCCAAAATATAGTCTATACGCTGTCCAATACTTTGTTCCTTTCACAATTTTATACGAAGAATGTTGGCCGCTGATGCAGTATCCACATACACAACAAAAGCAATCTGGTGAAGTTTTGCTCTGTCTACTGGCCATTTTTATTACTCTATTTAAACGATGAACTCAATTAAGATTAAAACAAGACTTAACTCTATAAAATATAATCATAGAGGGCTACTGAGTAGGCTGTTGACATACATGACTGGCTGTTAGGTTCCTGACTACAACGCGGAACTTCTCTCTGCAAACACTGAACATGGCTTTCTAATCAGACTATTCTGAATTTTATACTATAGGCTGAAATAAAACGAAGCTGAGGACTGATAAGTAATAAAAGCACTTTTGTCAGTAAGATTTCGCACTCCCATATGCCCATTCACTCCCTCAAGAAAATAAAACACCGATTTACAACATGATAATGCTGAAAGAGACAGATCACAGCAAGCATAACTGCATAAGAAATCTACAGTTAACGGAAAATCACAAAAAACGGAAATCGTTGTATCTTTAAAACGATCGATGATTGAAAAAAACTGATAGTATTTTTGAAATTAGCGCTTGAAAATCATACAGACACTCTTAAAAAAATTAGCCAAACAAACTTTTTAAAAATTTTGTTACGTAGTGTAATGGATAGAGTGACAAATGCGTGCTCATAAATTTGGGAAATGCTTTCTTAATAGCCAAATTTTCATAAAAACTGCAGGGTTCACGACACGTTGAAATGATGGTCCGATTTGAAAAATTCTTTTTCACCTTTGTTTTTAGGGCTAGTAGCATGGGAAAAACTGCAGTAAGGTTGTTTGCAGTTTCAACAGCAAAACAACCCCAATTAAGATGTATAATAAAGCAAAATACAAACCTTTACAAAATTATTACTTTATAATGAAACAGTAAGACATAAATGGCCTATGCATTGTTTTTGACAACCAGTGCAAAGGCAAGAAAATTATCTCTTTTTCTACCAAACTATCCAAAACGTAAACATTTTGTGACTGAGATGGATTCATTAATTTCATGAATCTAGGCTATCATATTCAATTTTTATCTGCTTTTTGCAGTATCGCGGCCGGAAACTCCAACCAACATCACTGTCTTGAATGTTGACGATAATTCTGTTGAAGTAAACTTTACTCAAGTACCAGATGCGGATTCATATGAGATTGCAGGTGCAACATAGTGTTATACAATGAAGTATGGTACTACTCGTTATTATTTCAAATTACTGGCACAAAATTCACTAACAGTTTTCAAGTTTATTAATGCTAGAATACTTGTAACGTTTTATTTTATTTGCAGTAAATTGCGATGGTGGATTCGAAACAACAATGATAATTAACGTGACAAGAGGAACTGTGACTGGCTTGCCTGCTAATTCCATTTGTACTGCACAAGTTAGATCTAGTTCTGGTGGTGGAGATACAAGCTTAGCCTTTTCAGATCTGTCTATTCCAGTTGGTTTCACAACAAGTAATAACTATGTCTTCAATAATTTGTCGGTGGTACAGATTTTTACTTGAGTTTTGAAAAACTCTTTGACAAAACAGTAACAACTTTTTTCAAAGGGTTAGTGATGTGGTTGTGCTTGGCAGATATTATTGGATTTAGAGCTTTAAAAAGTTAAATTTATGTTTAATTCGTTTACACTAGCCGATAATTCGGAGAGTCGTTTATTTGCTTTAGTGAGCTAAATGCTTGCACTCATTTCGGTTTTTTGCTATGTATCAAAAAATTAATTCTCCAGCACTCAGTTGCAGGCAGTATACTAATAGAAATCGACTGTGCAGTCACTGAAGTACTGCAAACAACAATTTAGTGTTTCGGTGTTGTACTTGCAAAGCTTATGGTTATCAAAGTACTTGTTATTTTTTAGCCTTTGTTGTTGAAATCTTGGACGTGTCGTTCAGCGGAACTTCTGCAACAGTGTTGTTCTCATCTCTAACTCGATTGGTATCATTCAATATAACGTTCGTCGATTCTGCAGGAACTGTTGCTTTCGATCAAACCACTTTAGCAGCAGATGCAAATATTAACGGAAACACCACGAGTGTAACTGCCGACGGTCTTACTGTCATGACTCGGTACGAAATCACAATAACTGCTGTTGTATCAACTGCTACAAGAGCAACCAATCAGGCTTCTGGAAGCAGAAACATTACGACTTTGGGTAGGTTATATTTTATTTGCACGCAAGACCACAATTTCAAAATAAAAAGGTTGAGCATATTGTAAGGGTGCAGTTGATAACATGTATCTCATTGTCAATACAACCTACTATGAACTAATAAATTTTTTACACAAAGTTGCTGCATCAACGCATTTAGCAATTTGCTTAGTTACGTAGAGGTGATCACTATCTATTTACATCACGTATTGCTCTACTAAGAAAAACAATAATTGACGCTATTTCTAGATTATGTTTTTCAGTATGTGTAGACTACGTTTGAGGTAAAACTTAAACCAGCAATCTAAAGGCAATCAATTTGTTTGAGTTTGATTTTAATTTTGCTTATCAAATATTACGAGTTCGCCGAAAATTTTTTGAGCTTATTCCAAAATTATTTGAAAGGTATATAAATATATTGTGTTCTATGTTTTCACTTGGATTTTGTTTTGAAATAGTGATATTTTTTTACTTCCTACCCGGTTTGCAAACTTAAATCGGCCATCGTTCACTTTTAAGAACAAGTTCAAATTCAAAGATTGATTTCTCGAGTTTGAGTTTATCAAAATTATTAAATTTTTCAAGTTTATTACGTAAAAACAATCGACTCTCGTCTGCGGACCGAGTTTGCTAGAAAATTTTGCAGGAAACAAACTTTGCTTGCTACTGTATTTTACAAATTTTACCTAGGTTAACCATGACGATGTCCATTCCTCAAAATCATTTTCCGATTTTAACTTCTCTCTTGCTCAAAACTTGAAGAAGATATTCCCCCTTTCGCGCCTCTTTCAAAATAAGTCCATGCCTACCTTTACCCCAAACAGTTGAACAGTGATCACTGTCTCGTAGGTGTTGACCCAGCTTCAGTTGGAGTCATCGCCTTAACCATTTGGACATTCTGGCCCACTGATTAATAGGCTTTTTGCTGGTGTGAATATTTAAATTGATCAGCACGACATTACCTTGATCGCTATCCAGTCTTTAAAACACATATTATTATTATTATTGTGACAAGAATACCTGTAATTCTTCCAAATTAACTAAGGGTGTAAAGAGATAAAATTCTTTGCTATCAAAAGCTGCGAAATAACAGCGTATTTGCCTGTCAAGCTATATGCTTAACAGCATTCAAATGATCACCATTTATTCATTACACATACTACAGATGTTCACATTAAAATATTTGCTTATTCTCTGCAGTGATATGATCGTGAAAAAATAACTGTACTAGCAAACTAGATTTAATTGGCAAAAAGCTAGTCAAAACTTGCCTTAAAAGCAGAAAACACTGTGGGGTAATTGTGGTATGTACTTACCTAAACGTAGGTGACTCATTAATGACAGATTTAACTGCAACTTTTTTGACCGAATGCTCAACTTTAGCCTTTTAGTGATCCAGATCAATAAATGCATGAATGAGATTTGTACTATCCCTGTTCCCTCACTGTTATGCGAAATTGCAGTCAAGGAAGCGGCCTTGGTCTGATTGGCGGCGGTGAAATAAAACCGTTGAACTGGATTTTGTCAAAAGCTTGTGAAGGTTTATTACGAATCAAGACTCAAGCAATGCATTGATTGATTAGTGGCTATAAAATCGAGCAGCGATGCAATAAATTTGAGACAATTTTATAAAGCCATTTAGAATGTAAAATTTTTAACTGACTTAATGAAAATTCCGTACAACTTTTGTTTTGCGACAATAATTTTGATATTTTTTGCCAATGCTGACAACTTTCGCGAGTAGAATAATTAAGCCTGTTGGGCATTATTCATCAAGATTAAAAGTTTTTGTTAGAGATTTTATCGCATCGAGACAAAGCAGTTTGCACCGGAATATAATGATTTACAACCTGTAAAAAAAAAGCTGGGTATGATATTTGATTGCTGGTTCAGTTATGGTAGAATAGAAAAATTTGCTCAAAAATGATCACCAACATCATACTGTACCAAACAGCAATCTAATACATCATGTCAATAACCCGCGACCGGTTTCGACCTTATTGGTTTCGACCTTATTGCATTTTTTTTTTGCACCCAATAGCAATTTTGTTTTATTTCAGCATGTTTATTATTGAGTGTTTTTTACACCTGCCTGATGAGACCCAATAAGGTCGAAACCGGTCGCGGGTTATTGACATGATGTATTAGATTGCTGTATGGTACAGTATGATGTTGGTGATGATTTTTGAGCAAATTTTTCTATTTTACCTTGGTGTGATGCTGGAGGCAGATCCCTCTTAATAGGAGATCTGCTTGAAAATGCTAATTAGCAACTAGCAACCTCTATATTCTATGGAATGATAAGTCTTGACAATGATCCTACACACCTATTAGGGCTTACCGATGTGACTTGTTGTCCATGTCATGTGTGTGTGTGTCCTTAAGTGAGACCCCCATGATATAGGTATTGCTGTATCATATTGTTTTTATTGCATTTTTTTTTGCACCCAATAGCAATTTTGTTTTATTTCAGCATGTTTATTATTGAGTGTTTTTTACACCTGCCTGATGAGACCCAATAAGGTCGAAACCGGTCGCGGGTTATTGACATGATGTAATAGATTGCTGTATGGTACGGTATGATGTTGGTGATGATTTTTGAGCAAATTTTTCTATTTTACCTTGGTGTGATGCTGGAGGCAGATCCCTCTTAATAGGAGATCTGCTTGAAAATGCTAATTAGCAACTAGCAACCTCTATATTCTATGGAATGATAAGTCTTGACAATGATCCTACACACCTATTAGGGCTTACCGATGTGACTTGTTGTCCATGTCATGTGTGTGTGTGTCCTTAAGTGAGACCCCCATGATATAGGTATTGCTGTATCATATTGTTTTTATTGCATTTTTTTTTGCACCCAATAGCAATTTTATTTTATTTTAGCATGTTTATTATTGAGTGTTTTTTACACCTGCCTGATGAGACCCAATAAGGTCGAAACCGGTCGCGGGTTATTGACATGATGTATTAGATTGCTGTATGGTACAGTATGATGTTGGTGATGATTTTTGAGCAAATTTTTCTATTTTACCTTGGTGTGATGCTGGAGGCAGATCCCTCTTAATAGGAGATCTGCTTGAAAATGCTAATTAGCAACTAGCAACCTCTACATTCTCTGGTTCGGTTATTGGTTTGCAGATGATTAAAGCATGATTAACAGGTTCACCCATCGCCTTTACCAACAAACAATTGAAACTTGCCTGTTAAAATATTGCTTCTGCTACTTTGAAAAATTGTAATTATTTATTTTTAAACTAGGCGTGTCGCAAAACGGTTTGACTCCGTAACTGTTTGCAGCCTAAGTTACAAAAGTTGTAATTTCAAATTCATGAGTCGTCAAAAAAATTAATTCTTTTGATCGATTGACTTGACCTAGAATGGTATCAGATGATATTTACAACATCTATTAATAGAAACAAGACCATGAAGTTGATAATTTTGTGTGTGCACAGTTTGTGTTCATGAATTGACTTTTTGCCGGCGTACCTTCAAGGCGTAACGTCAGGTTCAAGAATATTGGTTCAGCCGGCTGCGCGGGGTTCACCTTCAATGATTAGTCGCGAAAATTGTCATGAAAAAATATTGTTTTTTTGCACGTCCAGTTCTCGTTCCAAAATCACATGTACTTTAAAAAAATGATCCGAGTCAAAAACATTATTGGCAGGATAAGCACAGCCCGTATTCCATGATTCCTATATTTTTATTCCGGGATCATGGAATACTTAAACGAGTAACTATCGTGGATACCATTTAATTTACACGGCGAATTACGGCATGAAAGTAGCGATTGTTTTCAAAAAAGCGAAAATGGGATATTTAGTCGTAAACGTATGTCACTACTTTGAGTGCTCCCTCTTGTAATTAATTTTGTGACTTCAAGGTCCTGGCTTCGCCTCAGGTCTATGCGCTGTGCTCATTGCTTGCGCGTAGTCAGGGAAGGGAGACAAAGAGGCATTAAAGCCTTTGGATTTATTTTTAACCTTTACCCCGATTGGGCTTTTAAGTTATCTTCAATCAAAATAGCAGAAATGTCCTTCATGCTGTGCAATTTCACGCAGGAACGTTGTTTATATTCTCATGAACATCTCCATGTCCTTGCTGCCTACCCCTTATGTTGCCTGTTCTTTACTTAGGCAAACCCACGGTAGTTAAAGTGGCCTTGTCACTTACTCAAATCTTTGCCTTTCACCCCGGTATCTCTATGAATCTATTGTATAGCAATATAGCAAAAATGTTTCTTCTAAGTATGGTGCCATTTCATCCTTGTAGGGCTAGCCATCAGCTATGCCGAATTTAATTGTGTTAGTTCTGTTGTTTATACCTATTAGCCAATGACAATTTGGCAAATTGTTGCTTTATATGTGAGTTCGAATCTTGTTTTCTGCGATGTTAATAACATGGTAAAAGCTTTAAGAATTAGAGTTAGCTTTGAGAATTTATTGAAATATTAATGTGTAATACGCATTAATTGTGATCATTTCCAAAAAGTTGACATATCGGTAGACAGGCTGATTTAGTAACAGCTTGTAGCGTATATTGCTACAAACTCTAAAGACGCTTAATTTGGATTATTGAAGGTTAATTGTCAGGGACTTGGTATTGAACCACTTAGATGGAAAAATTAAAAGTGATATTGTGAAACGTGCTGCCCTCGCAATTTCTTGAAAAGAAAAACGAATTTAAAAAATACCTCTGTCTGTCTGTATCGTATTTTCAGATGGTTGATTGCCACAATTTCATGCATTTTTGTGCGGTGTCGTTAAAAATGCTCAAATGGTCACAAGAGCAAGGTGTTTTGAGCAGGGGGCATTGCAGTAGGTGTTCCATCGTTTGTGTCTCTGTACCACAATTACACAAGGGGTTGCCAATATGGTATCCCCATTTGATTAAATTTGCCTTTGTACGGCCTACGCCAGATCGAAGCCGATTGAGTATTTTCCATGTTGGCCAGAGTGCATTGCTTCCTGGAGGAAGACTCTCAGATGGTTGAATTCCCATATCGACAGAGGGTGGGTTGGATTTTGACTTATCAATCTATCGTTCCATGTTTCAAGAAAATACATAGAATTAATGCACGTCATTGTATTTTTCAGATGCTTCAACTGTGATGAATGTGAGAATTGCCGGTGTCCAATTCAATCAATTCAGGGTTTTATTTGATGAATTTTCCAGTGCGACTTTTTACACCGTTCGCTATTATGTGAATGGTATGTTTGATGAGATATCCTCCGAAATGACCGACGTTACCATACGAAACGTTCAACCGCTTGACAATGAATATTTGGTTGGCGTGGCTTACAATACTCCGACTCAAAGCGAGTTTTCGGTCAATGTTACAACAAGTAAGTTTTGTAGTTAAAGCAACGGCAGACTCTACTTTTAGTTAACGGTAAACTAGCTACTTTTTTCATCAAGTAGGTACGGTACCGGGGCTACTTTTGAAGAATTTGTAAAGTCTCTACCACTACTGTAAACAAATGTTTGTTCACTCGAAATGTTGAGAACAATATTTTAATTTTAGTTGCAAGTGCTTTGTTTGTAATGACTTGGCTGCAAAGTGGTAAAAAATCCAAAAACGGCTATGGGAAAGGAAACTGTTCACAGTTGTGGCTTTTCGCAACTCTTTGGCATATTTTGTTCAGGTCAAAATTTAACTAGAATTCCTCCCTCTATTTTGCTGCTTGTGTAATTAAACAAAAGATAGCGACTGCGAGAATGCAGTAATTGATTTTTAGCATCTTTTTCGATTAAAGCAAAGCTTTTTAATACCACGCGCAGCAACGAGACTGTTTATCGATTTCTAGCCTTCAATTTGCGCAACTAGCACTTGTTTCTTGTTTCATTTGATTGTACTGCCTGTTTAGCTGAGATGTCGCTTTTTTTAAGCAAAAAGAGTTCGTAGTGGCAAATGATATTGGGGAAAAAGCGACAGGCACCAGCCTACATGAATGGGCCTGTTATAATCTGGATTTGTTTAAGCGCAAGGTCAATTTTTTCCTGGACATTGAGGATTTTTTGTTAGTCAGATAGACAATAGCCTACACTGCTGAGACTCAACGCATTTATGATATAAAATTTGCTGATATGGCGACGTAAGCGCTGATTGGTACGGTTGCCTAATGATTAACTGTTGCTTCTGCGTCGTGGCTTAGAAATAAAATCAATTCATTTTGTTGATGCTTCATTTTTGGAAACAATGTGCCTTGACTTAATGACTTTTTTTGAAGTCAACTTTAGTTGAGATCATTTTAGTCTCTTTTTGACTTGATAATCTATTTTCGAAGGTCTGTTTGCTGTGACAGCTTTTTCTCAATTTCTAACGTAATGACCTTCGGAGGTCTATTCGGGTTAAAAGCTTTATTATTCTCATTTCTGACTTAATGACCTTGTTTTGGGAGTTTTTCAATCCCAAAATGAATTTAAGATTTTGGAAGACGAAAATTTAATCGAATCTGAAAGTGGTTGAAGACGAAAAAAGCTTAAAAATTATCGCTCTTGTCAGTAAACTTCACAGAAAATATGTTGTGTATCTATGAACCCTGGCCAGTTATCATTTCAGCGGAGCCCGGATCTGCTAAGATGTTGCTCTCAAAAAAAGAACACAGGATTTCATTGTATAAAGTTGATCTTTAGCAAAAGAACGGTTTTTGAACTTGAGATTGGGCAAATTTATTGACGTCTATTTGCGATCATCGAAATTATTGCCTGAATAAAAATATTTTTTCCAAATTTTTAAACCAATAACGCCTTTAAAAGATTATTATCCAAAAGAGTCCTTAACTGACTAAGAGATCAATTTTAGAACTTTATCTCCAAATAGAAAAATATGAAGAGCAAAACAAGCTTTCCAACTTTGGTACGGACCCGGGCCAGTCTATCAACATCCATGCCCCTAGCGTCCCATTACTTTGCAACAGTTGTATCACTCACACTCATGCTTGCATAGCTTTAGCCTTATTTGCGTGCACTGTGCGTGATAATTTGAACGCTTTGAATGATTTTCGGAAACGTCGCGGAGTTGTAGTGAAAACATTTAACTAATTTAGTTTTTTTCTAAACCTATTCAAAATTGCTATAAGTAATCATTTGTATAATATGTAGTCACGTCTTTCGCCTTTGTCAATCTGTAGCAAATTAGCTAGACTATTGTAAGCTGGCTGAGAAGATCACATAAAATTATTACGTCATCGAATTGTAACGTCACAGTTTTTCCCCACCGCAAATTTTGGAAACTTGGCGCTTGTGGGTGCTAAAGTGTCATTGTTCTTTGCAAACTAGGTCAAAGTTGAAAGCGTGTTTTTTACGCCAAACGTAGCTAACAACGCACTACGGCTACTTTTTACGCATTGTAAGCAGTTGTGCTCTGCAATTTAAGTTAAATATGGAGCTTTTATAGACCTAAAACCAAAAATAAGGACAGCTAGAAAAAATTCTTTTCTTCAATTTTTTAATTGTTGTTTAGAGTTGTGATAGATGCCGACAGGTTTGTTTCGATCTACAAAATCTATTCATTAGATTTTTCAGCCAATTGTTAGTGTTTAGGATTCATATCGAGTTGAAGGCCCATTATAGAAGTCTCCAACTGATTTGCCAAAAATCTTTGAGCAACCAGCCAAACTGAAAAGCTAAATTCTGATCTTGAAATTTCAAATTAGAATGAGATTAAAGAAGCTTACATTACCAATTGTTGCATAAGGACATAGGCCAAAAGTAAAGGCATTTCTCAGAAATAAGGTTTGCATTGTTTATTTCATGCGTAATCTTTCAAAATAAGGACAAATGTTAGATATATAAGAACGGTGTATAAGCCCTAGTAGCGATAGCGCTGACAGGTCTATAGTAGCATATGCCGACTCTAATATTTGATAATTACAGTTTAGATTTATTGATGTTTCGCCATCTATCAAAGCTGTTACTTAAAAAGAAAAAAGTAATTTTGCATCTAAAATAACTGATCTCGAATAAAAAAGCGAAGTTGAAGTTAAATGACACTAAGCTTAACTTGAAAAACATAAATTTGTACAAAGTCAAACTAACAATATGTAACAACAAATAAGGATTGAATCAAATGTCAAAAATTCTGTTTGATTTTGAGCTAGATCATGTATTGTTTTAGCATTGTGTATGACAATTGATAAAACTTGGTAAAGTGATTAAAATATACGTTTTTATGATGTTTTCAGAAATTTGGAACGTCACTTCTGTATCCCAAAGCAATATTTTGATAGAGTGGATGATTTACCCTGGTAGCAGTCTATACAATCAGTTTATTGATCCCAGTGGAAGCGTAGATACAAGCACCTTAAGTGTAAGTGGCACACAAATAAATAAACTGGTGTCAATTTCTTACGTGGTGTTGGTTTCATGAAAAAGTGTTCTCATTCATCTGTAAGCGCGATTACTTATTATTGCAAAAGTCATGCGAGATAGCTACCAGCTTGGAAAATTCATTTCGTAGCTGAGCTTGATTTTATGCACTTTATTCAAATTTTGAGTTGAAATGTTTATAGTTGTTGCGAATTCTGCTATTTATGATTATGGGAAAATATTTTACCCTGCTTGATTTTAGTTGTAGAAATGCCCTGTGTTAGCAGTGTTGTAGGAACTCCAAAGCGAACCTAAACACAAGTAATTGTATGGGTAACTATTGGTGTATCTAGTAATAATAGCGATACGAAGATATGTAATTTAAAAATCGTGTTATATTTTTTTTGGTTATGGTATGTGCGTGTACTGTGGCAATATCAAAATAATTTGATCAATGAGTTGGATTGGTAATACTAATGGCTGGTAATGAGGTCAGCAGTTAAAGCAAATATGTTGCTGTAACTTCTGTCAGCTATTACAGTGGTATTGCTGCTACAATCCAGGAAAAAAAATTTTTTCATTTGTTAAAAGATAAAGTATAGGTGGTTTTGACTTTTTTAGAATATTGACTCGCATTTCTTTTGTTGCTGAAAAGCAAGGGTTTGGGTGGCTTCATGTTCTTGCAATTGTTGCATGACCTTTATGTTAAATTTTACTAACAGTTTTGTTTTTCAGCGAGTAAATATGGCCAATTTTACTGGCCTTTCTCCAGGAATTGTTTATTCAATTACTGTTGTATCTGGTGAAACTGTCGATGTTTCTGTTGACCCCAGTGGCATTCAAGATACTTTATTGTTTAACATCACTCAAATAACACGTAAGAATTAATTTTACATATTGACTGACTAGTTTTGTGTCAAGATTTTCCATTGAAAATAATTCGCTAAAAGTAACTTCATCACTATTATTAGCATTTCTTTTGAGGATTTTAAAGCTTTTTGAATAGCCTGGCTTAAACCTTTTTTAGTTCAATTGTGACTTAAAAGAATGTACAGAGATACAGTCCGTGGAAAAGAACTGAGATCAACTGATGGGCATAATTGCTCTTTAAATTTATATTAAAAGCGCTAATCTGTGAGTTACGAGTATATCTTCTTCGAAACTACTGGGTGTAGAAAACATAAAACTTGAAGCAACAGATCACCTTTCCAGGTTAAATGTCATAAAAAGATGAATGACGTCAAGATGACTTTCCAATTAAAGATAAGTCTTTCGAAATTCTTATCTTTTCATGAGCAAAGCGATTTTATACTCAAACAAAGCCAACACTTGACTTCTTAACTTGCCAAAACTGTGATCGCGTAGAGTGAGATAACGTTATAATGAACTCTTGCATAATCTATTTTCCTTGTATAGTAATGCAAGAGGCCAGGGATGCACTTAGCAAACTGCAGACAGTGACACTGTTTCGACCTATCAGGTCTCTTCAGTGCAGTTGGTGACCAATAAGAAGCTAGAGGCTTTTAATAAAGCATAGCTTAGACCGTCACACTTGTGGGACCAAATACTAGGTCCACTGTAGTGGATGGTCTGTCAACCTCTGCGAAGCCGTATCACTCGTGAGTGAGTGGCGGTTGTCGCAGGTGCACTACGTCTAACAACTGCTAGAACAATAGTGCTGTCACAGCCGAGTGGTCACAAGGTCTTACATGTATAGTAATGCAAGAGGCCAGGGATGCACTTAGCAAACTGCTGACAGTGACACTATTTTCCTTGTTTCTTAAAAGAAGTACTGACCGTAGAAACACGATAAGTTTTTTGAAAAATATTGAAAACTGGATTTAAATAACAACATAAGCTGTATTGGCAACGCAGCAATCGATTTTTTTTAACTTTTAGGCATGTTTTCTTTTTTTTTGAAGCTGTGCAATGAAGGTTTGCGTTGTCATCATTCTGTTTGATATCATTTTAACAAAACGGCAGCATTTGTAGCTATTTATGCACTGTTGTTTTAAAAAAAAATGCAAGATAGCAAAGTACAGTAGATTCCGCTTAATCGGGCCACATCGGGACAAGCACCATTTGGCCCGATTAAGCGGCTGACCCGATTATCCGAAGTCTTGCAGTAGCCGTGCCAGGGTTGTTCTTGGTACACCAGTTATCTCAGCTAGCTGGCGATGACTAATGTTTGGAGGTTGCTCTCTAATTTTTCTTAGGACAGCAATCCTTTTAGCAATTGTTAAATCTTTTCGTGGCATCTCTGCTTGGGACTTCACAAAATTTGCAACAAAACACAACAATTACGATGTCCAAGGGCATGAAATGACAAAATAAGTTGCGCCTGTATTGTTCAATTGCTACATAACATAGTTGGCTTTGTGATATTGAGTTCCATTACATTACAAAGGGGGTTTTGCAATTACACCGGTGTATGTCTGACTACAGTTGTGGCCCGATTAAGCGGAATAGTGGCCCGATTGTGCGAATTTAACGTAGTGCATTATCTTTGATTGGATTTTGTTTTTCACAATTTGGCCCAATTAAACGGTTGACCCAATTAACCGGCGGCCCAATAAAGCGGAATCTACTGTATACCAATAACATGCTGTGAGATAAAGCAGATTGATGTATCACTAACATAGAAATCTGGTTTATTTAACATCGCAATGTCAAGCGTGAAAAATATACTAACTTAACTGTAAGCGGATTCCGGGATAGACTATCCTTGCTCAGTTGTGTTGCGTGTCTGACTAGTCTCAGTCTTTACGACATATTGATCATGTGTATCAAAACAGAACAATACGTTACTTTATTTTGTTTACATCAAGTGCATAAAATGTGTACATAAAGTTCACATCAAAACTACTAGGTTTGATGTAAACTCTTGTAGGATTCAGAAAAATTTATTCACTTTTTTGACACAAAAATTTGGACGCTGGATTATCCACTTCTTAAGCCATAACGCATCGTAGTAATTAAGCTGCATGTGTTAGGGTCCGGGTTAGACTACCAACCGAGATCCTTTTTCCTAACGCTGTGGTACGGTCCTTTTTTCCTTTCTCTGGTTAAGCTGGCTCTGCGACAATTTAAAGTCGCAAATTCAAAAATTCGGAAATTCAAAATCGACAACTCAAAATAATTAAACCCTACCCTTAACCATTGCGACTTTGAATTGCCGGAACACCGCTGTGCTTATGCCAACACTAGGGAAATAACCTCAGCCAGGGATACGAGGTCACCAATGCAAATACAAAATTTTGCGTAGGCCTATTACTTGACAGCTTATTTGGAAAACATATCAGTTACCTAAATGCCCAACCCAATGATGAGTTTGTGTTCCTTTTCCCCTAATTTTTCAAATGAAGGTGATAACAGTTTGTAAAACAATAAGCGTATGGTGATCAAGACCATCACTTTTGATTCATGATAAGGTAATTGAGATTAAGTACAGTTTGGCTCCCCACCACAACTTAGAATTAGTCAGCTTCTCGCTTCTTATTCTTTAAAAAAAGGACTAACGAGTGTGTGTTGATTGACTAGCTGTTAGTGATCAAAACTAGTTATGATTTAAATGTTAGGAAGATGAGCGAGTTACTTTATTCCTTCTCTTTTGTAGAATGAAGGTACGTTATATAAAGCAATCTAGGCTGACACCGTAAATCTAATTAAAACTTGGCTAGAAATAGCGCCAGTTCATTTTTAATCAGTCAAAAATGAAAATTAATGACTAGTTGCCCGACCACTAACAAGGCGTATAGCCATTTGTGGGTATTCAAAAGCCGTCTCTTATGGCATGCTGGATGGGCAGCTTTACTATTCTAACCCGGTAAAGCACGAATAAAGTAGGGAAGTTTGTTTTAGAGGCATCATTAATAAAATCCAAAAAATGCCGAAAATATAGTAAAAACTATATGCTCATCGCTGTGTAAAATTTCCCCCAAAAGAAAAATTTTTCGCTAGGAAATAGCTTAGTAGGCGTACTGGGATTGAATGCAAGACATTTGAGCAAGGCATGGTGGACACTTTTTTTTCCAATGCTGGAGACTAGGGCATATAGGGAATGCTTGATGTTATAAATATATTTTGAAAATGGGCACAATAAGTTGTGAAATAGTCTTAAAGCTAAGTAGTCTATTTCTTTGATTGTAAAAGCGACAATCATTTTAGTGATTTTTTCATTTTTGATTTGTGTCCTCCCCTTCTTATTCCAAGAAAAAAAGAATTTTATAAAATGATATGTTGTTTAGGGGTTAGACTGGTCTTGATTTGAGGGTAAAATAAACTTTATAAGACGTACAGGCACTATGTCTCCCTAATCATAGCGACTTTTTATTACTGCGCTCACAAATTTTGTGAAGGTGAAGGAAACGGAAGCAGTTGAACAAATGTTTTTTTAACTCGACATAACTGATGGGTGGTCCTGTGGGGCAATGCGGGCGGGATCGACTAGTGTACAATATGTAGTCCACAATATATTTACGAGATAAGCTGGAAACCTAAGACTATGTGATAACACTACTTGATTTTAAAGCTATCGCTTCCAAAATACTGTACCCCATTTTTTTCTAGACAGCCTCCAAGTCCACAAATTTATTTGTGACATAAGTGCATTTTATATTGGCAAATTTATGACATAGCTGTTACTAGAAACAATTTAAACCTGGCAAAGTAAGTGCTATAACAGTTTAAATCAATTGTTTCTGAACTAGATCTGAATAATAGCTTTCGGGGATCTGCAAAATGATTAAAAATATTTGAAAATTACATTTTGGCAATCGGAGATCGTTTTGCTAAGTCAACAGATTGAAAAATATTATTGAAGTGGTCTACGTACAGACATAGGTTGGAATTACCTCATTGCTCTATTTAGGCAGTTCAGCGAGATAATGCTCTGGTTCAAATATTTAGAATTCAATTTCTACGAGGAATGTGCTTTGTTTTCTTCTCGGAAAAAACATTTTCCAGTAAGAGCCTACACGTCATTCCATTCAAAAAGATTTTTGTTATTAGTTTAGTTTTTTCTTACAGATAAAAAGGCACATCAACTCTATCATTATTACATTGTGTTGCAGAACCAGCACCTGCAAATATAATGGTGTTGTCAAGTAATCCTGAAGCGCTCGTCATTGTTTGGGATCCTGTCACTGGTGTGAACTTATATCGGACCACCCTGTATTTACGCGGCGGAGACACCGTTGTTATGGGAGTTGATGGAGTTGGAAACAGCACTACAAATAACGCGACGTTGAGCAATCTGACCGCAGGAGCACTTTACGACTTCGAAGTTTGTGGAATAAATGATGCCGGAGAAACGTGCTCAAGAATACCAGTCAATGGATGTAAGATGTTTTTTGTAAATTACCATTTATTTGTCTTCTGCTAAAGTGTTTTATCAGGAGTTTATTTACTGATTGTTTAAAAACAAAATTATATTATAAAGAATTGTTGTAAAGCCTTTTGAAAGTGGCGTGAAAACAAATTTTAGTATATCTGGTGATCGTTGTTGCAGTTTTTTTAAACAACTGTATAATTAATTTAACAAACAACAAATCACATTTGTTGATATTTTGGGGGAGATGAAGGTTATTGCGCATTGTTACACAATTTGGCTATGCAATACATAAAACAAGGTGGAAAAACAAAAAAATCACTTGGAATAGGTGATGTGTAAAATCTGAATAGACTAAGCCAGTGTAGGCACAAATTTTGAATTTAGAGGCAACAAATTGCGTGGAAGGAGAGAATTGGCATTTCTTCTTCCAAAGTTTCCTATTTGAATTTGTTACTACGCTTTTATAATGTAGGCTACTTTACAAGATAAATCAAAAAAGGTATGTTTTATCAACTTAATATACAAATGTTTAATCAAAAAATATGTTTTTATGTAAACTTTGTTTTGTTAAAGTGATGTGTAAACACGCAAATAAAAATCTTCAAAACAACTAAAATTTATTCGCGATATTAATAGAACGACATAGGACCCAAAAAAGTTAAAAGGGAAGTTTTGTGCTAGATACATGATAGGCAATGATGCAACTAAGTAAACGCAAAGGGAATAGAGAGAAAGTGGGAGGCTGCAAAATGACTCTGGCGGTTTTTGAGTCTGCAGTCTATCGTAGATTGTACCGCGATTGGCGCGAGCTATAGTTTAAACTTGAAGCTTGAAAGAAAACGACGGTTGACCCGAAGTCTGCGGATTGAGTGTTGCATGCGACATGACCAAGAGAGACCGACGGTTTTTTTCGATTATGTCGCATGCAACGCGCATTCCGCAGACTTGAAACTGCAAGTTTGTCGTGCAGTTTGTGGTGACCATCTACCGTCAAAGAGTTGCTTAACAGCTGAATCATTAGTAGCTGCTATAAAGTCTTTGTATTTCGCATGGATTTTTCTCAAAGTGACTTGCTTTTTCAAATATATGAGGCGAAATAATGCTGTTCCCAAATTTTTGATTAGATTGGCATGAAGCAACTTTTTTGTTTAATAAAATTCTTTTTGATCAGATTTTTTGTTACCAAGGTCTCTGCGAGACAAGTAACGGTTCCTTTGTGAAAATATGACCGTATTCAAAATATTTGACCAACAAATGATCCTGTCGCAAAAAATTAACATATTACTGTTACCTTTTTCAAAAACCAAAAAATTATTTGAGCAATTTGTCAATGTGCAAAGTCAACAAACTCAAACAGTCGGTTTTAATCCTTCGAGTCTCTCTTATATTTAATGATCGCATAAAATCCATTTTTTTCTTACTAAACATTATTGGTTATATAATAACAGCTGCGTTAATTTCAGTGAAATATTTTGTAAAGTTTAATTTTGTGCATTTTAAAACTTCTCCTTATGACAATTGTGCAGAAGTGATTATTTCATATACGTAACCGAGTTTTGTTTCCTACTAAAACCCGCAGCCTGCACCGGGTAACGCAATGGATATCAGCTTTTTTAAAAAGGCTCATTAATCTTTGTTTTGTGCAGTTTTAATACCGCCGAATGTCCCCACAATTGTAGACGTGGGCCAAACAACTCTGGAAGTGAACGTGACCATGATGAAAGGGGCAATCATGTATGTTTTTACTGCAAGTTTGGAAAATGGAACTACGATTTCGGTTAGACAATTTATTATGTGCATATATTGTTTTGCAATGAGAGCAAGCAGTGAAGGCAGGTGCAAAGAAAATAAACAAATTTGTCAGAGAAATACAGGGTGTCTCAAAAGTAAGTATACACTTTAAAATTTGAATAACAATCTAATGGCTTATTCAAATTTGTCAAAAGTTTACAAAAATATTCTATGAACTACTAGAAACAGATTACCGTCCTAATATCTCGTTGAATTTATTTATTGACAGAATGTTAGACCTCAACGTGGGAGCCACCAATTTCGGGAGATTTCAGCCACCTTTTGATGCATTCTTGCTTGACACTTTGCAATAAATCTTGTGTAACTAGTCCACATGATGCTCTAATGTTTTGTTCCAACTCTAAAAGGTTTTGAGGCCGTGTGGAGTAAACTTTGCTCTTAAGGAAACCCCAAAGAAAAAAGTCGCATGGGGTTAAGTCAGGTGAACGAGCGGCCCATTCTAGAGGACCTCTGCACCCGATCCGCCTACCGAGAAAAAACTGATTTAAGTAATCTCTGACTTTCCAGGTGTAATGTGCAGGAGCTCCATCTTGCTGAAAGTAACAGTTTTTCAACCGAAGCATTTTTTTGTCAACTTTACTCCACACGGCCTCAAAACCTTTTAGAGTTGGAACAAAACATTAGAGCATCATGTGGACTAGTTACACAAGATTTATTGCAGGGTATCGGGCAAGAATGCGTCAAAAGGTGGCTGAAATGTCTCGAAATTGGTGGTTTCCACGTTGAGGTCTAACATTCTGTCAATAAATAAATTCAACGAGATATTAGGACGGTAATCTGTTTCTAGTAGTTCATAGAATATTTTTGTAAACTTTTGACAAATTTGAATAAGCCATTAGATTGTTATTCAAATTTTAAAGTGTATACTTACTTTTGAGACACCCTGTAGATTAACAAGAAAAACAATTTAGATATCACAGCAAGAACTAATAGTTTTTTCAACATCATAATAGCAATGTGATTAGAATATTAGATGCTATCACTACTCAATCCTTTTCCAAGTAGAGATCCCGTTCCAAAGTCGGACGTAGATTTAATTTTTTTGTCAAGTTTTATCAAATATTTTAGTGATATTAGTTTTTGATTTTTTCCTTGGCTTTCAGCAATAGGAGTATTAGGGAAATTGAACAATAAAACTGTGCATAGCATACTTGTAGTCAAATGGCCTCTATATTGAAAAAACACTGCATGTAGAAAGCGCCCAATGATTTCATAATATTCTATTATTTTAAACAAAATGAAAGAACAATCTGAATTTTAGGCTTCTTTAAGAATCGCATCCATTTTCTAGTCTGTTAAAAGTTACCAACAAGATCCTAAATTTATTAATCTTGTAAGACTCATGACAAGATATCAGTGAAAAAAAATTATATTCTTCACTTTAGATAGAAATAATGTGAAAATTAATAATTTGCAAAAATTTTAAGTAAAGTATTACTCAATCCACCCCAATTGACATGGGACATGCATGTCCCATTGGGCTTTAACGGTAATTTTTTCATATTTTATTTAGTCAATTGTCAAACGAAATCAAATACAAGAATGCATTTTGTATTAGTTAATGTTTCGAAAAAGTTATCGAAGCTTGTCAAGTTCGAAATTTTTCGGGCAGAGAACTCAGACAGAAGCGGTGTACATTGGGGTCTTGATAAGTGAATATATGGGGGAATGTGCATCGGGATGAGCCCCGGTGCACTGGGGGTAAAATTTTTGCGTTAATACGTCATAAAAATTGACCAATTTGAAAATACCAAAAGTCACGTTTTTGATATATCATCGAAATTGACCAAACACAAATGTTCAAACAGCAAAATAGCTTCCAAGGGGTAAATGCCGTTGACGGCAGAATACTCACTGCCTTAAAATTACTATTTTTAAGTATTCTAAAAGCTGTTATAATGATCTAAATCAAAGAAATAGTGTGATAGATACCAGTTATACCTTAATTGGATGAACTCGGAACAAGACACACAAATGAACTAGACACATGCAATTACACTGATTATGTACCACTAAAGCTCATAGTGAAGTATATGACCTACAGCAATTACAACAAAGCTTGCAATCTCCAACTTGAAAGAAAGTGAAAACTTTTATTAATTGTGCTAAACTTACTTATGCTCTAACAACTGTAGCAAAACTTAACAACTTCAAGAAAACCAAAAAAATACCACTTTTTGTCATGTGCTTATTTCACCTAATTGCGACATTCCCAAGAGTTCCAGTGGCAAAAATTTCAAAACAAAAAAAGGAAACTAAACCAATTAAATTAGGTAATTTTTTGTCTAATTTAAAGGAACTAACATTGAAAAAGGAAATGATGAATAAACAGTCAAATTAAGTGAAATTCTACTCGTAATACCAAACTAAAGTAAAATTAGTCAAACCAAAGTATTTATTGGTAAAAAACGTAGATGTCCCAATGAGTTTTACAGGGTTATTAATAAGGTTAATTTGTGGTGTTGCCAGCAGGGACTCCATTTGTAAAGTTGGGTATATAGTATTGGCAAAGAAACAGTTGCAAAAACCGTTAGCCAAATTTGCTACAAATTTAGGGCTTTTCAACGTAGCTAATCTCAAGAACTAGCTATTTCAAGGGGTTCTAATCAAAGACACTTGGGATGGGACAAAACCTTTGTGCTCCACATTGCAAGTTATCTATCATTACTTTAAATAAACACGCGGTCACTAAATCAAAGTGCAGGAGGACGATGTCAAAGCAGTAATCGTATTTACGTTTGCAGAATTAGAGTAATAAAGTGGTAAGCCTGTTTTAGGACTTGGTTCACTCAAATTCTTAATTATCTTTGTGTTCTCAAGTTCGTGGCTGCGTCTATGTGCTTTGGTCTCGACGTAGACGTAGCTCAGAAAAAGTGTCAAAAGAGAGGGTATGTCTTCACAAAACTTGCAGCCAATCGTATTGTGCTTATTAGCTATTTGTTAGCCAAACAATATTTTTTCGCTTGCGTTGCAATTTTAAATAGTAGTTTTGTTTGTTTAATTTCCACCAAATTTTAAATTTCATTAACTTTTCCAAAATTGGTTTTCGTCTAAAAATAGAATTATTATTATTTTAGTATAAAATAAAATGTAAATCGTAATCAAACCCACTTTGTGCAGCTTAGGATGCAAAGTTTGTCGTCAATAACATTATAAATTTTTCAGAAAATATGCCCCACCCGTACTTGTTATTTGTCTACGACTCTACGCCCTTGGCGCTTAATCCTACTTCACTTAATTCGATGCTTGTCTTAAGCATTCATTACTTCAAAATAATTATGCTGATGTGCTTAAAATTTAAATGCTTATTGCTACACCAATACAGCTTTAATAATTGTATTAAGTTTCGTATTTCGTATCTACGGTTAGCACTTTTAAAGGGGTTCTTTTTTTCACGTAGTGGCGATAAACATAAAAGAAGTGAGAACGTACTTACTTACCCACAGACAAACCTCTGAGTTACCGTAGAACGTATTAAACGCCACGGTTTGGTTTCGCGTTTCTGATGTTCCAACGATTAACGGTTTCAATTTGTTGTAGTATTGTAAAGTGTAAGTGATAGTTTTGATTACAGGCTTGACAGAAAGCATTTTTGAGTCTATGTTCGATAATAGATGATGAATTTCTAATAATTATGTGACTAGTACGTTTTCACTAATAATAGTCGTTCAAACTCAGTATTTGTTATTTCATTCATTAGCCTACTTATTTTTAGAGCACACGATCCAGCGCAACAACTGCCAGGCTAATAAATTTAGAGCCTGGTACAATCCACCTCGTAGCAGTCACAGTAATCTATGCTGCTGGGAATGCAACTGGAAACGCAACTAGTCAACTAACTGGTAAATCTTTCATTTTGCTGACTAATCGTATTAAATTCCTTTCTTAGCATACAGTCTTACTGTGTCTGACGCATTAAGATATGAGGTTTCGATTTTTTAAAGCTGTCTCTATGTGATCTGATAAGTGAAGCAGCGTTCATAGCATTTGTTTATTTATTATTCCATAACTTTGCTCTAAAGCTGGTAACGAAGTACAATTTGATTGTGCATAATAGACGTCATTATCATACCGGTGGGGTAGTCAAATCTTTAACAACTTGTTGTAGAAGAAGTGTATGTTGGCTTAATAAAATTTAATCAAAATTTCGAATATCAAAACTATGAATTACGGGCCGTCTAAGGGTACATAGTTAACATTCTTCTTTTTAGTCTATAAGTTGAAATACCCATGGTTGATTTTCTTCATAGTTGCTAACAAAATAGTTATGAAATACAACAATTAATCTAGTTTAGCTAACACTAAACTTTATCTTAAAGGTCCACCAGACGTCACTGGACTAATGGTGATTATGCGGACTACAAACTCTTTGAATATATCTTATGATTCTTCAAGAAGCGCTACGATGTACCGCATCACGTGGATACCTTCGTCTATGGGTGTAATAATGACAAACGAAACTTCGGCGACATTGCTTAACCTATCACCCGGAACTCCGTATAACATTACAGTAGTTGCGATAAATGCAGCTGCTGAAAGTGGGGAAGCAACTGCTATCAACCAATATACGAGTAAGAATAATTATAGCTTACTACCAAATTTGACAGTAAAAATTGAGACTGACTTTTTACAACTTTATATAGATTATTTTAGTCACGTATGTTATTGGACTGCAGCCCAATACTACAATATTCGGCCGGCACAGATTCTTCGTTGCTCTCTTCTTCGGAAAGAATCTTCAAAAATTTCACTCACTTTTGTTGTATAAAGAATATCACTTAGCGACCAATTCTGAAAGCAATAAAGCAAATCTCAACATCCTTTTTACTATCAAAAAATTATTTGTGCTTTTTGTTTACGTACTCGTATAAAATCGACTGATGCTAACAGCCTGTTTTGACTTTTTCTGTCTGTAAAAAGAAAGAGTATCATTTGTTATTCATATAAAATCGATTTTGTCCTAATTGGATATCATCAGTTGCATAATAACAGCTGCACTTATTCAAGTAAAGTATTTTGTTAATATTTAAATTTATGCCCTTTGAAAAATGAAAATTGCTAGAATTTAAAAAATGTTGCTTCTTTTCGGTACCATAATAATCTAAAGGCTTTGCCCGGCCGAAAAATATTTCTGTTTATTTTCCGTTTGGTTTGAGGTAATTTACAATAAAATGTTATTGTAACACTCCATGATTTTTCCTTTTAGGATCGGTCAGTCCTGCAAATTTAACATTCAATACGTTCACTACCACTTCTTTCATGATAATGTGGAGTGCGCAAGATGGAGCAGTGTAAGTTTATGTTAAAAATAAAAAAAAGTTATTGTGACTCGAAGAACATAAACGTGATCAAAAACAACACGACAAAATGACTAGCATAGATTTTTGTTTAAAATATTGATTTTTGTACAAATATTTCATTTAAAAAAAATGTATTCAACTTCTACGTAACCGGTTGATTGGAATAAATAATTAGCTATAAATTGATGTGATCTGGCAGTCAAAGCATAAAACTCACCACAAATCTTTTCTGTTATTTCAGTTGTGTTTGGTTAAGTCGGTGTTTCCGGTTAGAACACAACCCGGGGTAGCATGTGTTGTTCGTGGGCTCGAATCCCTCACGAAGCATATTTTTATTAAGCTACATTATTGAAGTGACATACTAAGCATCCATTCTCCACCTCTTTTTTCATTTTGTTGAGTTTACCTCTTCCTTCGGACGACTGCACGGAATGAAGCTGTAATTTAGATATACTCCGCAAACCTTATCAAGATTAGGCAAGGGTAAACCAGCAGTTTATTTTGAACCAGTCATGAATGCGAATTCTATATTGGTTACCCTATCATAAAAGAGGCGTACTGTCACTGGAAAGTATAGCAAGAGGTCGCTTCTCACGAAATTCTGGATGAGCAGCTTCACTATTTTAACCCGATTAAACATCCACAGCCCCTTTTTATTGTTCTGTTATAATAAAAAGACATCATACTACAAGCAATAATTGTACATGTACTTGCATACCGTATGTGCAACTGAATAAATTTAAAAACACTATATTTTTTTATATGATTACTTTTTAAATTGTAAAGTATTTAATGTTATACACTATATTTTACAAAATATACGCTTACTATGACATGGGCTATATCAAAAGCTATTGAAAAACGAAATGAGTGTCTGATGTGTATCGTTTTTGCGCATGGACAAAAAGTATTTGTAATTTGTAAAATATTTAACATGTCATACAATTTAAAACTTTTCTATTTTTAGATCTTATGTTCCTATTATAATCCTTGCTTCTAATGGTTCGGTTCCTGCTGGAGCAAGCTTTTTGACTTCAGTTGCTGATCTGGAAGTTGTTGTAACTGGTTTAATGCCAGGAACTGAATACAATGTTTCCATAACTACTAATGACACATTTGGCTTGGTTGAAGAAGGAGCCGTTTTTACAGCAATTACATGTGAGATTTGAGATCAAAAGCTTTTTTAACAGTAAAACTGGCTTGGAATATGAAGCCATGTTTATAGTTAAAAAGTATAGCAAATTGTTATTTCCTTTTTATTACCAAAAATTCATGCTAGTTTACCACATGAATCCGAGAAGTGCTAGTGTTTTTCATGGGTTATTTGGTAAACTCTATACGCATGAATTCTTGAAAAAATGGTACAGTTAAGCTTCATTGAAGGAAAAAAGTAGACAAGGCCAACAAAGATTGGCATATCCAAGTACAGATAGGGTATGAACAGCATCATTAGTATGTCCAATGACACATAGACCTGGAGGATCATGACTACCGTTATCTGTTGCAAATCAGGCTCTTCTCTTAGGTAGACACAGCGCAATTTCTCTAAAAAGTAAATCAAAAATCTTTCCTGTTGATCATATATGGCCATACTATCCAGAAGTTATAACGCCCGTCATGGCTATACCAAAAATACGATTAGCTTTGCACTTAAATATTACTGCAGAAAAATAGAGATTATCCTATGCAAAAATATCAATACTATGGAAGAAGGCTGAAGAGAAGCACAATACAAAAACTAGAGTATAGTTTCATATAAAAATATCTAAGAAGCACCGGATAACGAAAGGCTTAATGCTAAAATGAGTTGGTCCCATTTAACATAAATAGTAAAAGTGTTTGGATTAACCGTAGCAAAATACAAAACTAATTAGCAAGACTGTAAAAAATAAATTTATAAAAAGGGCAGGCAAAGGTTAAGTTTAGTGTTCGCTACAATGAAATAATGGCTTAAAAATTAAATTCATTCAATAATTAGTCAGCAGAAGAATCTTTCATCGATATTTAAGTTGAAAAAAATTAATTTTCAGACATATTTATTGTTTTTCTGAGCTTGGTGTCTATAATATGATGGCGTTTTTATTTAAAAGATGTTCATTTAGTGACGTGATGCAAAAGACATTTTTAACTTTTTACTAGTGTAGTGCTACAATCAAAGGTGTAGGTGATTTTAGTTAATGGCGGTTCCAAATTTTTGAGAAAGTTGTTATTATCATATTCATGTATAATTTTTTCTAAATAATACATGGCATTTAAAGGTGATTACTATTGTTTCGTAATTAGTAATGTTTCCTGCAACTCGTAAATGGGATTAATCATTTGTTAAAGATAGTGGCACTGGGAATGCATTTAATTTTCTTATTGATTTCTCTTGTCAGCATTTTAAATTTAGTTTCCTACATTACTCTGCCTTAATTCGCAAGTATTTAAAAGAACAATAAAAAGCTTGTATAACAATATCAGAGTGTCTTTATTTTTTATGCGCAATCTGTTATTTGCCCTAGGCTCATTATCATTAGTATAAATTAGCTGCAAACTGAACGTATTTATTTTGCTAACTAAACTATATCATATCAGAGCAGTTAATGTGAAAAACAATTCGATAATTCAATAAGGAGCTTAACTGATTCTCTCTCTTGGTATTATTGAGATCTCTTTCTTCAATCTTATAGTTACGTTCTAACGAAATACGCTTTGATGGGCAGATTTCAATGCTGAGACTTTATCAGGAAACTATGGAAGGTGATAAGTTTTTGCAAAAAAAAAAGATGAGCACCAATTTGACGCTTTGTTAATTTCAAGAAACTGAAGCTTTTCTGGCAATTGCGATAGCCTGCAGAACTACCTTTTGAAAATAGGCTGTGTTATCAGTAAAGTAATCATTAAATAACTTTTAATTTTTCAAAGAATATGGATTATATATGTTCTGATTATGCTAACTACTCTGATGCATAATAAATCAAGAGAATTTTTTTTTTACTTTAGTACCTGGTCTCACCGATCGTTTTGTTATTGTAAATCACACTGCAACAAGCTTGAACTACGAGTGGAATGCTGTGCGAGG
This sequence comes from Trididemnum clinides, assembly GCA_963675345.1. Taxonomy (NCBI): domain Eukaryota; kingdom Metazoa; phylum Chordata; class Ascidiacea; order Aplousobranchia; family Didemnidae; genus Trididemnum; species Trididemnum clinides. The sequence continues at coordinate 19,354,258 of OY776304.1, read as the reverse complement.
TGCAGATTCGTACGAAATTGTTGTCACCAATCTTGAAAATAATGAGACTGCCGCAAATGAGGTAAAATGCGGATTACTTTTAAAGAAGCTATTTTTATTTTTATTTATTTATATCATTTTTGTCGTCCAGAATAGTTTTTCGATCCAGGATAATTGTAGAAGCGCTAGTTAGGATAGCTGTTTAAACCTGTTTTGGAGTTTGCGAGTGTGGCATTATGTTGTAATTTCAACCCATTACTTTTATTAAACTAACAATTTTTTTAAAATTGACCAAGCATAAAAAATTTTAAGAGCCTTCAACAATGGCACAGCAACGCGGTTGGTCGTTGGGAAGTTTGAACTCATGGCCATTCGATGACTGTGGCCATAAAATAACTTTTCAATTCAGTTGTTTGAGAAACTTTTTGTGCCACAGCCTTGGTTTTTAAATCTAGTTTTTCTCGGATCTCAATCTTATTTGGCATCAATTGTAGGCCCAACTATCGATGAAGAATAGCAGACCATAATAAACAAAAGACATTGCACTTTATTTTGTTGATAAAAACATTTAATAATCCCGAACTTAATTTCCTCATATTTTTGTAAGTTTCCCCTCCTTTTTTAGATAAACATTTTGAGCTCAATCTTCCCAGTCTTTATTGTTGTCATTTACATCATTCAACATATTTTTTCATTTAAAAACTTTTCCATAGCACATCTGACACTTCTCATAAATTAAGAATTAACCAACAGTGTTGACTAGTTTACCTGCACTTTAAAGCTCGTGATGCTGTAAAATCAATCCCTAAAAACGTTATTGAGAATACAGCCACAAATGAAGTGCATTGTATTGCCACAATTTTCAAAATTACGTACGTTCTCGGGCGCTAGCGTACAAGTCAAACTGCACAGTGCAGACTCTACACATTGAACAATGTTTATGTTCTGTGTGATAATTTTGTGATATTTCACGGACCCGCTGTGCAATTGCCACACACTCCTAGTGGTCCGCGAACCCCGATTCGGAAAATCTGCTCAACGCGGCCATGCCTTTGCTGCTCTAGTTATTGGTTGACGTATGCATTTGTTGATAAAATTTACACAAAAAAGGAGTGAAGTTTGGCAAAAAAGTATAAAAGTAATAGCTTTGTTTTTACTGAAGAATATCAATTTATTTTTTTCTGTAAAAGCATTCTGGAGTAGCTTTATGCAATTTCTTCTTTTTGAAATCTTTTGTCTTTTAAACTAAAGCTGTATTATATCTGTTTCGTTCCGAATATTGGTGTTACTATTTAATAGCCTACTGCTAGTTTGTTTGAAGTTTTCTTCGACAAATAATTTCAATTGTGCTTTAACAAATATACTAATACAACTTTTTGTTAGACACTACAATATTTGAACTACAGTGCTGTTTCCCTGGTATCCGGCCAACAGTATCGAGCTGCTGTTGCGGGAATTAATATAAATGGAAAAGGAACAGAAGCTACTCTTGACGACTTCACGAGTAAGCATTTGTTACTTTGCAATGGCAGAAATTCTATTTACATCTAGCTTGGACTTGCCAAGCCCAAGTCCACCTACACAATGGTACGTAAGAGCCGGGTGGTAAAGTCAAAAAGAATTAACAACTCTCAAAGTGCATAAAAACCGCTTGTTTTAAAACATGGCATCTTTTTGTCTCTGTGAATTGTTTTAGGAGAGCTGTACTAATCTTAGGGTTGCTTCCCTTTTATCAACTGATAGATTTCGAGAATCGCATTGTGTATTGGTAATAATCTGGTTGCTACTTGTAGCAATAATAGTAGGAATACCCAAGAAGTATACTAATGAAAGTTTTTGCGATTTCGACAAAAAATGTCTGAATGATGAAAACGTCAATACTTTTAATCTTTTTTGTTAAACGAAGTTTGCAAAGAGTAACTACTGTGTAAGTATTAGCTCATCCACATTGGTAAGGACAACAAATACTTACACCACTCAGTAGAACTTTAGCTTGGTATTGACTTTGTGGAGACAGCAAGTTTGAACGCATATAATAATGACTAAGTTGTACTATCTATCGTAATCTTAATCTCAACTCATACATTACCTTTTTCATACAATGAATTTTTCTTATATTTGCTCTCTGTAAAAAGCATGATATTTATTATTTACCTTTTTCTCACACAGTAACTGAACCCTTTACATCCATTGCAATGTTTGTGACGAATACCAATGATTCTATCACCGTTAATCACACAAATGTTCCTGGAGCTACTGGTTACAACGTGAGAGCTGTTAACGGCCCTGGTAAGTCGTTACGTATATGCAATCAATAATGTTTATCTAAAAAGTCTGCTTTTCTAGAATCTTTTTGTGATGCGCTCATCATACCAGAACAGCTTTTTCAAAGCTTTTTTAAGGTGTGCGAACAACAAATTTACGACTATATAATTAATTTTTTTTAATGTTTTGAGAATTCAAGTTAACTGATCTTAAATGACTAGCATTGATAAATCATACAATGTATCTGAAATAGTATATTTTAAATCTATCGATTTTTCTTAAGTCTTAACAATCTTCGATAAAATTCTGAAAACTTCTATTTCTGCTACAGAGTAAACTCCGTTTGTAATAAAACATTGCATTGTTTAATTTTTGTTTAGAAGAAAGTTAGTGCAGTACGCGAAGCGTTCTTATTTTTTTGCATAAGAATTGATATATTAATGCAAGAGGCTAGCGATGTACTTAGCAAACTGCAGACAGTGACACTGTTTTAACCCGTCAGGTCTCTTCAGTGCAGTTGGTTACCAACAAGAAGTTAGAGGTCTTTAATAGAGCATGTATTGTATATTAAAATCTAGACAAGCAGCTTTGCATTCAATTAATGCTTATTTGAGCGAGGGTATGAGCAAAGAAAACGTTCTTGGTATCCCAAAGTTACTGATGAGTTGTTTTTGAATATTTTTCAGTTTTATGAAAAAAAATTCATATACAAACCCTATTTACATGGGTCTCTCAAACCGAAAGCACTCTGTAACGTTCTATGGTATAAATGCGGTCCACATCCAGTCCAGTAACGAAGCAGCTTTTATTCTCCGATCCTAATTGTTTTACAGACTCCTTCTCTTGCGTGAGTCAAAATCAATCTTGCACTTTAACTGGACTGCAAGCAGGAACTGATTACAACATATCTGTTCAAGGAGTATACAGTTCTGCCAGTCTAAGCCTGTTTGGATCTTCATCAATATTTACCACAGGTGCGTTACTACTTACACAGGTTTCAGTATCCAACCTCTGCTATACTTTAAAAACAAAATGGTAACCTGATGAAAATATTTGAGATTTACGTTGTTATGTAAATTGTTGTTTTTTTGTCAGCAGCAGTTTGAAATATTTCTTATTTTTTACTAAGTAATATTTGCATGCGTTGAAGCCGTTCACAAATTATATGCCGGTTGTTATTCCAATTCTTATTTTACTCACCCCCACGTGACGCATTATAACACTTTTGTAAATCCCATGCTTTCTCATGTGAAGAATGATGTAAAAAAAAATTACTCAGACAAACTTTAATTATTCGGATTCAATAGAAAAACCAGTTTATTTATACGATTGAAAAAGTTCAATTCATTGAAACATAACTTCAAGTTTCTCATGCACAGACATGCTTTATTCCCCTCTCCCAATGTATCACTAATATGATGCCTTTGCTTTCTCCTTCTTTCCTTTGGAGGCGTCATATGTTATTTTAACAGTCCCTTTATACTATTCTTTACTTTATTGCTGCATGGCACACTGGAGACCTGTGAATGCCATTTTTGTTTTTTGAAACAACTTATGAAAAGCATATATACTCTTGACTAGCTGCGCTCAAAGTACGGCTCTCGGCTGGTTCGTGAAAATCGTATGCAACAAAACGTGAGTTCAAAAGGCTGATCTCCAACACAAAATGATAACGCTGTACAATCAGAGGCGGATCCACCTTTTAAGAGTTTTTTGTTTTCTCTTCAAAAAAGAAAGTTTGCAAAACGATCTTTTCGCGGCCAGCCAACAATGCATATCGGTGGAAAGGTGCCGGATCCTAAAAACTTTGCGCAACCCTGCTTTTGAGCATATACGAAAGTTGTTTACTGGTGAACTTTCCAATTGTTGGAGTTGTTGTAATATCGCAATTTAGAGTGGCTAGAAGATTTTTTTTGCACACAATTGTTGTTTATACAATGTTGTTTAAAATACATTTATTGTCATTGCTGTGAGCCCTGACAGTATCTTAACTTTGTCAAATATTTGATTTTATTTTACCTGCATTGTGTGTGTGTGTGTGTGTGTGTGTGTGTGTGTGTGTGTGTGTGTGTGTGTGTGTGTGTGTGTGTGTGTGTGTGTGTGTGTGTGTGTGTGTGTGTGTGTGTGTGTGTGTGTGTGTGTGTGTGTGTGTGTGTGTGTGTGTACACCCGCGCGCGTGCGTATGTGGTCTGAGTGTTTGCTCTTTCTTTTCGTTGATGAACGGCATAAAATCGTAATTGTGGTTCACAATGCAAACTCAACCAAAATTATGCGATAGAAGAGCGGCTCATCATTTCTTTTCGAGGTATTAAAATAAAATACAGTCTGGTTGCCCCGCCGCCAGCAACGCGATCTGCCACTGGTGGGGATCAAAAGTTTTCTCTTTCCACATCTAGGGTGAGCAGCTTCAATATTCTAGCCTAGTAATTACTAAATGTTCAAACTAAACCGGTATAGTTCTACCCTTTTAGGTAAATACAAATCAACTTTTGTAATTTTTATCCATAGTGTTGTCTGCAGCCGAATATTGTCTGCTAGGCATTTGAAGGCTGCATATTTAGCATCTAACAGTACCGGTGTGCACGTCGCATAAACGTCTTTTCCTTTCAAGCTCATAATCTGTTTTAAACTATGTCTTTTGTTGTCAGCCGCAACGACAGATGTAGTCGGCTGTTTGCTCAAAAACTGTAAAGCTATTTTACAATTTCTCAATCATTGTGCTTCAACTCGTGCTCGATAACTTGATCAAGTTCTCATTATTTGAAACTGTTTTTTTTTATAGTGCCAGCCGCACCAACAAATGCAGTCGTCAATGCTGGGGATTTCAGCTTACAAGTCACTACTGATGTTGTGTTTGGTGCCTCATTCTACACTTTCGAATTCAATGGTGCCGCGGAAGAAACCTCGACTCCGAGCATTACCTTTGACCAGCTCAGATCTGGGCAAAATTATATGATTGTTGCAACAGCCACAAAAATTACCGGCTACGGAAACTTTACATCTGAGTTAACAACTATCAATGCTGCTACAAGTAATTAATACATTTTTGGTAAATCGTTAGTTAGCCAAGACAGCCATACTGATGTGCTACATTTTTAGGTTCAGGTACACGGTACTTTATTACTCTCACTTTCTGCACTGTCACAGTGATTGTCCATCGAACAAGTTAAAGTTGAAAAATAGCAATCACTGTCAGTAAAACTAAAGATTTGTATAATTTAATGTGGAAAACCTAATACTGTAGCTTACTGATTGGCTTGTCAGGCAAGATCATTGATACTTTTTCAAAAAACATTACAGGTTTTTTATGTTAAAGTGTCAGGCAGTTTTTATAATTGTATTTCCAAATACTGTGAAGTATTGGCTACAATTTTTTTTCAGATTTTAAGGAAAACAAGTAATTTGACAAATAAGAATTTTACTTTTCATGTTTCTTTTTATTCTTTGAAGTCTTAAACGTGAGAAAAAATTTTACCCATTCCGATAAAGGCTTTTCAAGATAGAGAGTCATGCAAGTTATTGTTTTAGGTAGAGCAGTGCCTGTCAATGTCACTGTGAATAACGTGATGCAAACCCAGTTTGATGTATCCTATCAGCAAATATTTGGAGCTCTTTCTTATACAGCCTATGCTGTACCACTCAATTCCTCCTTTGAAACAAAGAATTCTACTGACACTGCAATCACCCAAACAATTAGTGATCTGCAGCCTGGCCTTGTTTACAATGTCACAGTCGGAGCCACTTATCAAACTGGTGATGGCGAAGTTAGTGTTGTAGTACAGCAAGTTACAGGTAGGTTAGCAATACAGTATAAAATTCACGAAACATTATGTAACTGAGAATAAGAGATTATCTTATCTACTATATGATACTCAGATTAAGCTAAAAATACTTTTTCTCGCCCATTACTTGTGTTTTTACCAGCGCGATGGTGTACTGGTTGATGCGTCCGCCTCGCAGTCTGTAGACCTTGGTTAGATTTCCTAGTCGGGTCATACCAAAAGGATTAGAAATGGTAATCACAGCTATCCTGCTCGGTGCTCAGCGCAAAAAAGATAATGTGGAGAAAAATCCGGTGAATGCGCTTGTTTTGTTCTTAAAAAGACGCTTAAATGGATTTTTGTCGTTATGTGAGGCAAACTGATGGTTGGGCCCAGCTGTCTACCCGTCGCGGTGATCCAGTCTGACTAAACACATGCAAGCAGAGCATGAGCTCATACGCATAAATGAATGAATTTATTTTTGTTTTTATTTAAGTTATGAAAACTGTTTGTTGGTTTTGAACAACATTTGATTATTTATGTGATATTTTAGCACCTCCCACACCTGGAAATATCGAGACAGTTGATGCTGGTATCAATTATATTGCCTTGCGTTGGCCTGCAGTCCAAACTGCAAGCACCTACCGGGTAATATATTTGGCAAACGGCATGCTATACAACCGAACATTTAACGAGTCTGAAGCGAACATAACCGATGAGCTGGTTCCTGGCACCCTCTATGAAATCAGAGTGGTAGCGATCAATCAACTTTTGGAAAGTGGAGAGTCGGCAATTCATAGACAAATCACAGGTTATTATTAATATATTTTTTGTCAAAAACCAACTAAATTTACAATTTCTAACAAATATTGTAGAACCTCTTGCTCCTGAATTTATTGCTACAAGTACCACTCAGACCACACTTCTGGCAATATGGACACAACCAACTGGAACTGCTAACTTTTATGTGGAAGTGCTGCTGGGTGATGATGTCATTGTCAATGAAACGGTGTAAGCTACATAAAATTTTAGTTTCATTGATTTCTTAATCGCGACTTTAACGAGTTTCCGATTATCTTGGTATTATTTTTTCACAATATTGACATTTTAGCAGGTAAATTGTTTTGTTTTATGTTAGAAATATTGCATCAGTGCAATACACATATGTGGATGGCATTCGACCTGGTCAGAATTACGTCTTGTGTGTACAAGGTTGCACAAGTGACGATGAAAATGCTTTTGGCTTGCAACAAACAAGCGAAAGAAACTGTACAATGTTGTTAACTGGTAAGAATGAGTTATTTAAGGCTTTATTTATATTTTTTTACAGAGTATCACCTTCGTCTACGGTAGCAGTGATCGTGCTATCAATCCTGACAATTACTTTATTGTTGAGTTTTAGGAAAGGCAGCTTACGACCATTTGCTCTGATTAGTTGTACTGTTAAAGGTAAACATGCATTGTGACAGTGGCATCAGTAGCTCCGAACGAGTCTTAACATTAGTTGTTTTAATGGAACTAACAAGAAGGCCTTCCCATGACCGAAAGATAAAAACATGCAATTTACTCAACTCATAACCCAGTATTAATGTCTTCCCGCTTTTTTTCTACATAAGTTGTTCTACTAATGCTGCTTTTGCATTCGGCAACCCATAGAAAGAATATGTTCTTTGAGACAATAAATTCGCTTGACACTGCAAAAAAATTTTTTTTTCAAATTCTGTTGTCTGCTTTGTCTACCAATTTATGATCCAAGATAGTAATAATCGAATCGAAACGATTTACTCATTTTTAATAACATTAATAGGGGAAGCCTTTAATAATGCATCCATAGTAATGTTACGTGGCTTAAAACTTAGCAATCAAATAGTTGACAGCATGGTGCGCTCTACGGAGTGTTAGACTCGTCATCGAAAGAGAACGAATTGCATGAACATAGCCAAAAGGAAACGACATTTGCATTAAAAACGCCGTTTTCGTTCGATTATAGAAAACTCCAGTTTCTTGCTTAAACTATGGCTTCTGTTGACGCGTTTAAGTAGCCGTTTACCCTACTATAGCAAAGTCATTTCCCGGGCTTCTAAACTTTCTGTTCATCTTTCTTTTGTTCTAACCAATGTCTTTTTACTATCCCATTTTTACTTTTTACTATGCAAGTTTTTATGAAATACAGTATATGGGTTTAAACTCACTGAATCACCAAAGACTGCCATTTCTGTAAATACCTTGTCATCACAAGAGCATTGAGCGTTTTGACATGCACTGCAAACTCCAGGGTTTTATAATGCTGAAAATGCACTTTTATAGATAGAATAATACACTGTACTATGAAGTGGTACTAAGCATAGGGGTCATTACTCTTTTATGCTTGCTTGTAGAATATAACGCTTTTGAATCGTGTTTACAAAATAACATGTATTCGTAACTGCAGCACAAGTAATTGGCAATTTAGCCATCTAATGCTGTGCATGTAATGCTCTTTTACCAGCACCTGGAACCACGTCAGCTCCGATTGAGATTTCGACGACCAATTCAAGCATCACAGTAACCTGGACAGCAGCAGACGGAGCTACATACTACGAAATTTTCGTTGCTTTGTAAGTTGCTGAAATTTATGTGCATATGATTGTGTGTTTAAGCCCGGCAATGGCCGCGTTGCTTTGCATTGGCAAATTTGATTGCAATAACTTTTTGCTGGACGAACTTTATCGAACAGAAAACAAGCAATGAAGCGGCATGCAATAAACTTGAAAACTCCAAAACAAATTTGTACGACTTGTTCTAGGTTTCTTGCGGAGAGCTCTAAAATACTGAAACACAGGAATTGATATTGATTTATGAATTAACTGAATTACAGAATACGGAACTTTATACTAAACATAAAATTACTGAGTTACGGTAATTCATTTTGAAAAAACAATTGCTGACTTCCGGTAATACGAATAAACTACCATTACTGACAAAAGAAGTTAAGAAATAGCAGAAATACAAAAATTTACGAAAGTTGGAAAAATTAAGAGCATAACCATACAATTGGATAACATTACATAATTGAGTAGATTTAAAGTAAGCTTTTTTCTTGAATCTCCGAATTTCTGCGATTGCCGTAATTTGAATGGTGTGTTTTTCTGTATCACAGTAGGAATTTCTGTAATTCTGTAGAGTAGCGTGTTTTAGTTTTGTTCTTAAGTGCTGCCGTCGCTGTCCAGCCAGTCTTGACAACAAAGCACAATATACACAACGCAATGTCATATGGAATATTTCATATTTTCGTTAAAGGGTTTCCAATCCAGCAATAAACGTAACAACACGTATTGACGAGGGTACAACGGCTACAATTGACAACTTGTTGGCAGGAGAAAACTACACAATAACGGTTACACCGTTCAATGATGCTGGTGCTATGGGAAATGTTTCGGAAGCAGTCATCATATCTACAAGTGTGTGGTTCATTACTATTTACAAAGACACACCACTTGATAAGAGTGAAGGATTGAACTAATTGAAAACAATGCTCTTTAGAATATAAATTTATACATAAGACTGTTATGTGATTGCGTTTCCACAATTTTCTGTACAGCTTTAAAATGTTGACGTTAAAATACCGCCCATAATGCATAGTAGTACAATCAAATTTTGCAGTTACAAACCAGATGTAATACTATGTATTTATGAGTATTTGTGTCTTTAATCAAGTCGAGCAGCAATTGCTCTTGTATTGTAAGTTCTACGAAATATCAATTGGCTTTTTTGCATTTCTAGACCCGACAAATCCAGTTGTTTCCAAACTTGCTACGGGTGCTGATAGTATTTCGGTAAGCTGGACTCTTGATCCTAATTCTTTCATAGCTCTTGTCACTGTACGGAGAGCAGATGGATTAGCTCTTAGTCCATCTGTAATGGTAGCTAATGATGGCGCGTTTCTGAGAAGCGATGGCACAGTAGGCCTCATATCAAATCTTGCTCCAGGAACAAGATACATCGTAACAGTCATAGTTTTTACCGAAGTAAAAAGAAGCGACCCCATCATGATAACGCTGATAACAGGTTAGTTGTATTTCCTCAAATCTAGACGTATCTTTTCAATCAATGTTGATGGCAATAAGTCATCCACTGTAGTTTAACCTATCCTGTTACTTTGAAAATTCATCTGAGAAATTTGAAGGTTAGGGAACAGAATTAAAAAAGCGTACAGCTTTCTATTGCAAAAAAACTAATCTCCGAAATATGTTTTTACAGCATAAAGTCTTGAAATCATTGTGTATTAAAGATAGCTTGGCGACAATTTTTATGTGTGTGTTTTTTTTGACGACAGGCTACAATAAAATAACTTTTATAATTGGTTTGAAATAAATGGCTGCTTTTTCCTAATCTGAAGTTGATTAGCATTGCAAAGTGAACCGCATTAACACAGTAAGCAATATATTTATGCTTAACAACTTACAAACCCCAAACTGCAAATGTAAACTCCACTCGTAAAGATAGAAAAAGAAATTTCCTTTGTTAAAATGTGAACAGATACACTACTGCTACACTTTTTTTTTAGTTTCCAACCCTCCGCAAAACCTAGCGGTAGCAAGTTCAAGCGATTCAATTTTGATATTTACGTGGGATGCATCGCCCGGTGCCAGCTCTTATTTGGTAGCTCTAACACTTCATGATGGTAGTCCAGTGGGTTCGCAAACTGTAGATGAAACTACAGTTAGTTTTATGTCACTTTCTCCAAGCACAACATACCAAGTTTCAGTAATTGCAATAAACTCCGGCGGCAACAGCTTATCAACAACAGCAACAGTTTTTACACGTGAGTAAAATTTTCGTAAAATCTGCTAGGAAGTTTGTGCGTAATAAATTTGTTTGTATTTCAATATTACGTTGCTTTTGCAATGCAAGTTGAAATCAAAATAAAATGATAAAAAGTGTAGGACAAGTCAGCCATTTAAAATATGTGGTTTTGTTGCTCATTGTAATAAAACACTGGTTCGCTATTGCAACGTTGGCTAGTTATTACTACTCTGTCGTATTCTTAATAAAGAATTTAAGCCAGTTTTCTCAATTTCGTTGGTTGAAATAAAATATTCTGCGCTTCCTGTCGGGTGCACGTATTTGGCTGTGTACAGAGTATTGAGTCTTATTTTCTTGGTGCCAACTGTTAAGAAGCATCCTGTCGTGAAAACTGCAAGGCTCCTTTATAGTTTTCTGGCCATCGGCTACACAATTTACTTATCGTTTTTTTTTTCTGCAATACGTTTGTTTTGTCACATGTATGAGCCTGACGTTAGCCAATACGGCTTAATTGCGATAATTTGCTGATAATTTATAGTGATCGACAAGTAATGTAAGCGACAAGCGATTTACTTTAGAGCGCAATTGCAGACAGTGAACGACTTTTCGTCGTACCAAATCTTTTCAGTGCAGTTGGCTATAAAATAAAAAATAGCCTAAATTTATGCTCATGTGGGACCGTGGAATGGAAGTTTTGTCAACATTCGGTGAAATCGATTTGTGAAAAAGCGGCGGATGTTGCAGTTACATTGCATCTGTCATACGACACAGCTTTTTCTGGTTATTTGCGACCACGCGCTTGGGCGATTTGAGGTTAAGCGCACTCTGGTTAATCATGACTAAGCAAATTCAGTTTCATATTTCACCCTTGATTTTTCTTCCATTGTTGAGCGGCCGAGCAGGAAATCTGGGAATATCAATTTTAAAGATTTTCTCGTGATGCAACCACAGAAAGTAAAGATTACCAACTGCAAAGCGAACGCTTTAAACGCTGCACTACGGTACCGGGTAACAGAACTGCTTAAAACATTAGTTCATTCATCGTTTTACAAATTCAAGCAAATATTTTTGTCGTCGCGCAGTGATGAAAACATTTCCACTACCATGGACCTACTTCAGGTCCCACAAATATGAAGCTTTTAGTAAAAAGTTATTTTAAGGCCACTGGCTAGTAGTGAGGCACCAACAATATTGATAAATCCCTATAGATCAAAACGGTATACTATGACTAAATCAATGGTTCCTAATCTTATTGATCTTGGTACCGACTTTTAGCTTTTTATGAATCTCTTGCATCCAATTCAATATAATTTGGATATAAAATATTATGAAACAGTAACACTTTATGCAAAACTGAATTTTTCGACTTTAGATGATGACTAATTTTCCACCCCTGTTATTCTCTACGAAAGCAAAATTCCCCTCATGTTAAGAACCCTTTTTATAAACAGTATATGCTCAAAAATTGCCATAAGTTGCTTATGTGCAAGCCCTCAGTATTTTCCATTTACTGAAAAATGAAAACATTTAACACGCACCCATATTTTTTAGGACCTTCAGCTCCAATACAAATTGGATCAGATTCAAGTCAAACAGGCATTACCATCAACTTTGCAAGCCCTCCACCAGGATTTGATTTAATAGTGCAGGGCAGTGCACCTGGGGGTGTGTCTTTGATGAGCGTGGTTAGGTCTGGAACAACTGCGTTCTTCAGTGATTTTACTCTAGGAGTGGTGTACACCTTTGAACTTTTTATTGTGGACAGCAATAATATGAGAAGCGCATCTGTTTTTATTAACAATGTCATAGGTATCAAGCACTTTTTTATTGGTTGTTCTTGTGTCTAAAAATAATTTAGATTTATAAAAATTATTTGAAAACAGTTATATTGGGAATGATTATAATATAGAAACAAGAACTATAACAAATTTATGTGAAGGTACTATGATTTGTCGTGAAGACATTTGAAAGTGTAACTGCTTGTTTTTTTGAGTTTCTTAAAAAGTAGAATCTTGTTACTTTTTGTTAAATATTTGGTCTTGTCTCCGGCGAAAAATCACCAACGACAAAGATAGTTTGAGAGCAGCGTATAAAAAGTCTCTCTAAACTAAATGTTTTGTTTTTAGTTCCAACTGAATCGGTCGTGTACGAAACCACTTTGGGATCTGCTTTTGTATATATTAGCGCATACGCAAATATTTCATCTCAAGAGTCTGTAGCGCTTATTAGTTTTGTTCGTGAGCGACTTCTGGAAGCATTTGGACAATCCCGAGTGTCAAGCGTAATTATAACAAATATCTTTCAAGGAAGTGTTATAATAGAGTAAGTTGCAAGTTAACACTGTACTTTGTCACAAAAATTAGCGTTTACTGCCATTATATGCAGTAGCTAATTGTTTTTCGCAATTAAATGCTTAGCATCTTTATATTTGATAAAAAAACAGAATAAGAATTCCCAACAAAAAAGCCTTAGCCAGTATGCTGCTGTGCAGATATTATTAGGACGTTTCGCTAAATACTGTAAGCATTGTCAACCAAAACAGTGCATCTGTTGCACTATTTTGTTGAGCAATGCTTACAGGGTTTAGCGAAACGTCCTAATTAAAGTTTATACAGCAGTGCACTGGCTCTGGCTTTTTTGCTAAGAATAGTCAGTAAATCTCTAGCGTTTGCTCTTAAGAATACGACTTGTTCTTGCGTCAGTTGTAATTTTGTTTATTTGCTCACTCTTTGTGAAGACGATTCAGTTTCATCGGCATCACACTTTTTCCACCTGGATTTAATTTTTCCTATTTACACCCATTTTGTTTTCTGGAAATTGGCCGGTTAAGTGTTGAGATACACAAAAAGCTTTTTTAGAAAATTGTTCTTTCTATTGGCTTCAATTTCTCTTAAAAGCAAGCTCAAATAAACGTCTATATTGTGAGCTATTGTACATGCAAATATTGAAATTCGCAGTTCTCAATGTAGTAGAATATTATTTTATATGTACGTATTATCCATTATAAATGATTAAATATTTTTCAGGTTTGTTGTCACTATTAATAATTCTAGTATAACAGCAGCTGACTTGAATGCAACCTTTGAACGCCTAAAGGATCAAAATGTCTTTCCAAATGCGATTTCGACAGGTTGATTATTTTTTGATTACCTTGTGCAATAAATCTAACATTAAAAATCAGTGCCATATTTTTCGGTGCTTTACTCGATTAGAGTAGTTAAGTCACTATCGTAGCGTAGTTTGATTTAAAAGTTGACTTAGCTTGTTGAGTATTCATGTATGGTAATTCACCTTGTTGATGTTGGACTACCAGTCTGTGTCAGCAACTGGTTTAAAATGGCTGCCACCATGATGTTTATACTGTATTTACTCCATTGATACAATCTGAAAATTATTCACTCAGCGATTCTTTCTTTACGAAAAACAGATTGAGCTAGTGGCTGTTTGTCCGATTTATTGCTTTTAAACTGTTGCAATTACTTTTAAATAAGCAAATAGCTTTTTTTGCTGTGCTTATCGTTTTGATTGGTACTTTTAAATCAAATCAAAAAAAATTTGACATAGATTTGAATGCTTGCTTGAGGAATCCGTGCCCGATGAACTCGGAATGCACAGACACGCCAACATCCTTTGAATGCGAATGTCTAAGAGGTTATCTCAACAATTCAGGTATGATTAAGTTGTAGAGGAAGGAATACAATGATAGCATTAATTCAAAAATTGATGTTTGGTCACTTGACCAGCTAGTAAAAACACGAAAAAACAGAAAGTGATCGTGGCTCTCTGATCATCCAGTACTACATAATCGATTATAACAGAGATTGTTTGAAAATTATTAGGATGTCAGTTTTGATGAAGACCTGTCTAAGCGCCATCGTTGCAAGGCAGCATCTGTAAAACTCGCTTTGGTTTGAATCCAAATCTTTGATTGGAATCAATTGCACGTCATATAAAAATTAATTATAAACATACATGTAATAAAAAAGGCTTTACGAGAAGAGAAGGCTGTTATTGGAAAATATTTCAGTCCTTACCGCATAGCCTGGTTTGATTTACTCAAATATTTTTGGCTGAGGGCGTAGCTTTTGTCGTAATCTTTTAGAGGCAGATGACGCAACATATACAACAAAAAACAAAATCATAAAAGCTTTAAATTAATCTTGACTCTAATCTTTTGCTTGACTTGCAGTTGCACACGGTTTGTGTTAACGAAATATTACCTATGAAATGCACATTTAGCTTCACTAATACCAAATTTTTTTTATTTATCTTGCTTGTTGTTACATTTAATATATCCTCAATTTATTTAGATTGGGGTCTTTTTGAGTAAAAACTTTGTAAATCTATTTATAATCCGCTTGCATGGACATTAACGAATGTGCTGCATTACCATCTGTTTGTGATTCCTCAGCTACGTGTGTTAACAACAACGGGTCGTTTGAGTGTCAATGTCCTGATGGTTACGTTGTTAGAAATCGCAGTTGTGATCACATTAATGAATGCATGTCAGGCCCTTGTCATCAAAATGCAAATTGCACGAATACAGTGGGAACATTTGCATACGCATGCAGAACTGGCTACACGGGTGATGGATTTGGTTGCATTGACTTAAACGAGTGTTTGTTGCAATCCTGTGACGAAAATGTCTTTCTTCCGCCTCTGCAATACGGGGTACGAAGCACGTCGCCTATCCTGTCAGAATGTTAACGAATGCTTGCAATCCAATTCGTGCCGTACATTTGTCATGTGTGCGGATACTAATGGATTTTTTATGTGTTCCTGCAATGCGGGATACACAGGTAATGAAATAGCTTGTAATGACATTGATGAATGCAAATCAATCCGTGCAACCCAAATGCGATGTGTACTAACACTAATAGTTTGTATATATGCTCCTGCAATGTGGGGTACAATGGAAATGGCTTAACGTGTGTTGATGTAAATGAATGCATGTCAAGTCCCTATGACAGGGATACCATCTGCACGAACGTTATTTGATCTTTTGAGTGTATTTGTAACGACGGTTATGCAGGTAAGGCTTACGAGTGGTGAACATACAAGCTGCTCAGCGCTCACAACCAAGTTTAGTATCAACCTTGACCTGGAAGGTTAAAATGCTATGGAAGTTATTTGAAAACAAAATGTTTGGGTTTTTGCTTTTTGTTACGCGCTACTCATTTTGTTTGTACTTATTTAATGCAGAACAAATCAATTTTAAACTTTAAAAAATCAATTATCTGGATGTGAACGCAATAAATAAATTATTTGCCTAAACTTGGAAAACGCTTTTTGCAAATATTTAAAAGAAAATAAAAAACTTGTCCAAAGCTGGAAAGAAGAAATTATTTTCAACAAATTCAAATATAAAAATTATTGGTTTCCTGCTTCTGCACACGATAATATCCAATTCGCTCTTTTTAGGAAATGGTCTAATTTGTGTCGACGTTGATGAATGCATGGATGGGACAAATAACTGCAGTTCAGCTAATGCGTTTTGCACGAATATACCAGGAACGTTTAGGTGAGGAGTATTTTGTTTTGTCGTTTTCAAAAGCTAGGCTATGGTATTGAAGGATTAGTGTCTTAAAGTTGTGGTTCACATTCAATCCCCTTATACGAGTAAATATTTGGCTTGTATGGTCTACTAAATAGACTGACCACTTGATTTTTAGTAGAAATCTGTGCCGGATGTCTTTATTACCCTACCACGCCAATTCGTCTTGGTCTCCAATACTGTAGTAGCTGTAACTTTATTGCCCAATAACGAAAAACCGTTACGTATTAGTCGTTTATTCAAAAAAATTTTACTTGCTTTTATCATGTTAAACTTACCCTTGAGTTGAAAGTAATGTTGGTGACGTGAACGATCGATGAAATATCAAGCTCGTAGTCGAAACCAGGGTTGCGGGGTCGGATGGTTTGAGATTCGACTCTCACTCCAACTCCTAACCCTGTCAAAAACCCGACTCCGACTCCTAGCTTTCTCGAAAGTCCAACTCCAACCAAAAACCTCCGACTCCGCAGCCCTGGGAAATGAAATTTTGTAATGACAACCCTGCTTTCTTGTAAAGTTTTCTCTCTCCTTATTGGTTTGTATTTTCTGCTGGGGCATTGGAGGTTTTTGGTATCTGGCTCTCAAGTTGGATTTTGCAGTCAATTATGTAATAATTGATCATAGTAGAAATAATTGATAATAGTAATAATAAATATAATCATTTTGTAAGCAACAATTGATTAATTATTTAATGAAAGCAACGGGCTAGCAATTAGTCAAAGAGCCCATAAACTGCCTTCTTGAACAGGAGGTAAAAATATACAGGCAAAGCTTTTTAAAAATAGAATAATTGGGTTTCAGGAGTTGGAGTAGGACAAAAAAATCCGACTCCAACTCCTTGCCTTCTCGAAAGTTCGACTCCAACTCCTAGCATTCTCAAACCTCCGACTCTACCCAAAAACTTCCGACTCCGCAACCCTGTTGAAACTTTCATAAAAACTTCTTTCGGAACTAATAAAAATAAGATACGCCACTCGCAGTCGAAAATTAGCATGTATAGAATACGGAGCACATTGTTGATGCCGCAGTTAATCGAAACTTTTGTGTCATTGCAAGCTTACGCTGACGGGTCTGTTAAGACTTGGGTAAACGCAACCACATAAGGACAGTAAATTCTGACTTAAGGAGATAGTATCGGGCTACGTTTTAGACATTGCTACCATTTAAAGTCTACTTTCAT
The DNA here is from genome assembly GCA_963675345.1 of Trididemnum clinides. Taxonomy (NCBI): domain Eukaryota; kingdom Metazoa; phylum Chordata; class Ascidiacea; order Aplousobranchia; family Didemnidae; genus Trididemnum; species Trididemnum clinides. The sequence goes on along the minus strand of OY776304.1, from coordinate 19,336,734 downwards.
CTTGTGTACTTTGCATAGAGCTTAATCTATTTTCATTATAAAATAATCAATTGTAGTTTATGATTTACGTTACACGCAATGTTTATTTTCGTTTTTAATTAATAAGAAATTGCTTTGGTTGACTACAGATGCACGTGCGATGATGGCTACGAAGGAAATGGTGTTGTTTGCACAAATATTAACGAATGCGACGAAGGAACCCACAATTGCAACGCGAACGCCATGTGTACAGATGCAGAGGGAAATTTTACTTGTACTTGTAATTTGGGATACACCGGCGATGGAATAATCTGTAGTGATATTAATGAGTGCGATGCAAGACGTTGTGATCAAAATGCAACGTGCAACAACACGATAGGCAGCTTCGTCTGTACTTGTAACGAAAATTTTATTGGAGATGGACTGACTGTGTGCAACGGTAAGCTGCTGTTTGATGGTATTGTGAAATTAATTTTAAAAATGAAGTGACTAACTGGCCATATAAAAAAAGAGAAATTTTCAAAAGATTTCAAATGCTAGCGAATGTTAAACGTTTTTAAAAATGTTAGATTAAACTATTCTACAATTGTTGGTCAAACTCTTAAAACATTGTTATTGTTATACAAAAGACCCTTGATGGTAAAGCGTAAATCAACTTGACTTGTGTTTAGACCGGTTTCAAAGTTCTGGTACCGTACATTTTTCCCAAGCCAGGAAACCAAGTAAAAAAAATCGTCAAATAGTGCCTTTTCTAGATGCACGTCAATATGAAAATAATCCAAGCTATTAAATCAAAACCTTTCAATCGCAAGTCTAAGCTTATGGCGTTTAGCTGCGCTGCCAATTCAAGCTGCGCAACATGCAAAAACCTTTGCAATTTAAAATTGCCAATATAATCCTTTTTGATCATGCTTTCTACTTGATGATAGTTGGTGATTAGTAATTTCTATTCTATCGCCTTGATATTTGCTGTTTTCATCGAAACATCGCAATAATTAGCAATTTTATTTTAAAATTTAAAAAGCCAATAAGTATAATTTTTTGTTTCAGAAATATTTGATCTGCAAGTAACATTAGTATCAAGCTTTGGTTATGTAAGTGATCTCGCCAACAGTTCATCGGAAGCTTACATGAATCTCTCACAGATAGTAGAGCTCGCTTTAATGGTTCAATTGCCTGCGGGAAATCTTTCGTTCGCTAACTTAAGATTCTTCAATGGCAGTGTCATTGTTGTGTGAGTTCAAAATTATCGAATGACTTAAACACAAAAAGTAACGTTGTATCAAGATTGATTTTATTTTGCTAGCGATGATGAAAATGAGCTAACTCAGTAATATTTAATCTTTATACTACTTTTTTTCTGTGTGGTACAAGATGTGCGCCCATGGTTATTGCAGCCCTACTTTAGAAAAGGGTGTAACGTTATTTTCGTACCGGTAAGTTTGAGATTGCTAGACAAACAGCAAACGGAAAAAAGCAACACTTCTTGGCACAGTAAGAACACAAAAGAAGGAAGTGCTCTTCGTCGGTGTATTCATAAAGGATCAGCCATTACGTTTGTCAAAGGTGTACATTTCTCAATCGAATGCAACGTGGACAATATTCAGAGCAAAGAAGACTTAACTAATGGATTTTCTAAGTCCAATACACAAAACGGTTTCCGACATCCATGCGCATTGGCAAAAACGACCTCAAACTATACGAGCTTTCAGAAGTGGGTATCACACGTGCAAAGGACAATAACAAAATGGCCAAAGACCATATTCTTCAATTTTATAGACTGAGCGAGCTTAAGTACATAAAATCATAATAATCATCCACTGCAAAGCAACCAGCTAGTGTATGCCGAGGAGAAAATTTCTATTGCAACTGATAGACGAAATGTGCTCTTATACTGCAGGGGATTACACTTCGGCCTCTCTTCCTGTGCTGGTGGTTCCAAGTGCTAGCAAACAATTGTGAAAAAGAAAACATTGCCAGTTGCCACTGGGCAAAAACAAGTCAGCATTTTTTTGTCACATATTGCGTTGACAACTAACAAAAACACCTCATCAAAAATGACAGTTTCCACTTGCTCTTCATGTTCTGTATCAGAAAAGCAGTAGGCTGCAGTACCAATATTAAAACAACTGAATAAATTGCGGGCTAATGTCTGTTTGAATCTTTTATAATATACTTGAAACAAATCTTCAAAAATGTTGTAAAAAGTTACAACCAATGAGTTTGTGTGTTTTGGCTTTTTTGAGTTTTGTGAGCGAAAATTGACCGCAGCAGTCTTTCGAGGAGAGAAAATTTCTCATCTTTCTGGTGTTAACTTTTAAAAGATTATAATGTTTTGTGTTGATCACGGTCCAATGATTTACCTTGCAGACATTTTTGCGCATTTATTGGCTCGGCAAATTTTTAATAAATCAAAAATTAGTTGAGAGAGAGAGAGAGAGAGAGATTCAGTTTTTTAATCGGGTTTTGTCTGCGTCAACGCAGGTGGCCGGATTCACCTCGTGCTTCTCGACAATTCGTAAACACCATTACGCCTCTTCACTCTGTCAATGGCATCCTTCCTTTTCAGTCCAATTTGATTGATATGCTCCTCTACTTGTTGAAATCACAGTAATACCAAGCAGCGAAAGCGGAATGGTACAGCTTGAAATCCCGGAAGCAGCTCTGGACAATTGTTCTTATGCCAAACACAACTATTACCTACCTACTGCAAATCTGGAACTATAAATGCTTTGGATTACGCGTTGTTAAAAGCTGCATTGACAAAGGGCAACTGTTAAGTGTGCTACGAAAAGCTATTATAATAACGTTTTCAAAACTGTTTTAAATCTTGACGCAATATAAACGAAAATCAATGACAGAGCACTTTGACGACTAATCATAACATCTAAAATTATTCTACAGTCATATCTCTGTTCTGGTAGTATGCTTTTATTAAAGAATAAACTCTTAAATTGCGAAGTTGCGAAAACCAGCAGTAGATACAAATAAAACGTCAATTTAGTATGTCGTTTGATGATCTAACAACTTGTGGTATTCTAATAGTAATGAGAAATTGCGCAATGAAAAATTTTAGATTTCTCATTACGCTCGTTTTGTTCTCTCTCATCATCGCTGCTACTGGCACAATCTTATTGAAATTTCTATCTCGCCAAAATTGGCAGAATTGAGAATTATTTTTCAGTGCTTATGATCAATTGACTCAAAAGACTTATCACACTTTGTATCACCACATTATGTGTGATTGCTTTTTTTTCTGTATACTACCTTCGGTTCAAGCCGTAAAAAGTTTTCCAACATTTGAGGTTCTATAGTCTCTTGCTACACAAGCCCAAGAAAGCGATTGGGTAAAAACAAACGATATGCAAGCCTAAGAAGTCGTGAATATTAACTCATTAAGCGGCAACAGATTCTTATCATTTTTCAGGCTTTCATAAACTAGGGCGATAACGCAAATAGGTCAAGTCATTCCTATAACATACAACATTGAATAGCTATACCATACAAAACGTAACATAATACTTTTATAAAATTGCGTTAGCTTGTTAAGCAGAATGCCTTTATCAATATTTTTTTATATCATTTTTATTTGGTTTGTTTCCACAAGTTTTGCTTTGAAGTCTGCAGACTTATAGATCGTACACTCAATTTTGTCTTTCAAATTTGTTATTCATTTTGGGTTTTATAAGTTGTTTAGTTTTATCACTTTATTTTCAGCAACTTTCCAAGGCAATAACAATTGTAAGCTCATGCTGCTTTGCGATAATTGAAATAGATTTGATTTACTTCTGCTGAATTGCTGTAGTTAACTGATGATTTTTGGTTTCAGGGTTCAAGTAATAATTCAAGATGACCTTTCTGTTGATGAAGTACTGGCTTCTTTCGATAGTAGCGTTCCAAATAATATATTTGCCGGTCCTGCTGAAATAGGTAATTTTTTAAAATTGCACATTTTTAAATAATGTTGTAAACAATAGGTTAACATTACCTCATACAATCCGGCGTCGCCCGCAGACCCCTCAGGGTGAAAAATATCACTTTAGCCGGTTTCACTCAATGTGTGATCGTGAAAACACAAATAAACAATTGATGTCTTTCCTGCACGTTCAATTTTCGTTCCATACTCAAGTGTACTTGGGAAAGTGATCGAGTTAATAACGTTACGGGCATGATAGGTATAGCTCTTGTTCACATGATACCGATATTTCTTTTTCTGTAAATGACTACCCAACGGAGACAATTTAATTTAAAAAAAGCGGGTGGTGGCACTAGAGTATCGATTGTTGTTAAAAAATACAATAATTGGGTAGTAAGTTGTAGGGGTAGTTCACACCTTGGTGCGCTACCTTTTGTAATTAAAGTTGTGACTTCAAGGTTTTGGCTGCGCCTTAGATCTATTTGTTTTGTTTATTACATACGCGGAAACAAAACGGGCCCTGTGTTTCTCTAAGATTGGGAACATGGAAAACATTTCTGCATTCAAGTGATCTTCAATCAGACTTTCCCTTAAACTTTGTCGCACCCTTCTGGCTACACCTTATGTGTCTTGTTTCTTGCATATGTGTATTCAGGAGATTCAAAGGTGACGTTGCCATTTTTCCAAGTTTTTGACTTTGATCCCGGAAGCTCTATAAAGCTGCTGTCAAGCAAAATTGCTAAAAATGTTTCTCTCGAATATGGTGCGATTTTTTCCAGGCAGAGCTGCCACCAGCTATGGCAGTTTAAAAGGTATTGGCTCAAACAACTGGGTCAAGCTCACCGTACAAATATTTGTGAGAGCGATAACTTAAAGTTGTTTTAAATGAAGACTATTGTTCATGTACCCGTAAAGGTGACTTCTTACTCTCTTAATTAAAACTGGTAATACTCACATACAAAGTTTGTCATTCGTCCTTTCCAAAGGCAACAGAGATGAAAACAAAGTCAAATATGATGGTGGCGCAAAAATGGTGGTTGTTTTCATGATTATAGAAATAAGTTATTTAGTGGTAGGGCTATTTCAATTCTTTGTACGTCCCTTTAGATATTCGTATTTGTGATATTAAATTGTTTGGCTACGTTTATTGTTATGATTCCAGCATAGCAAGAAAAGAGCCCATGCATATCCCCCAAAGTCATGCACTCTGCCCCATTACGCCTTTTGAACTGTTTCCAAGCAAAAAGATTTGCCCTAGATTTAATTTTACACATTGGTATGTTCATTGTTTTATTTCGATTTTTTCTTAACTTTTGTATTTTATTACATTTTATTTGATCACAATCCCGTCCTCCCAAATTTGAAATTCCAAGATTAGTCGTACTGTATTTATACACACAGACTATCAATATTCATCTTCTCTTTTTCTGAGGTGCCGTGAGGGAAACTGATTTAAAGTTGTGTGTGAATGCGTCAAAGTGTCCCATGTCGACTTTACTACTCATAAATTTAAAATAATTTTATTCACAAAAAGCGTATTGTTTAACAAATGGGCGGCTTATCTAAAATAGGCATTTTTTTATGATGAAACAACTATCACAAATCATTTAGGTTAGCACGTAACATATCGAAAATATACATATGAAAGTGAATAATAAGTACAGCTGCTTCTGTTTTTACTATGATGTTGTTGTTGGTTACCCGATTTCCTCCGAGGGACAGGGGCATGGCGGGAGACCATGGAGCCCCAGAAGCCCGGCAACTCCTCAAGATCTGGACCAGAGGTCGTAGAGAGACAGAGTCGCCCAAGAGTGAGCGGCGCAAAGAGTCCGTATCTGGACAGTGCAGAACAAGATGAGAATTGTCCTGGGACGGGTGTCCACAGATGCTGCAGGAAGGATTCTCGATTCTGCCAATCCTACTGAGATAAGAACCTAAATGAAGGCTGCGTCCGTTGCAGTGTAAACGAGAGAGGACACAGCGAGCATGACGAGGGAGCACAAGTTCCTCGGTGGAAATCGAGGGAACCTGTGTGCCAAAGAATTAAATGAGACAGTACGCCTCCAGTCCGAGATAAGACGAGAGTGGATAAGATGGGTAAGAGCAGAGAGGCTACAAGGGATTGCAGAGGGCGCAAGTAGCGCTTCTCGTCTAGCCAACTTGTCAGCCACGTCGTTTCCCGGGAAAAACGAGTGTCCGGGGACCCGTTGTAGTCTGATAGAACAGAAGGAGAGAGAAGACAGTTCCTACCAGATCTGCCACAGGGTTTGAGATAACAGGAAAGGTGGAGGAGAGAATAGGGTGGCGAGGACAGAACGAGAGTCAGATAGTAGGAGAAGAGAAGAAAAATGGCAGACTTGTTGGTGTTGTCAAGACCAGCAAAGAGCGTGCAGAATGGTGCAGGCTTCAGCGGAAAAACTTGAACACACTGGGCCTGCCGAAAAGGAAAGAGTGGCCTTAGTGCCACAGAGGAAAAGGAACAGAGCCGTCTGTCTAGAACACCAGATCATGTGGGGGAAGAGAGTCAAGGTGGGCGAGAGCCGCACCTTGGCGAGAGAGGGGAGGATCAGAGCAAGAGCATGGAGAGGAAAGGGTGAACTCCACCGTGATGGAAGGGAGATTCCAAGGAGGAAAAGGAGGGCAAGCTAAAAGAGCCTCCCTAGAAGAAGTGGAAGGAACCATGAGCGGGTGAGTGGACGCAAGAGCTCTCCAGGACGATCTGCAGAGTCTTGGTTTTACTCCTAGTCTGGCCAAACCTAAAATAGGAAAGGAGGTTGGGAGACGAAGGACCCGGTCATAAGATATAAGAGTGAAATGAGTCAGGGCGACTCGAAGGGAGGTAAAGAGGCATCGGAGAGAAGAAGAGGGATAGGGGAGGACGAGAGGCAGCCGGTGATGGCGCGACTGGCCGCTCGATAGAGGCGTTCCAATTTGGTGAAATTGGTAGCACTAAGGAAAGAAAACCATCCGGGTGAAGCGTAAGTGAGTAGGGACCGAAGAAAAGATTTATATCGAACAGAGAGGGACTCCTTAGAGGGTCCCCCATGAGGAAGCAGAGATACAGCGTAAGGCCTTGAGACGTGGGAAAAACTTGGCCTTCAGCGAAGATACGAGCTTAGAAAAGGAAAAGAGTGCGGTCGAAGGTGACCCCAAGAAAAGTTGGTGTGGGGTTGAAACGGAGGTGGAGCCGAGTAAAAGGAGGTTGGGCTGGAGGTTGGCTTGGTGGGGATCCACTGAGAAGAAGCAGGCCTCACATTTGCTCGGATTGACAGGAAGACACCAGTACTCAGACCAGCGATCCAATCGAAACAGAGCTCCTTGTGTGGCCTCCACCGCAGTGGGGACCGAGGGGGAGGAGGACCAAATGGCCAGATTGTCAGCGTAAAGAGAGCAGCTAACGGAAGAAGGAAGAGAAGCAAGAAGATCATTAATGAATAGAGAGAAAAGTACAGGGCCAAGAACGGATCCTTGCGGAACACCTCGACGGACTCGAAAGGAACGACTTTTGTGATTTTGATAAATTACAGAAGCGCGCCTGTCAGAAAGGAAAGATTGAGTCCAACGAGCAATGCAAAGAGGGAGGCCAGCCGAAATAAGTTTGTGGAAAAGGCCAGGATGCCAGACAGAGTCAAAAGCTTTAGAGAAATCAATAGTAGATAGGATCGTCCGAGAGCCCGGCCTGGGTTTGTTAAACCCATCCCAAATGGACTGAGAAAGATACAAAATTTGATCTAGAGTAGACCGTCCTGGGCGAAAACCGGCCTGGCGGGGAGAGAGAATGGAATTAGATTTCAGAAAGAAAAGTAGACGGGATAGAATGATGCGTTCAAAAAGCTTTGATACGCAGGAGATGAGAGAGATAGGCCGGAAGGAAGCAGGAGAGTCGAGAAGTTTTCCCATCTTGTGTATGGGAATAATGGAAGATGTCTTCCAGATGGAAGGAAAGGAATGCGAAGACCAGGAAAGGTTGAAGATGTGAAGAAGAAAATCCATGCCAGAGCGAGGAAGGTACTTTAGCATGGGATAGGAAATTTTTTCTGGGCCAGTTGCAGTGGATGAGGAGAGGTTGGAGGCAGCCGCTTGAAATTCAGCGAGAGAGAAAGGAGAGCAAAAGGACGAGTGAGACTCCTCGGGGCACGTGACTCGGTGGAACTCAGAGAGGTAGCCTCTGGCTCTGCTACGCAAGGCCTTTGGCTGAGAAACGGAAAAGTGGGATCTCAGGTAAGCGGCATTGGAAAAGTTAGGAGAGGAGGAAGACGAGGAAGGAGAGTCAGCGATAGAACGAAGAAGAGAGTGTACAGATTTAGGGTTAGGTTTAGGTGAGAGAGAAAAGCAAGTCGTCTGCCATGCCCCCGCCTTGGCCTTGGCGATGACTGACGAGGCGCGTCGAGAAGCGAAGATGTAAGCCCGGCGATCTTCATCGCTCCTGTGAGCGGCAGCAAAAGTCTTGCGTCTTTCACTAACCGCACCTTCCACCTCAGCAGACCACCAGGCTTTAGGAGGGCGTTTGATGCGGCCAAAAGAAATGGAAGATTTGGCCGCATTCAGTGCCAGAGAGGTGAAGAGAGCAACAGCAGAGGAAAGAGAAAGAGATGAGTATTCCTCTGCAGAAGGACAGTGAGAGTCAAAGTAGGAGGCAAAGCCATCCCAGCGAGCTCTCTGAAAGTTGAAGGAAGAGGGACGGTCGTTGGGACGATAGGCCGGAGAAAGAGGGAAAGATAGAAAATTGGTAGATGGTCAGAACCCAGGTCCTGTAGCACCTCCCAGGAGCAAGAAAAAGCAAGCGAAGAGGGAGCAAAGAAGATGTCAGGAGAGGAGCGACTGCCAGAGGAGCAATGTAGAAGGGTGGGTGTGTCAAGGGTCATTAAGAGGGAGGAGGTCAGAGGAGATGACCCAGTTGAATACTTCCTCCCCACGGGGGTCTGAAGTACCTCTTGAGTAACAGAGGGGTGATGACAATTAAAGTCTCCCAAAATGACGAGATTTCTGAAGGAGGAAAGAATGGAGAGAGAGAAGGAGTCGGTTCTGTTATCCGTTAGGGAGGAGCAAATAAGGAGGGAGCGTGCACACTGAGAAAAGAGAGCAAGGAGGTCTTATTAAGAGAGATGTTGATCCCTACATAATCAGAGTAGGGATCAAGCGAAGAAAGAGAGGAGTTAGAAAGTTCAGAAAAAGATAGGCCCTGCCTAACGAAAATGACAACGCCGCCGCTAGCGTGCGTGACATCAGGAGAGAGAATGCCAGACCGGGAGTGGGTGCGATCAGAGCGCAGAGCAGAGAATCCGGAAAGAGGAAGATGAGTTAGGATTGGATTCCTGGATACATATAAGGTCGACAGGGTGGGTTGATAAGGTGAAGTAGTTTAGTGCTCCTGGCTCAAAGACCTCCAGCATTCCATTGAAGAGCCCTGAGAGAGTCAAGGGGGGAGTGGAGGCAGGAGGCGCAGAAGGACAGCCAGGAGCAAGGGATGGTGGTGAGGGGGCAGAGAAAGAAAATATAAAATGGGCACATGGGGGATAGGAGATTTGGAGACGAGGGTGGAGCAAGAACGCTGCATTGGCAGAGGAGAGGCCACATTGTACAGTGGAGGTATACATGTCGGAGGAGTCCGAGGAGGGAGTCACAGTGTTACGGCAGTGGAGGAAGCTCTAAGAGTGAGAGCTGCCAAGAGTCTTGAATTTGGAGAGGGAAAGTTGTGAGCACCTTAGATGGACCCATTTGGAGCAAGTGCAGCACTGCACTGACTTGCCTCGCCAAGTCACTTTTCCAGCGCACACAAAGCAAGGAAAGATGGGGCCAGAATTGGGATGAACGTTACCGCTCATCAAGAGAAGGAGAAGAATGAGGAGACGAAGAAGGGCATGAGAAGGGCAGGAGGGAAGAAAAAGAGAAAACAGGCGACCGATTTTGAAGCAACTGTGTGCTGCCCTACTGCGGTCGTTCAGGGGCCAGCATAGCGAAAAAATGAAGGAAGTGCCCGGGGTAACTGGGACCCTCGGGAAGGTCAACAGCCATTTCGACCCAACCCAAACGGGGTCGGGTCCGCACCACCACGTTGAAGCGGCTGTTGATTGGTGCAGTTTTCACTATGATCGTAGGAGAAAGCATTATGACGTCACAGCTGTTTAGGCGTTCAAAAAAAATGAAAACCAAAGGTTAAAACTGGAAAAACCTTAAGAAAAAATCGCTTCTCGGATTGTCAAGAGAACCTTAATTGCGGTAAAATATTTTTTATCGAAAGCAGATTGGTTAGTTACTCCCAAAATAGCTTTTGCCAGCGTTTTTACGGTTATCATTTTTTGAGAAAATAAAGAAAACAAATTCTTCAATCAAGCTTTAATTGTGCCTTAACTTACACAGTAAAGGGGTAAAACTCATACAAGTTGAGATCTGGCTTTTGTTTGAGCAAAGAAACGTTTTTCAGCGTCAAGAAATACAATTTTTAAACAATATCTTTTTTTATGATATTATCAAGACGTCACGAACATGTTATGACACTCTCCCCAATAGCGGTAATTAATTGTGGCGAGTTTCACCTTTGTTTGCTTAGCACATTTGGGGGTGTTTAGGCAAACGCACGCAACCACTGTAAGAACTCTGCTTTACAGTGTTCTTATATTCCTAAACAACTCACAGATAATAGCGCAGTGGCTTTAGGCAAGCAATGAAAAGTTACCGATTTATTGCTATTTCGAGTCTTTTGTTGTGATCGTGTTAAAAACATTTTATGATATTATTGCTCTCCAGATTTACAGGTTTATATGTCAAACTTTTTTAAATTGAAGGTCGGGTTTAATTGGAATACACCACTGGGCAGTCAGTCGTAATAATGAATAATAACTAAACTAAGTTTAAAAACTTGGATTGGATAGTAAGTTAGATGATTGTTTTCTATTTCAAAACACTTGTAGGTAATATTTGAAATCTCATTTTTTGTTTTGTGATCGCCTAGCAGCAGTCCCAATAATTGATTGTACGCCTCACAGTTATTTAAAAACACCTGCAAACTTAAACTGGGTTGATGCCAAGCTTCTTGTTCATTCGAGCATACGAAATTTAATTGCTTTCACAAATTTTCTAGCTACTATAACCGACTCTACCACTCTTGCGCCTACTACTATGATGACAGCTACAATGACGACGGCTACAACTACGACTGTGGCCTCGACTTCGATATTGAATCTTACCATGTCAACTACATCTCAAGGAACAGCAGGTTATTCAATTTATTGTGAACACATATTGATAAATATCATTAACAAGACATATTTAAGAAGGGTCGTGATTTGTCCTTACACATTTTTCATTTGATAAATGTAAAACTTTTTGCTTGTTTTTGGAAAGTGTTGATGATATTTTGTAGAAGATTTTAAGTTTTTGTTGCATGAGTAGCTGCTCGACCCAAAACTTCAGCCAGTTTTGATTTCTATTAATTTGAGTTAAGGCGTGAATTACTTTTTCAATTTTCAAAATGGATCAGTTTAATGTTTTTGAAATTAAATCTCGAGTTTGCTTCATCAGTGCCTGTAACATGTGCTCTGAGCAACGTTTGTGATGCCAATGCTGCTTGCGACGATTCAACTGGTTCTGTCGTGTGTACTTGCAATTCTGGTTTTACTGGTGATGGGAGACCTGGAAACTGCAACGATATCAATGAATGTTTGAATACTACTTCGTGTATCAATGGAATTTGTAACAATTTGGAAGGCTCATTTATTTGTCAATGCAATCCGGGAACGCAAAATGTTTCTGGTACCTGCACACGTAAGTTGGTAATGTTTTGCTATATTACTAATTTACACAAGATAAATAATGTCAGCTTAAAGAGTTGCTCACTCTCTACCCCAAGAATGTTGTGCACCCTACGTTATTTCTGTTTAGGTAGCTCTATGCAAAGTCGGTCATAAAAGCGACTCCATTTTCTATTCAACTGAAACTGCTGACATTTTTGTAATATAACATATTGATTAGTTTTTCAATGTTTTAGCACAATGTAGCTTTGGATACTGCGACGCCGGAGCTACTTGCATTGCTACTACTTCAGTAGGAAATCCTGTTTGCGAGTAAGTACCGTTGCATTCAAATTTTTCCGATGTAATGGTTTACACATACGGTCGATATAAGGGCGGATAGTAGTAGTAGTAGTAGTAGTAGGTATTCAGTTTTTATCCGGTGGCGTCTCCTTAGCAGGGATGGCCGGATTCACCCCATTCTTTTTGCAATTACATTTGCTTGCACTCCGTCTCTCTACTTAGCTAGATTCAGGGCATCCTCCTTATTCAAACCGATCTTCTTTGTCTCCTCCTTCACTTACTTCTTTCAGGTCTTTTTCGGTTGTCCTCGCTTTCCCTTGGCACTCACTTCAAGATCCAGAGCAACCGTCAAAACACTATCGTCATCCCTCGCCAGCACATGCTCATACCATCTAATTCCATTTGCTGTTGCTAACCGGTATATAGTTTTCCTCGACCCCAACATGTTCATCTGCTCTCCAGTCGTCTTTCTGTCAACAGCTTTCAAACCGCATATGGCATTCATCATAGCTCTTTCCGTTCTCCTTAAAATTGCATTTTCATTCTCCTTTAGATGTCATGTCTTACTTCCTTAATGCATAGCTGATCCTACGCATCCTACGCAGTAACTTTTCATCCTCAAAGGAAACTTATTTCCAAGCAATAACTTTTCACATTCCCTGAATCTTACCCAAGTCAAATTAAAAAAAAACGTATCGCGAAGTTTGGGTTCGAAAGCTTTAAAGTACCCGCCTTTTCGCCGCTTATGTTGTTTGTTGTTTGGCTACGATAGATGTCGTTGTACTACAAATGGGAAAATACAGTCAAACAGGTCATTGCGGATGTCATCATAAATCACATTACGGGTTTCAATCCCAAGTCAGAGATCTGGTTTTCTTTTGGTTCCACAAGTCTTGTAGAAACGAAATTATTATGTGTTTGTCATCGTTTGACATAGATGGTATTTCAATCAACGCCATCAGCTGAAGGTTAACTTCAACAAAGTTGCTCAAGCTCACTTTTTGCTACTTTGTCAATCTTTCATTGTATTGCTCTTTAAGTTCTATTGTGTAACAGTCATTTCTGTAACTGATTATCATCGATTGTTTCCTGTTTTTTGCTTATTATTACTCCAAGTCTCTTTCTAGATGTCAAACTGGACGAGTCGGGGCACAGTGTACTGAAACAGGTTTGTATTTTTATGTAAATAAAATCTGATGTTATTAATAGCTTCACTAATCAGTTTTAATGACTGACTTTTTTTCTCTGCAAAAGCGTTATGATTTAATTGCAAAGAAAGGCAAACTGAATTTCTTGTTAAATTAAGTTTTAAAACTACCAATCTTTTCGATGCCAGTTCTAACTTTTGCATTGTGGCAGTTTGGTTCGAGATCACGTTGAGGGCAAGAGTTCTCAAGTAGTCTTTTGCTGTCCTGTTCAAATTTATCGCTTTTTTTAAACGAAATATACAATTTTTTTGCAAAAATGTAGATAAAATAGTCAAAAAATGCGGTTTGAGTAATTTAATTTTTAAAGACCTGCGTTCAGTTATCATTTCTAGAGTCTTAGATAGCTTTCCACAACAAAAATCGCATAACGAAGTTACTAAAGATCCAACGTATTGCGGAGCATTAAAGATGGAATAAAAATAAATCTCTACTGAAAAGACAAAACTTCATACAACAATTAAGCGTCAGTTTTATCCAAAACAATTGTTTCTTTACTCATTTTGCTTGAACGAGTTTGAAAATGGTTTAGTATGAAACCGACGCATTTCCATCACTGTGCTAAGAATTTTAAGCGCAATGGTTTTGCAATAAAAACGTAGCGAATTGCTACGACTCCCAGTGTAAAACCATTTTTCCGGAGAAAAGCAAAACAATACCGAAGGTTATTGTGTGAGCCGATGGCCAAGTTGTCTAAGGAGCTCGTTTATCGGGTATTTTTTCCGCGGATCCGGTTTAATACCTGAGCCCATGTGATAAGTTTTGAGAGGAATAAAACTGGTCATGACAGTGATATTTTTCAACAGACTGCGTAGGCTTTATGGCGCCTGTTATCATGGATTAAATGATGCCAAAAATGTGTGCGTATTTGTAAATTATATATCATACACATATTTTTCAGATACGGGCAGGATGCTTGCAATTGTATTCGGAGTTATTGCCGGAGTTATTCTTCTTCTGCTGATAGTAGTTGGAGTTTTGTATTTGAGGAAGAGTGATTCAGACCGTTTTTCATTTTTCAAAAAGGTTTAAATCATGTCTTCATCAGCAACCTTTAAAACTTTAAGTAAGTTGAAAAAAATTCTCTTTTTATTGACGCAGTTTATTTCATCATCCCATCTGTTTCATAGCCATCTTAATTTGTATAGCACTGTTAGACGGATTGCCTAAAAATTGTATCAATCAAAATGATATTTATAGCCAACAACTTTGCATGTAAGTAGCTTTATTCTTTATGTTTCTTGCAAAACTTGATTTTTATGCATTTTGATGAATTTAGAGTTTTATTTCATGTAAAAAAATAATGCGAGGAAGTTCGTTGTAGGCTGCATTAGTTTGAAACAAATTTTTTATAACCTGTTTCCGATACTTAACCAATTTTCGGGTGATTTTGGAAGGAGCTATGTTTTTATTTTATCAAATATAATTAATCGACTTGGAATGCAAAGAACGTCATATTGTAAAAGCACTGTCTTAATAGAGAGATTTTGGTCAATTTCACCTTTCGCTAATTGTTGTGAACAAAAGTTGTTCGGACCCGCTGTCACCAGATTTTGAAAATAGTATTAGAATAGGCATGGCCTACTAGAAGAATACGGCCGAATCAGTTACATTCTAGCAGAGATTTCTTAATGGCCGACGTTTTTTCTGAGCGAACAATCCCATCGCGCAGTAAGTGTGCGTAATGCGTCTATGGCAAACTCATTTCGCACATCCACGTAATCTAATTCAGTAGACACGCGCATGGAATTAACTGCAAAGTTAGAAATGAAAGCAATTAGAGCAGTGTTTCTTAACCTTTTTCTACCTCAGCTCCCCTTTTGGTCTGACCTAAGCAGTCCAGCACCCCCTATCGTTGGCTAAAACCTGGTTACTTATAAGGATAAAGTAAAGACAAGTGCAGTACATCTTGATCTTATGTTTGGTCCATTCTTCAAAACAAAAACAGCAATTATGGCAATAGCATTGACAAAAACAATGAGAAAACAAAAGAAAGTCCATTGACAAACTCAATTTAAAATACACTCATCAATGCGATCTTTGCTCTTGCTTATGTGCTACTAGTTTTTCATATCGTGGCATCGTGTTTGCCAGAGCCATGCTCATGCTGTGTAACAGGCCTCCACGAAGACGGTTCCGAACAATTATCTTGATTAAGAGGATTGTCAAGAATGCCTTCTTGCACAGGTAAGTAGTTGGGAATGGAGTGCTCATCTGCAGCTTTGCTTTCGCCAGTCCAGGATATGCAAGTAGCTGATCACACCAAAAATGAAACAGAGATGTTGCACGGAATTTTGTCTCGCAACTCTGGTTCTCTTGCAAATCTACAATTTCCTCCTTCAAGCTGTCAGCATCACTCATTTCTGCCAAGAAGGGCTGCTAAATCCATTCTGAAAATGTCATATCATGGGGCAAGTACTTTTTGTGGTGGTTTTAAGGTGCAGCAGATGAGTAACAATATTTTCTAAAACCATTGGACTAATTGTCTTGTCCCCAAATTTTCTTCAAAAATTGGAAAGTTTTCCACATTTCCTCCTTCAACTCAACGCTTCCAGAGCGCAGGCTTCTTTTTGAAGGCTTAGATCTTCTCTGTGCAAAGAATATGATTAGCATACATGCCTTGCACGATCATGTTGAGATCATTGAAATGACTGAATATATCTGCAAGATAGGACAGACGTATGATAAAGACTTCGTCCTCCAATTTATCTACAAAATTACTCTGATATTCTCGAAGAAATATTGTAATCTCTTCTTTGAGCTTTGCCAAACGAGTCAAGATTTTTTCATGGAAGAGCCACCGCACTTCTGTATGAAAGAGAAGAACTTGATGTTCATTTCCCATTTTCTCACAGAATAATTTGAACAATCTGTGGTGTAAAGGACGACCACGGATGAAATTTAAAACTCGCACACAAATAGACTGAACATCTTTCAGGTTAGGCGGCAATGACTATGATATCTGGTACCTTCGTCTTTAACAGAACAGCAAACCCAGACTTCTTTCCAATCGTGGCTGGGGCACCATCTGTACATACTGACCTTAACTTCTCTAATTTTACCTTATACTTCTCAAAAAAATCGACCTCAAGTCGCAATGCATCATCTGCCTTTGTCATTGTTTGCAATGGCTCACTGAAGAGGAATTCGTCTTTAATATCACCATCCTTGATGTACCAAGCATATTCAATCAGCTGGCTCATGATGGAAACATCTGTTGATTTGTCCATTTGTTAATAATGCGGATGGGACTATCTTTAATCTCCTGAACAATCTGATCTAAGATGTCGCAGCTCATGTCAGCAATTTCATTTGCAATGTCATCATTGGACAGAGGTACGTCCTTCATCTTCTTGGCTGGCTCTGTTCCCAAGACCAGTTCTACCACTCGAATAGCAAATGGCTTTATTCGGTGTTTCTTGGCTGAATGTGCACTCTTCACTTGGACGCACTGGTATGCCACCTCGTAGGAAGCTCTTAGAAATGGCTTTTGCATTACGTTGCATCCAGATGGGGTAGTGTACCCCTTTGGTCATATCTTGCTCTTTTAGCCTGCAGGGCCTGGAAATTCTGTTCATGTCCTGCTGCTGAATGTTTCGCCTGGTGTGCTTTGAGTCTAGCAGGCTTTAAATTAGAGTCGCACAAAATGAAATGGCTGGTCATGCATTGTGCTTGGTCTGGTCCTCCACAATCATCCAGCTGTGCAATGAAGCCATATCTGACATATTCCTTATTGCATTTGCGTTTTTTCAGCATTGTAGAATCATGCAAGCTTAACAGATAAACAATCTGACAAACGCATCGAAGTTAAAAATTTTATACACTACCGAACGTTAGCACTAGTAATATACAAAGCTTGTGATTCTGATTTGATATTAAAGTGTGAACCGCTCGTACAAATCAAGTGGTTTTTATCACTAAGCTACAACATAAATGAAAAACCGGTCAAAGTTTAACGCGGTATTAAATTTCAAAATATGTGGTAAAAATACGTTCGTAGAAACGTATTCCTTATACCTTTGACGGCCACATATGCGACCTTCCCTAGCACCCCCGGAAATTGATTTCAGCACCCCAGGTTAAGAAACATTGAATTAGAGTATTCAGTTCTGTCAACTTGAAGACAAAAGCTTTACTTTCCAGAATACAAAAGAATTGCTGTGTTGAAAGTAATATTCAAGTAAGAAGTAATGACAAAAATTTTTGACTCACAAGCTAATATATTTCCAAGCGCAACAGCAAAAGCATCTACACTAATGTTAAAGAATTTGTACCAGCACTTGTGTAAGGAAAATATAAGCATAATAGAGCAAAGTTACAGCAATATTCATGGAAAAAAATTGTAAACTCACAGTCGCAATTACTCACAATGCAATGTACACAATATCAATTGATTTAATATTGTTGTCGTTTTTTAAATGCTGCTGACATTTCTTTTCTGACTTGGTCAGATAAAATTTTTTGTTTATTATTGTAAAAAAACATTTACCATGATTTTGATAGCAAACTTTTTGCGCGCGTTCTACGTGATAATTGTTACACCCACATTGATTTCGTTTAAATATTCGCTGAGTACATATTCAGCAGGATATCCAGCTGGGACTTTTGTATGCTGCTGAATAACTGAGTCTGCTGCATCTAACGCAGCAAAACCTTTACCGAAAATATTGGCCAAAGTTGGAGATGGTATTAGTAATCCTCCACGGGACAATAATTGAAAATACGACATTTCTCATTTTCTGTCAAGATCGTCCTACATTCGAAACATTATAATTGGTTCATCAACATTTTTGCTGCGTAGCCAGCAATGATGTAGGCAACCTCCACACTATCTTCTTTCAAAATTACAGACGATAGCTCAACATCCTTAAGTTCAATGTGTTGAAGAAAGTCCTGTGTTACAGACTTTTCGGTTTGGATATCTTCATCGCAAAAGTTTGTTTTCTTTAATTAGAGATCGACCCAGTAAAATCTTTTTGGAAGGTTCCACTTCCCGTAAACTGACCAGAAATCAACCTCCACATATCTGCCGATATTGAGCAAAGCGTTTTTCGAGTGTATCACTTTGAAACCTGGCAATTGCAAATGTAGATTCCTCGGCATGTAGTTCACTAACCGGGTTTGATTGAGCTTACAAAGTTTGAATCAATGCGTCTAAAGTTTGCTTCGAAAGAGAAAACAGACTGCAACTTGTTTGGGACTATGTTTTTAATCCATGTTTTTCGATTTTTGTAGATGCATTTCATCTACCATTACAAGTACATCATCTGAAATCTTGCTAGCTCTTTGAAGAACTTTAAGAGCATTTAGGGAATCTAAGTCACCTTGTTTGAGTTTATGTAACGTGGAAAATCGTCTATGGGGGGCTACGAGCCTACATTTATTCAACCTATATTAAAATATGGTTATTCAATGTAAAAATTTAATCAGTCTTTACATTTTACCCGATCAACGACTGGTAAATCTGCGTTATTTTGATTTCGATGAGAATCGTCTATGGGGGGCTACGAGCCTATATTTATTTTCCTTCTCTTTACATTTTACCCGATCAACGACGGGTAAATCTATATTTATTTTCCTTCTCTTTACATTTTACCCGATCAACGACGGATGGAAATCTGCTAGTATACTATATGCTCATAATGTTGGATTCTGATTTCATAATTTTTTTACATTATTTCAATCCCGATTGTCCAAAGGTTGAATCCCAGTAAACATAATTTGGAACCAGCACAATTACTTATTTTAGTAATTCTTGACAGTTAAACCAGGCAAAGAAAGCTTGAATAATTTTAGGTCATGCAAACTCGTGTTAAGTTTAAATAAAACTACTCTTGTCATTGCCACTGCCTTCACATTAGCAGCCCTTGACCTAAACGTAACTTTCTCTTAGTTTGTGACGATTCTGCACTTTTACTTGCACTGACTAAGAACTATTTCATAAATATTGAAAGCTACATGCTACTAACTCCAACATGCAGCAAACAAATTAATAAAACTGAATACTCTAATTGCTTTATTTCTAACTTTGCAGTTAATTTCATGGTCGTGTCTACTGAATTATATCGCGTGGATGTGCGAAATGAGTTTGTACTAGACGCATTACGCACTCACTGCGCGATGCGATTGTTCGCTCAAAGCAGGGTTTCTCAACCTTTTTCATCATATCGCCCCCTTTTCCCATTAAAAAAATAATCGCCCATATTTATTGCAGTAATGACAAACAGCTAAATTAAAATACTTTGCTCACGTTAATTTAATGAGATCTCTGTGGTTGATGCTTTGCCACAAAACCTTCAAAATTTGGCTTGAAATTTGTAAGTTTTAGTCTGATGTCTCCTCAAATGCATAAATCTATTTTATT
This sequence comes from Trididemnum clinides, assembly GCA_963675345.1. Classification (NCBI taxonomy): domain Eukaryota; kingdom Metazoa; phylum Chordata; class Ascidiacea; order Aplousobranchia; family Didemnidae; genus Trididemnum; species Trididemnum clinides. The sequence goes on along the minus strand of OY776304.1, from coordinate 19,317,237 downwards.
TCTTTCCTTGGTCAAAATTTTATTGACTGCGCTGAAGCCACATTTAACCGAAGAAGAGGTTGGAAAGTATAGCAGCATTTTAACCATTTCAGACCACATTTTCGGATATAGCTGTTTTGTTGTATTTGATAGCCATAACTCAGTTATTCCTTCTCTTTCAAATTTGTAATTACATTAATCATTAAATTTTAGTTCAATCAGTTCTTCTTGCAAATTTTTATCGACACTTTCTATGTCACAACCATAGGGATCCAACATCCACGGCTGAACTTCAAAGGAAAATAAATATGAGAATCGGCTATTTAAATTTTCTCTCAATTTCATTAAATAGTTTTCATATTTTTTCTGGTGTGTTCTGAGAGCTGCTCCCTTACTTCTGTTAACTCGGGCATGTCTTCAAAATTTTTCTTTTGTATATTTATTCGAAACCAGTATAATTTTTCAGCAAAGGCTTTCAGAACACATTTACAATCCAGCATTGTACATAATTTTTCTTGAAGCTGAAGTGACACTTCATTAAACTTACAAAAAATCCACGCTAAGAAGAAAATGTCGCTCTTGTGGAGTTTAATTTCTTTTGCAAAATTGTTTTCGTTTAAATTTTCTAAGAAATTAACAATTGTATCAAATAACTTCACAAATCTTGCCAGGTAGTTTCCTTTCGAAAGCCAGCGGACTTCTATGAGGAGAGCAAGTCTAACGTGCTCTTGTTCAGTATCAATGCAAAACTTTCGAAAAAGTCTATCGTATTTACTGTGCGACTTTATTTTATTTACAGTCTGAATAACTGCTCTCAATGATTCATGAAGGTTAAAACTGATTTTTTCAGCTACTAAATGATGCCGATGTACCACACAGTAAACTGCAAGGATTGAAGGACATAATTTCTTCATATGAGCAATAAAGCCATTCTGCTTATCAAGATTTTGTAGCATCAAAAATGAATAATCCAGTCGTATCAGTTTCTAATAATTTTGTAAACAACATCTCTTCACAAAGTTTGCAGTTATCATATATAAAACGAAATGCACGTCCATGCACAAATGCACGTCCATACACATATGGGGCCTTGCTCCTACATCGAATTGCGAGTGTGGCGCTGCAGAACAAACCGCAGAACACATTATTCTGACTTGCCCCGTACATCGGGCACCCACAGGAATACGTGGACTGACGGTTTTGGATGTCGACACACGATGCTGGCTGAGTACCATCACTGCCAGCATTTGAAAATGTGGAACCCTTCCAAAAGAAGAAGATAAAACGAACATACGCCATAAGAATAGCTCTATTATCACTCACTGTTGACTCGTCAAGTTGAATCGAGAATTTACTGGATTTTAATTTTTCAACTAGTTGGCTTTCTACATCTGATGACATTTCGTCGATTCTTCGGATTGAGTCACTGCTACGGCAATGATTTTAAAACATTCACTGAATCTTGCTGTAACATAGTTTTCATGAAAATTTCAAAAGAAGGCTAAATAACATTTTCAGCAACTGTATGTGCGCTCCCAGTTTTTGCTATTATTTGCGCTATCTCATAAGATGCAGTCAAGCCACTTTCATTTATCTGTAAGCTTTTTTTCAAATAAGCTTACAGAGTATTACGTTGGTCGAAGTTCTTCAAATTTTCAAAATAAGCTCTGGTTCTGTCCACTTTATCGGATGTTTTCTTTTCAACTGCTCTGCAAACGTTGATGGTTTCATAGCTTCATTGGAAAACGAGTTGTTACAAATAAGACACATTGACTGTTTCTAATCATGCGGTTTTCTACGAAGCCAAAAGCCAAATACTCCTCTCTATACAGCCTACATTTCTTTTTGCTGGCCATAATGATGGGAAAAAAACTTTATAATATAACAACGACACTTATCACAGTAAGTTGATGTTTAGTAGTACTATTTCAAAAACATCAATTTTAACCTGAATGTACAAGATCCATTAAACTACGAAATAAACTAATTGGTTAATAGTTATAAATTATGTGTAATTATTACAAAATACACTAATCTGAGGATAAAAATGTTTGATAACTTTTACACAGTGTTGAAGGACTTAGTATAAGTAATGAATTGTTATGCAAACGAGAAAGCACGAAATCACACCTGCAAGAATACGAGTCGATCCTTTTTAAGTCCACTTCCTTTAGGGATTAGAAAGTAACGAGCAGCACTGATAAGTTGGGTCTTAAATCACTGCAAGGGTCTAACTAAATGGCTTTATTAACGAAGTTGAATGCACAAATAAATGAAATTACTTAGCATGCACAGTACATCAGTCAAACAGCTTGTAACTGCTGTATGGTAACGTATGACATTGGTGATCATTTTGAGCAAAATTTTCTATTTTACCGTATTCAAGCCAACAAACTTATTTATAAAAGTAACCCCACCTATCCAACAAGCATTTACTCTTTCCTCTCCATCAGAAAAGAAACAAGGTGATCAAATAGAGTGATTACCACGCTGAATTAATGTACAAACAAGCGCGAGATAATGAAACAAGGGTTTCAGATTACGTGACTACCCCGCTGGATTAATCTACCAGCAAGCTCGTAATGATATAATTAATTAATGAACAAAGCAATTGTTGTTTCTAACAACACCCTTACTAAGGCAACTGCAAAAACACAACTAATCAGCTACTTCAGGCTTACCGCTAGATTTTATGTTACAGTGCACAATCTGTTCTTTTCAAAATGTACAAAACGATATGAAACTGCATCAATTTAGTAGCAAATATTGTCTTTATGTCCAAAACATACTTAATGTATATGTGATAACTTGATCAGTGAACATCAAAAACACAGAGAAGTGAGGGAATAGGAGTTAAGCAGATAAAAGAGAGGAGGATGGAAGACAACAAACAACCCCTCTTGTCATCGATGGAAGTAGAACAAACAAACCCAGCTATATACACGTGCACATGGACGCGCAGAGAACTGCATAGGTGGCACTGGCTACGCAGTTCTCGGCTGCTGAGAGCTGTAGTGCTTGCAGCACTATAGGAACATATTTTGGCAATTGATATTTTTCAACTAATTTTGGTTAAAATTTGTAGCCATGTTTGTGGCAGTTTATCGCCCCCTCAGCTGAACATTCGCCCACTGGGGCGCGATATCGCCCCCGGTTGAGAACCACTGGCTTAGAGCCTTTAGACTTAAAGAAGATGTCGGCCTTTTAGAAATTGCTGCTAGAATGTGACTGATTCGGCCGTATTCTTCTAGTATGCCATGGAGTAGGTGAACTCTACACAGACAGATACAGAAAGTTTTACCCTCAATGTCAGAATCAGATTTACATCTTAACAGTTTGAGGGATCCTCCAAAGAACCGTTCTGTGCGGCCATTTACAGTAACAATGTTTGATCTATAGGAAGGCCTTTGGAAAAAATCTTCAAAATTTTAGGGGACACTGAGTGAAAAAGGCGGCAAGTATACCAATTTGTTGGTAATGATAATTCTGATTGGAAAACAATAATTGTTTCATGTTTGTCAAAAGCCCGTGCAGAAGAAAAACGTTTTTGTTCTTTTTGTTTGTAAACTACCTTGCATCACTAGGATATGATAGTAAGAGTGTCTCGCAAAGTTTCGTTGGATTTTGAAGACGTTTTACCAATTTGTTGTATGGTAATATTTTTGAATTTCAGATAATCGTGTGCGATTTTTAACTTCAGACAAAAAGTATGCATTTTTTAAGAAACAAGGTTTGTATGCAATATTGTAAAAAGATGTTCGTGTTTTCTATTCTGACAGTAACAAACACGATTCTGCTTTGAGCTGTATAAGTGACTATCTGCAGTTTTTTGTGTAACAGTTGTGTTGTTTTTATAACAAAAAGTTCGTTTATTTCATAGCCTGCTGCCTAGTTTTCAGAAATTTTAGGTTTGCTTGAAAAGAATGTATTTTCCTGTTTAATTATTGAATGTATATGATTTTATGAAGATTTTAACAATATTAGCGATCTTATGATCTATTGTGAAGATCAAGGTAGCGTTATAATCCGATATTAAATCAAATCTATTGTGTTGTTTTATATCTACTAATTTCATATCAGCAAATATGCTGCGACATAATAACAAAATTTAATAAAAATGCATTTGGATGTTTTGTATTTTGTTAAAGTCAAAACCGAAAAAAGAAAGAGAAGTCACAATATAGAATTAAGTGCAACAAATTGCTAACAATAAGTAGGCAATTGATAGTTTAGTGCAGTGGTTCCCAACCTTTTTTGACATAAGTTACCCTACCGAAGAAATAAATAATTTATGGCACCCATGATGGATGAACTTAAACATTTGCTAAGAAATTGAACGTAACAATGGGATATGCGTTTAAAAAAAGACACTGTATACCGGTAACAATTTATTAAACAGTCAGTGCGAAATTTGTGCTTGATTTGATTTTGATATACTCTTGACAATACTTTGCCTCGAAAGAGCCATCCTGCTTCAGTATGAAACAGAAGGTTGGCATAGTTTGCTCCCATTTCTTGACAAAGTTTTACAAATAGACGGGATTTAAGCGGCTTATTTTTGATGTAATTGACTATTTTTACAACTACGTCTAAGACAGCTTTTAACTCTCATCCAAGGGTTTTCCCAACAAGCACTTCACGATGAAGGAAACAATGTGTTGTGATGATATCAGAATTTTCTCTTCTTGCTAAAGATACGAATCCTTTAATTGACCCAATCGTGCACGGGGCTCCATCTGTGCAAATTCCTACGCATTTCTCCAAGATAACCCGTTTTCCTCCAAATAACTTGTGAAACTAGCAAAAATATCTTCACCTGTTGTTCTTTCTTTAAGCTCTTTACAGCACAAAAACTGTTCTGTTACCTTTTCATCAATAATGTATCGGATAAATGCCAATAACTGTGCTTTAACGCTGATGTCAGTTGATTCATCAACTTTCATTGCAAATATTTTGCTTTCCTTGACAGCGTTAATCACGGTATCTTCTATGTTCGCAGACATGTGACAAATTCGTCTGCAAATGGCATTATTAGATAAGGATACCTTTTTTATTTCTTTCTCATATTCAGACCCAAACATTGTTTTCACAATTGCACAACAGGCAGGAAGAATAAGACTCTTTGCTTCTTAGTGTGTCTTTGAATTTTTAGCTATTATTTGTGCAACACGATAACTGGCCTCTTGAGCTTTTGTAGAAACTGTGAAATTTTTCGTCAATGCCTGGCTGTGCTGTTTTCTCTCATTCAGCATTCTCTCAAAATAAATTCGAGGTTTGGAATAAAGATGATCGTGTTTATTCTCAAAGTGTCTCTTCAACTTAGTTGGTACCATGGCTTCGTTGCATAATTCTGCATTACAGAAAAGACAATTTGGTATAGGTTCTGCTTCATTGCCACATCAAGTAAAACCTATATTTAAATAACTGTCGCAATAAAGGCGAATTATCCTTGTCTTAATTCTTTTCTTTTCACCCGCACCACAACTGTCAATGGTGTCTTTTGCAACCTTAAGCTTCCCACCATCAATTGACCTTCTTTTCTTCGTACTAAATTTCTCCATAAATAATGCAGAGCAATTTTCTGGTTATACTGATCTTTCTTAGCGAATCTGGTTCAATAAATTCATAAACTTTAAATCAGTAAAGTTATCACTTTGGTAATCTTGATCAACAAAACGCAACGATTATTATTAGCGTTCAGAATCTTAACAAAATAATTACTTTACATAACAGCCTGGCAATCTCTTTCTATCTCGAGCAACTTAAACCACATGTTGTGATTGTGACGCAAAAAGCAACTTACGATTATCCTTTACCAATAAAAAAAAATAAACAAATCTTTTAATGAACAGAAAAAAGTGTGCTTATTCTGCAGTTATTGAAATAACACGTGCTCGTGTATCTGTTACTGACCTATTTTCTATCTGTAACTCCTTACAAAACGATATTCGCATAGCAAGTCTAAGTTATAGGCACAAAAGTTACTGTGGAGTGTGCCAAGAAAAAGTTTTGTAGCATAATGAATTTGCTTGTATCAATCTCGTGGCATTAAGAAGTCTTACCATAAAAAATCTTGCGGCACCCCTGAGTATTCAAAATGTCACCCCAGGGTGTCGCGGGCACCCAGGTTGGGAATCACTGGTTTAGTGCATCGGAGTTTCAAGTTCATCAGTAGATTTATTTCTTTTATGAATTTGTTTAGAGTTGTCTTGAGCACCCTAGCTATTTCATGTCAGCGAAGCAACATTCTTGTTGTACTTGAACGAGGAAATACAGTATATTAATGCTATGAAAAAACGCTGCAAAATTTCTACGTAAAGCAGTAACAGCAACAATCAGCAATAGAAGCATAGATTACGTAGAAAGCTAAACGCGTAAATTAGGCTGTTAGGCAATCGTTTATAAATTGATTTCGTTATAAAACCAGCGGAAAAATAGTGTGTTTTGAAAGTGGCATAAAATTTTTATACATTTTTCAACTTTTTTTTAGTTTTAATCTCTGTGATGATAGCCATTAACGCAAGTTAATGTTTTTTGTTTAATTAAGCTTTTGTAAAATTCTTCAATTCTTTTTGGTAAGATCCAAGTATTTGCCATCTTACAGATGCAGTTTTTTTCAAATTACAAGAAATAGCTTTTGTGTCTTCTGCCCGTGAATGAACAAAATCACAATCTGCGTGAGCTGCAAAATAAAAATTTAGAGAAAGACATTAAATGAAGTTAAAAATTAAGCCAGTTTTATTCTTATATCATCCCATAAGGTCATGATTAGGTTCAGCAAAGACAAGCGATACGACAAGTTTTGACTTAATTGGTAAGACTTCTAACTCTTTATGAATTGAATGATCTACGTAGATCAAAAACCAAATGGGAAGTTACCGATATTAGTTCTCTTGGCAATATTCGTAGCGACAATCGTTTGTGCATTAAAATCTCTTGCTTGTGTTTTTCTCAACCCTAATTATGGTTTTGCCACTGCGCCATGATTCTTTCAATCGTAAAGTTTCGATGCTTCTGGTCTAATCAACTAATCTCTTCAACGCGATTGAGTTTTCAGGGGTAGTTTTAAACCGATTTGCATCAACAAGCCAAAACCGTGCAGATGTAGAACCAGAGATTTACCTATTCCGGGCAGGGGTAAAATTCACACATTTCAAAATTTTTCACCTGTTTGATATCCGAAAGAAGAAAATTTTTTCGCTTCGATCATCCCATCTTTAAGTAGCACATAATTGCCCATTGCTCAACAATTTTCCAATATGACAACTTAACCAGACCGAAAATAATTCCTGAGTAAGCCCTGAAGCGATCTGTAGTCAAACAGTTTATGGGAAACGGATTGCAATTTGCAAAGTGGGTAGTGAAGACGGAGTACACACGTTCAGAAGCTTGAAGACAATAACAAGTAGTCCATCAACCCGATCATTTAAACAATGCTTTGGTGCTGAGCTAAGTCAATCTATTAGCCTATTCATTGTTTAGCAACTTACGTACCTAAATGGCCTGAAGGAGAGACTTCTTGCTGAGCCATTTGCTTTTGTACAATGTTGATAACAAGCGTATCCCACCACAATAATGATGATTAATACAAAAAAGCCAAGTACTGTTCCTAAAGCAACGGCAACCACAAAATTGGAATCTACAAAAGATTGTTTTTCGTGTATAATTGTTTTTGGCAAAAGTTTTATTTACTTTTTAAATACTTCAAGCTTTGTTGGTTAAAAGTTTTCATGAAGTATGAAAACGCAGATAAAGGTGTTTTTTAGACTCAATACTATGAAGAAAGCTATTAAATATAATTTATGAAAACAACTCCATTTATTTTTTTAGGCGTAGTAGACCATTTTAAGCCACATTTGGAAATTTGAAATTAATTTTAAGCCACATTTTTGAACTTTTGACTTCGTTGTTGAGTCTAGCGTGAAAACAGTCTATTCCAAATACAGCCCTTCCATTAGAAATACATATCTCCTCATGCCAACGCTTGACGATAGGGAGAGAGTACAGAGAGCCTATACATCCGGATTCATAGTAAAGTAAGAGTAGTCTTCACATTGATGTGAAGACATGTTAAGTAAACACTTCACAATTTAGAGAAAATCCACATTAATGGTTAAGATCATTGGGCGTAATTAGGCCTTTGCAATTTATACAAATAACTTAGATACGCGAATGTGATATTTTGTTTCATGTTTCTCATTTATTCACCATTCAGTTGTTCCAATGAGCTCATGCTCTGTTTGTATGTCTTTGCCTGACTGGGCCACCACGACGGGTACACTGCTAGGCTCCACCATTCATTTGCCACATAAATATGGAAAAATATTGTTAAGTGCCTTTAAAACACAAGATGACTTACCTTATTTACTTGCAACCTTATTTATGATAATCAGATTTAACTTTATTGTTTTAAATTTACCTCAAAATTACTTTTTCAAAAGTTGCCAAAGCACTATGGTTTTCTTCAATCAATTTGAAGTTGAATCTCACAGATGGCTTATAATATTTAGAGCTTTTTTTTATATCAATGTCTCCTAGCAGAAATTCTTAAATTATTTACCGCTTTTTTAAAATTGGAAATAGTGCTCCCACCCTGTGAAAGAATTTTTAAATTCGCCTCTGGTAGAACTACTCTTAGCAAATAAAACAGCCAGAATTTTATTATTAAAAACCAAAGCAGAGGTATATTGTCATACCTACATCACTGCATTGAGGACCGCTGCGCCCAAGAGGACACCTGCAAATCAAAATCAAATTGTTATTTGGCTTGTAGTTGGAAGTATTTGTGATAAATTTTGATAATACAATGATCCTTCAACAGCATAAGTTTTTGTTTTTTAAAAAATATTATCTTTCGAGACTTTAAGGTATTCCGAAAAACTGTTTTCTTTCTCAGGGCCAGATCATCTCAGTGGCAAGGGTGGATTATGCTAAAGGCATTGTCTTAAATAGCTATTACCACTGTTGGAGTTGAATATCTTGCTTCAGTGCACATTTAACTGCTTTAATTTCATTGTTAGTATTTTTTAAACCTATTTTTGTAGCTTTAACTTGATATGAGAGGCAGAATAACTTGATAACTATAAATGGTTATCAAGTTGGACAGAGATCTAGCTATAGTTATCATTCCAATCTTTATTTCAGAAAAACATTCATACTTTTTATGTACAAGTTTCTTGTACGAGTTTTGTCAAAAATTTTGGTAACATGATGTAATTATTGGTTCAAAACGAAGTCTCTAACAGGATTTGAGTTTTATTAAGAGCTTGAGTTTTGTTGATCCGATTTGGTCTTCATGAAAAGCATGAAATAAATATGTTTTTAAAAAGGGCAAGTTTGTGAATTAAAGCAGATAATGTGTAATTGTGAGCTTATTTTTATACTTTTCTACATTGGTACATTTCACAACTGGTTAGAGTTATAATTTCCACCCTGTGAATGCAAAGAGCTTTTTGCAACACTCACCAGTTCTGCCGGCGTCGCCCAACATGGCTATCAGTTAGTTATATTGGGTCAGAAATATCGATTCCGCCAAATGCGCCGGCTTCACACAAACAACATATTTGAGAGTGGTAACAATGGACTGGTACAAATAAGAGCATTGCCCTCATACCCTTGATTCCAATCATTGTATCGGCACTTTGAATTAAAGTTGGTCTTACAAATTCTGTATCATTTCAAAATTTTTTTTACTTCGGTAGGTGCCATAATAGTTTCTGTGGTAAAACTACAATAATAAGTGATTTGGTGTTAGGTTTACTCAACGACTTTATTCAACCTCCTCGTAATCATATTTGTGACAACAAGATCCTTGGCTGAGGCTACGTGCCTTGGTCAAGGAACAAAGTAAATAGAGCTTATCTCAGTGGAGGATCAGAGGGGATGTGAAGAATGCATCCCACACATCAGGCTTTTTTCGTTTTGGTTTCATGAAATTAACTGTTTGTATTTATCTCGAAAATCAATTTTGGTTAAAAATTAAGTTTAGAAAAAAAGAATTCACTTCCAATTTAGATTGGTTGACATTGCGTTAATTTAGACTTCTCTCTCTTCCCCACCAAAAGCTTCCGCATCCCTTATTGCTACCTCTCCTGCATCCGATTACCTGCTTGGTATAAAAGCTCATTTTCAGAAAAACTTTCCTTTTGTAGCGCAAATGTAGTCTCTATGTGGTAACTATAACCTTACACAGTGATGTAGACCTACTGATCTATATTTTTCTATTGATTTCCCCTTAAACTTGTGATTTCATAATCTATGCTCATAATACCGACCTCTTGACTAATTAATTGAAACTATGCTTGCTCACAAACAGTAAACCATTTCAAAAACTTTTATGCCTTCATTTGACTGAGTGGATAGGGATATAAATTCAAAGTCGTGGAAGGACGCCAGAGGGACTGATGCATTTTTACGAATTAAGCTATGAAGTAATTGGTCAACTACAGTAGTTGCAACTATTTTGCTACTTTAGTGCTTGCTAAAAAGCTTGAAGTCTCTAGCTGGGCGTATGTTTTTTGCTGCCATAATAAACGCGGTAAGGGGAGACCTAACTGACCTGGAGCCCAGAGTTCATCATTCACAGTTTAGCTACTAAAACAAATTATATTATGGATCAAATGATTTAACTCTCCGACCACATTTTTGTGCTAAAGAAAAGATAATCTTTCTAAATCCTGCAAGATTTCACATTAAGACTCGGCGTTTCGCTGCGTTGTACTACACGTGATAAAAGTGTTTAAAGGATAAGAGTACTCAGGCACGCGACATGACTGTACTACAAAAGTATTCTAACGTGCGGTCCATATACAGTTTAGGTTACTATTTTTTTCTTCGCATTCCATTATTTGAAAAAAAAACAGATTTAAACCGGTACGTTAATACTGTAATATTCATTGTACTTCAACGGGCAACATATCACTAATAGGCTTTACTATTGACATTTGCTTTCAAAATGTTTGTCTATATTAAGTAGGGCTTCTGTCTGCTGCCGCTTTCAATAAAGTGCTATCAAAAGCATTATGACGTCATTAAACGTTATGACAAAACAGTGTCTCTTCAAGTTTTAAAAAAAAGTACAAACCATGCTTAAAAAAATCTTGAATGCTTAATTGCTTGTTGCATCGTCGATAAATCTTAAATTGCAAGAGAATCACATTTCTCGAAAGCACCGTGTTAGTATCTCCCGAAAAGATTTATATTGCCTTTTAACAGTCTGTAGTTTTAGAAAATAAAAAAGACTACAAATTTTACAATCAATCGTTAATCATGACGTCATCTTAGTTGCAAAAAAGGTAAAATTTTATGAAGTTAGTATGTCGGTTGCTGATTTTTGTTAAAGCAACAAATCGCCTTTCTCTGTCAAGAAAAGCAAACTTCAAAAAATTTATCTTCAATTATAAGGTCACCAAGCCCCTTATGACACTCACCCAAAATGAAAATCAATTCTGCTAAGTTTCATGTTTGCACTTCCAGTAGTGTCAGAGAAATTAAAGATCTTAGCCTCACACAGACAGACAGATAGACACACACGCTAAATGAATTACATTCTGTAGTAAAGATTTACTCTAATAACTTAAGTGATAGCATACTAACTGGCATGATGGAAAACCATGAGATTGCGTTGGAGCACAAATTGATCCTTCAGCACAGCAGTCAAATCCACATTGGGCTGAAATAACAGTAATTTGTTAGAAGGGCTAACTCAATACAATCTAAAAAATTGATTAGGTTTTAAAAGTGCCTTTTGAAAATAGTCTACGACTTTGGTGTAATGATCAATGTTATGCTGAGAAATGAGCTAGTTTGCATTTACCAGGATAATGCTACTTCGCATTTACTCCATTTTTCTTTATTGCCAATAAAAATTTCTTGAAAGTTTTAAACCAATTCAAAGGAAAGTTATTCAAATAATTGATCTTCAATCATCTAAAAAATAGACTTTCTGTATCAAAAAAAGAAAAAAATGTGTGAAAATATAAAACTCTTGTTTTCCCTCTTTAGCTGTAAAATACATGTATAAAACATCTAAATAATTTGGTAGATCTATTTACGCAAAAAAACCAAATGATAAGAAGCAATCAAGCGAAACAGTCAAAATTGAGCTTTGCTGAAACTGGTCAAGAGTGTTACTGACGCTATCTTGCAAGTTTGAGGCATAAAAAGTCAAGAATGATATCTAAAAATTTTGAGTACAAAATTTCTAACCAGTTTATAAAAAATGCTTTCAAGATTTTGTCAGAAGAAACACTTTGACAATACCTAACAGTTTTCCTCAATTTCATTCCTTTGAATAAAAACATTTTTGTGGCGCCGTGATATTGAGAGAGGAGGATTTGCTATTACTCTTCCTACTCTTTTTTTTAAATATACTGTTTTGCAATAGGCCAACGTGCATAATAGCTACTTACAAAAGCAACTGTCATTAATCATCACAGTTCCCGGGTAGCAAACGCATTTAAAAGAGCCATGAATATTATTACAAACTGTGTTGGGACATATATTGGAATTCAAACATTCATTGACGTCATTGCAGCTTCCATGACTTCCATCACCAGTAAAACCAGAGTTGCAAGTGCATACGATAGAACCAGTTGAATTGTCGCACGCAGCATTGGGATCACAAACGTTGCCAAAAGCGCATCTAGCTAAACAAGAAGTTATAATGCTTGCAAAAAAATTCACAAAAATTTCCAAAACTACAATTACCAAAATCAAGTTTTGGCGTCCAAAAAGTGTATTTATGAAAAGTGTTAATAAGACATTCAAACGTATTAAAAATTTTTGTGTAATAGTTCTATACAGGTAACTTGTAGCAAAAAACTTTTTTGTTTCAAGATTATCTATGATTTTAAAAATTTCCAAAGTTTCAAGCACAAACAGCCTTAATTTGGGAAAAGATTTAGCTTTAAATCAGCTCTGCGCAGTTTAAAATAGTAAAAGAGTCTTATTGAGCAAATTGTTTTTTCGCGCGCCACAAGCTGAGATTCCAAACATTTTCAAAAAGTTTTTTTCTTATTTTTCGTCCTAATGACGTGCTTTTTTTGCTTTTTTGAGGATCATCAACTCATGATAAGATCCTGGCGGGCTGCGTGCATTCAAGTCATATCATGGTGACAAACAGAATGAAAGCAAAAACAAATAACAATGCAGATATTTCGGCTGTGCCCAATGTAATGTCGCATCACTTGCTACTGCCGGTAAATCAGTTGTGGGCGTTGTAGTGCTTGCTGTTGTGATTGAATTGGTTGTGGGAAATGCAGTACTAGTCGTTGTAGTTGAATTAGTAGTGGTTGTGGCATAGTTTGTTGTTGTAGCTAAATCAATTGTGGATAGTGCAAGACTAGTTGTTGCAGTTGAATCAGATGTAAAATTTGCAGGACTTGTTGTAACAATTAAATTAGATGTAGATATTCCAGGACTTGGCGTTGTAGTCGAATCCATGGGCGTAACCACGTAGGGGAAAGGGGGGTCAGTTGACCCCCCCTGGAAAAATAAAACGAATTTTAAAATGCAAAGAAACGTTCAAAAACGAGTAGTATGACATGATGGGTGTGGGAGGGGAGTCAGCTCACTCTCTTTGCCAATTCTGAAAAACGATAGTATTAAGCAACACATAACATATTGCATGAAAAATGCAGTAGAAACAAATTTAATAATTAATCAGTTCTGGAACAGAAAGTGAAGTCTACGTGAGTCTTTACCAAATTTGTCAATGACTTTTTGCATGAATGACTTTTTGTCTGAATTTATTCGGCTTCTATGGACACTCTTCAAGCACAGCCCGGATAATCGGTCATCAGACATGGTCGTTCTTAGCCATGTTTTGACCCTTCTTAATGTGCTAAATGATCTTTCTACTGTGCAAGTAGTGGCAGGCAGGGTCAGCAAGGTTATAAACGCTTGACGGACGGCAGAATAAAGTTCTATATGTCGCACCAAGTCTATAAAATCCAGTTCTTCTAGATTTTCAGACTGAGAAAGTAGTTTTTGTTTCTGCATGTCATACCACGACGTGGCCTCCTGTTCAAAATTGTCAAAGCTGTAGAATTGTTGTATGGTTTGGACCAGTGCTTTGTACTCTGAACGATTGGCCTTTTCCAACTGGGCTGGATGCAGCTTTTATAACGTAAATGCATTTGTGTTGGTTTCTGAGAAGCGGCTTTTTAAAGACTGAATTAGGGAATCCATGTAAGGGACGTAAATGGAGCGGCGATAGTACTCTTCAGTGGTACCACCAATATTCGCTCGGTGCACTTGACGGTCACACTGCCGTGGAAGTGATACGGTGACACCAATTTCCTCGGCTGTAGTTAACGATGGTGCATAAATGTCCTCGGCGAAATATTTTTCTGCATTTTTTCGATGATTGTCAAATAACAATAAAAGTTTGTCGACGTGTTGCTTGACACATAGCATGTCCACATGAACTGACTGAAGGGCTTGGGTGACGGGCTCCAAGATTGACGAATATTGGGCAATGACATGAAGAGTTGCTATAAATACGGGTGTTTCAGAAGCGGTCCGCAAATTGTGCGCATTCTGCCGCCCATTTGCATTGGAATCGTGCAGGCTAAATGTTTCAGTTGTTTGTGGATTTCGGTGAAATTTTCAGCAAAGAATCGTATGCTTTTATGTTTGGTGCTCCACCTTGTTTCACATAGCAATGGCGTGTTCGGTACAAGGGGTCTTCGTTTCGGGTTCTCTCTGAAAAATTTTATAATGGCTTTCACCGTTCCAATGGTGTTCCGAACATCCGCAACTGCATTCAGATCGTTGACCACACGATTGAGACGATGGGCTGAGCAATGGACAAACACTGTTAACGAATAATCGCTTCTAATGCGTACCTGCACTCCATTTTCTTTGCCAGCCATAGTGGAGCAGCCATCATATCCTTGACCTCGTAGCTTGTTCAAATTTAGACCATACTTATTGCACTGATCTATTATTGTCTCTGTAATCGTTTCTGCGTCCATTTCCTTCAAAGGCGTGAAACCAAGAAACTCCTCACGAATAAGCAGATTTTTTTCGTCGAAGAACCTCACTCCATTCGCCAATTGCTCCGTTCCAGAAATATCGGCAGTCTCATCGGCTAATATTGAGAAGCCAACGGAATTGTTTGCCAAAGCAACAACCTCACCTCTTACAGTTTCTTCACATAGATTAATCAGTTCATTTTGAATCTTAGGCGATGTATGCTTAGCATTGCCACTTGCTTTCTCCATATCTTCTTTTAAAATTGCATCACCAGCTTCAATTCTAAAATCCAATAAATCATTTAGATTACCAGATTTGGAGTCTTTGCCTCTTAACGCAATGTCGTGGGTATCACAAAAAACAATACTTGACAAAATCGGGTTCTAATTTTGCATGGTTGCTAGAGACAGTGGCATTGAAAGCATTGTCCAATAAACTGTCCACGCGACGTTCAGGATGTAGCACAGTGTTGCGAAACCTCGTAGCATCCTCCTGAGATTGACGGTGCCAAGCACTACTTACATGCTTTTGAGCACAATTATGAAAATCATTATACTTTATGCAAGGGGCACTGATGAATGCGCCAGTAAAACCACGATGAATAGGCTGAGGAAAGACAACACATACTTTGCACATGGGCCCTCTTAGGAGAGGAGAATACGCCAGCCACTAATACTTTTGTAACTATGAATGTTGAAAACGTCTGCTTCCTTTAGAATCTAGTCGAAAAGCGTAGTCACTTGGAGGCGAGTACGCATTAGTCAGAAGTTCATGCCGCAGCGCACTAGTTATGGATTGAACGCTATTGACGTGATTCCCAATATCTAAATCGTGACGAACCCGAACAGACATGCTGTTGGTTGCTGGATTCAGATCAATTGTTGCACTTGCATCACTGGGCGATGGACTGTGAGTCTGTGACGGCAAGCAGCTTCTAAAATCACTGAATGATAAATGAGAAACATTGGTGACATTTGAAGTGCTTGGCGTGGAAGAGGAGGCATTACCAGGTTGATCGCTACAGTTGCGCTGTTTACTTGGTGGTGCATCATCTTCGATCTTAGGAGGATTAGCGTTAGGTGTTTGTTTTGTAAAAAAGTTCCTGATATCCATAATAATGTTATAGGCTGTATTTCTACAATATTTCTGAAAATGTTGCTTGTCTCAAAAACATTGGATTTTACTTAAAGGCAGAATCGGGACCGGGACTCTCAACTCTCAACACTACGTAACAATAATTTAGTTTTTTAATGTTTAAATTACAATAGCAGCATGTAGAATATCAAAATCTGCTTTATTCTATATATTGAAGAGCAAATATATTTCGTTAAAAAAGCATCTTTAGTGCTCTATAAAAACAAAGCAAGTACAATAACTTATAAGAATAGATGCAAAATTTGAAATAGTCAGACACTAATGACTGATACAAAATTACATGAACAAAACTATAAACAAATTTAAAATATGTAGTGCCCCCACCTATAAGGTCTGTCTCACCCTCTCTACAATTAATTGAACTACTCTGCCAGAGATTTTTGTTTAAAACTTCCATCAATGTTTAAATTACATTAATCTACATTCTTGAAGGATTTTTTCTCCTGATTCAAAATCTGTTTACTGTTTTTGCTTATTTTCTCAAGTTTTTGGTTATTTCAACGTTTAGTTTAGTTTGATTATAGTTGAGCAATATAGTCGCGTCAAGCCGTCAAACTTTAAAGCGAGCGTTGAGCGATGGTTAGTTTTAACTTAGTTATTACAAAAACACTGGAGTACGGTTAGCTACAAGGCAACGCATACATTTTGAGTTTTGACCCTCCCTGGCCAAAATCCTGGTGACGCTCATGGTCGAATCCATTGCGGATGTTGTCACAATTGTAGTTGAGTCTGCAACTGAAATACAAATGAATATGAACTGTATTCGCAAAAAGATTAGCAGAAAACTTACAGTTAAGCGTCTAGCAATTTGTGTTTACACTTTCATTGGAATTACTAATATTGCAGGGATTAGGCAATTCCCCCACAAGTACAGCAAACCAAGTAGGTCAGTCACTGCAGAAAATATACAATTTTATTACTTGGACTGCAACAAATCAGGAAAATTGCTCTCAAGTGCTTTTTCGATGCGAACTGCTATCTATGCTAGCTAATATGCTATTGAACACTATTTCGCTTAATAAGAGTTTTAAAAATCGCGTTTGATCAACAAAAAATATTTCATAACAAAACCGTAAATACTTTTGTTTTCGGTTAGTTTTCTTTGAACCAACAAACACAAAAGCTCCCCGAGCATCTTTTAGGCACTTAGAAAAAATATTTGAATGACTGAAAACTCTCCCTCCTCCCTCCATCTCAATAAAAAAGATTTCAGATGCATGGAACGTGAAAATATTTAAAAAGCTTTATATTTTCGCAATGGGGTGAGACTCTTACCCCGTTTTCAATCACCTCCATTCACCCGGCCTTAATTGCAACTTTAATTGTAGGCTATATTAACAATTAGCGCAGTACTAACGTGTTGTTTGTGTTACAACAAAGTACGGAACCATGATGATAGTAGTAGTATAGGATGGCCCATTTGGCGTCAATTGCGGCGGTGCTGGCGGCGGTGCTGGTCTCTAACCCTAACCCTAGCCCTAGTCTTAACCCTAGCCCTAACCCTAGCCCTAGTTGTAACCCTAGTCTTAACCCTAGCCCTAACCCTAACCCTAGTTGTAACCCTAGTCTTAACCCTAACCCTAGCTCTAACCCTAACCCTTAACACTAACTCTAGAGTAGATCTATTATGTGAGGGTACGAATATTAATTTTATTTGCAGGAGGTCGGAGGAAGCTAACCATAAGACACTAATTTTATGGAGGTCTGAGGGTGCTAACTCTAGGTCTAAGAGAGCCAACCCTAGGTCTGAGAGTGCCAACTCTAAAAGAGCCAATCTTAGGTCTGAGGGTGCTAACTCTAGGTCTATGTGAACTAGCCATAGTTCTAAGGAAACTAACCCAAGATGTTATTTGAAGGAGGTCGGAGAGAGCTAACCCTAGATTTTATTTGAAGGAAGTCGGATAACCCTAGGTTTATTAATTTTAGGTGGGGGAAGTCTGGGGGACCAATCTGAGGGAGCTAGTTCCTACATGGTGACATTTCAAAAAGTTTGATGTCATTCTTATGACTTGTTATTGGTTTTTTGATTCTTTATTTCAATGCCAAGTTTTTAACTAGACAGTGGGATTGTAGTTACATCCCTATTGTGCAATCCATGATGTAAGTTTTTAACAAGACCGTGGGAATGCATCACTCTTGCACAATCCGTGACGTAAGCTTTAACAAGACCGTGGGAATGTAGTTGCATGCCTATTGCACAACCCATGATGTATTTAACCGTGATTTTTGCTTTTATGTAGACAGGTCCAGACTTGTCCATAGAAAATTTTAGTATATAATGTAAAAAAATCACATTTTATTCACCTGTTGGTTAGAATATATTGTCTCTGTCTTGTCCAGACTTGTCCAAGCTCAAATCTTTTTCTCTATATTGTGCTTACATGATGAAAAGTTCTAAGAAAGATAGCCCTAGGTTTATTAATTTTATGTAGGTCTGAGGGACCAATCTGAGGAGGTTAGTTCCAACACAGTATCATTTCAAAAGTTTGATGTCATTCTTATGACTTGTTATTGGTTTTTTTGATTCTGTATTTCAATGACGTGTTTCACTAGACCATGGGAATGTAGTTACATCCTCATTGTGCAATCCATCATGACAGACCGCGAAAATGTAGTTGCATACATTATTGTGCAATCCATGATGGATTCAATTTTTAGTCAGCCTGCATCACTATTGCGCAACCCGTGAAGTAAGCTTTAACCAGATTGCACCACTATTGCGCAATCCATGGCATATGCTATATAAAGCAGGTGTGACAGAAGAATGTTCATTCTACAAAATGGGAGCGTATAAGTGTGACGTATGTGATAAAATATTTACTGACAAAAGGAGCTTACTGAGACATGAGAAAAATACGCATGGTGGAAAAAACAGTTACCTATGTGAGTTATGCAATAAAGTTTATGGCCGAAAAGAAGATTTGCATAAACATAAGGCAAGTACACACTACAGGACTACTGAGGTGCAATGCTCAAAATGCAAGAAAACGTTTGCGAGAGCAGACAATCTAAAAAGACATAAATGTAAACTGTCTGAAGAAACCGAACGTTCACCTGATTCAAATGAAGACCCTTTAAACGATGCAACAACTGAGAAGACGTTTCCCGGCAAAACTCCTCGATTTGATGCACCCCCAACAAATGATAAGTCTTTTGATGAACCATCTATTAAAAAAAGAAGATGTTTCAAACCAGATCAACACAAGGTATTGGAAAGCGAGGAATTGACTGAATCTGATCCAGAAGTGAAAGACTTTATGCACAAATATTGGGGAAGTATCCGGAGTTTTACAAAGGAAGGAAAAATACAAAATATATACAACATTTTTTATGATAGAGATCTCAAAGATTTAATAGAAACCATAGCAGAGCGGATCATGACGTATCAAAAAAACCGTTTCAAAATCAATTACAGTCTTGGATTCATACTTAAAAATATAGAAACAAAGGAGTTACGCTATTATCACGCAAGCTTCAACAACGCTCAAATCTTGGAAACAGCTTTGCTGATAAACAATCGGAAGGACTTGATAAACTTTTTAAATTCATTGGCGGAAGAATCCTTTTACGATGGCTTGACTCGACCCGATACAAAATGGAAGGTGGTACAAATTTCAAATATTACTTTTTATGCGAACAGTCTGAAAGATGCTCCTCTTGGAGCAGGAGGGTACTTACCAAGCTACATCACAAACAATCATGGACTTGAAAACGTTTCAGGTAATAACAATCTTTGTTTTTTTCGATGTTTGGCGGTCCATCGAGGAACTGATAGACGTCGGTGTGAGCGTGAAGCCAAAAAACTGTTTAACGATTACTGTGTTCATTTTAATATTGTTCCCAAAAATTTTGTTGGTGTGAATTTAGTTGATTTTATAGACTTAGAGGATTTTTTCAAAGTTAATCTTGTTGTTTACGAGTTAGAGGAGGGGGTTGCTAAATTGATTCAACGTAGCCGGGAATTGTATTCTGAAACAATGAGATTAAATATTTGGGAAAATCATCTAAGTCTCATTGTTGATTTTGAACATTATTGCCGTGTATATCAATGTATTCATTGCGGAAAACTTTGGGACCAAAACAATAACTATTACCGGCACACGAAAACTTGTAAAACCACAGTTCGTGATCTTTTCCCAGGGATATTCATAAAAACCCAGCCACAGTATTCGAAAAACTTGAAGAAATCGGTATCTGTGTCCCCGCAAACAAAAGATTTTTTCCTTATTTTGCCTGCTACGATTTCGAAGCCTATTTCTCTCAAGATCATTTACCTGGAAATGGTCCAAAATTAAGTTTTGAAGCACGTCATGTGCTCTTGAGTGTTGGCATTGCCACCAACATACCAAATTTTGAAAATGGAGTATGCTTTGTCACCAACGGCGATGAAAACAATTTGGTGGAAAAAATGTTAAAACACTTAGAAGATGCATCAAATGCTGCCTATGAAATCATGAAAAGCAAATTTGATTATGTATTTCAAACACTAGAACTCAGCGAAAATGTTAGAAAAGAAAATTTGACCAAAGAATTTGAAGCCTACTGCCGAGAATTAATTGTTATTGGCTTTAATTCTGCCTCCTACGACCTAAATTTAATTAAGCCAACACTGATACAGCAGCTATTGGGTAAGATTGATTTTTTCATTAAAAAAGCCAACAATTATTTGTGCATCAAAACTGAAAAGTTGAGATTTTTGGATATTTGGCATTTTCTGGCACCTGGGTTTCCTTATCGAAAATTTCTGATTGCTTATGGTAGTGTTCAAACAAAATTTTATTTTCCATATGAGTTTATGACAGATCTGACAAAATTACAAAGCGGTTTACCAGATCACCAAGCTTTTTATTCCTCATTGACCAAATCAAACATTTCAAAAGACGAATATGAACTTGTGAAAAAAACATGGATTGAAAAAGGCTGGCACACTTTAAAAGACAAGCTCATTTACTACAACATGTTGGATTGCGTACCTTTTATTACGGCTGTTGAAAATCTGCTTCACCCCTACAAAGAACAAGGATTGGATATTTTTAAAAGAGCTTTTTCAGTCAGTGGGGTAGCAAAATTACAGATGATGAAACGCATTGAAAAGGAAACGTTTTTCTGTTTGTTTCCCAAACGGCACGCAGACCTTTACAACACTATGCGCAACCAAATTACTGGAGGTCTCAGTATAGTTTTCACACGTCTGGCTATTGCCGGCGAAACTAAAATCCGTTCCCATGAAATAGACAATCCTGAACCCATGAAGCAAGTTCTTGGTCTGGATGCAAATTCGCTATATTTACACGCTATTGCTCAGAACAACCCTACTGGTTATTTTTGTCGCTACAAAGAAGAAGAAAATTACCGACCTGACCCATGTTCAAAATTTGGTCTTCAGGCTTATCAATGGTTAAGTTATGTATCCCAAACTGAGGAAACGTTTATTCAAAGCATATACAACATGGGGGAACGACGAGTATCTACACACAGCTTACCGGTGGATGGATTTTGTCAGGAGAGCAATCAGGTCTTTCAGTTTTTAGGTTGTTTTTGGCATTCTTGTACTGACTGTAATACCAACAGGAATTCGGATGGTTCTTTGCAAGAAATACATCCAGTGAAAAAGATACCTCATTCAGAAGTCCGAAAAGCAACACTGGAAAACAAAAGACGGTTGGAAGCAGAAGGGTTTGATGTAGTGGAAATGCGGGAGTGTCGATGGAAACAGTTGGCAAAAAGAAATGATATTGCTGCTTATTTAAAAACTTTGAAGTCAGTTCAACCAAAGAGACAATTGTCTTTTCAAAAAATTTTAGAAGGAGTGAAAAACGGCACATTATATGGATTTTTGTTGGTGGATATTCACACACCAAATCATTTAAAAGAAAAGTACAAAGATTTTCCTCTCATCATAAAAAACACGTGTGTGTCTAGAGACGACATTGGTGACTACATGAGAAATGTAGCTGAAGAACATGGTCTGCTTAAAAAACCCAAAAAATACTTGATCAGCAGTCATTTTGGAAAAGAAATTTTAATTAATACAGAAATGGCAAAATTTTATTTGGAAATGTGTTTGGAGATTACAAAGATCAAAGAGTTTATCGAATTTTATCCACAAAAATGCTTTGCCAAACTAGCAGATGAAATTGTAAATTCCAGAAGAGCAGCCGATACCGATCCATCCAAAGCTGTAATTGCTTTAACAAATAAACTAACGGTCAACTCTTTGTACTCGGCAAGTCTATTAAATAAAGCAAAACATCGGAACATCACTTACCATTCAGAGAAGACAGTAAACCGTGTGATCAACGATCCTCATTTCATACATTTGGATGAAATTGGTTCTGATCTTTATGAAGTGAAAAGCCTGAAACATAAAATTCGACATGACTTGCCTGTTCAAATAGGTATAAACGTGTATTTGAATTCAAAATTACACATACTGAAGTTTTTCTATCTGTTTTTGAAGAAATACATCCCTGATCGCTGCTTTGAGATGTTAGAAAGCGACACAGATTCAATGTATTTCAGTCTCAGTCGTGAAAGCTTGGACGACTGTGTCCCAGAAGAATTAAAAACCTCATATTTCCGAGACAAATTAATTTGGATGCCTGCCGAGGCCTGTCCCAATCATGAAGAGCAATATATTGAATGTAGAAGCAAGAGTAATCCCTGGACAATGGAGCAATGCTGTTTGGATTTTCATTCTTTTGACAAACGCAGTCTAAGAAAAATGAAAGTGGAGTACAAAGGTACAGCTCTAGTTTCTTTGACATCAAAATCGTATTTCTGTTCAGGGGAAACAAAGAAACAAGTTTGTAAAGGTGTGAGCATATTTCAAAACCCCCTCTCCTTTGAGCAATATGTAAACGTTTTAAAGAACAATACCCCCTTGGAGATCACAAACTGTGGTTTTAGAAGTCGAAATCATCAGGTTTTTTCATACAAACAACACAAAAAAGGATTAAATTCTTTTTACCCAAAGCGTATTGTATTGGATGATGGCATTCACACTCTTCCTCTTGATCTATAATTGTTGTAACTTATGTTTCTGTAAAAATAAACAAGTCTTTCACAAAAGCAGTGGTCTTTGCAAGTTTCTCAGTTAATTGAACTTACCTTTTTGATAGACTCCTTCCAAAACCTGTACTAGGTTTAGTTACATTTGACAGTCGCGATTTTGTACACTGATAAGCTTTCCAAAACCTGTACCAGTTAACTGCTGACAAGAACTGAACAGCGTAAGCTATCAGTCGCGGTTTGCTGGCAGTGTATTCGACTAGTTATTAGTCGCGGTTTGCTGGTAGGGAGTGTAAGCAAGCAAATCTGACTGAAAACGAAATTCCTTTATGAAAATAGGCTAGGTGATTTTAAATAACGTACTTCGTACTTTTCTCGTTCATTAACACAAAACAGCAGAACACGAAAGGTTGTGTGTGGCTTTGAAATTTGAAAATCCAGTCTCTTTCATTATTAGCGGTCCTTCTGGAGTAGGAAAAACAAAATGGATTCTACGTTTGGTAGATAATATCGATAAAATCTGCCCGGGAATTAACCAGATTTTTTATTGTTATGAAGTCTGGCAGAGTATGTTTAATGAATATTCTGAGAAAATCACATTTCGTCAAGGTCCCCCTGTTCTTGATGATTTTAAAAATTTTGAAAATTGCTTACTCATCTTAGATGACATGATGTTCACGGAAAACAGCCTCCTGTCCAAAATATTTACAATTTACTCTCATCACTACCGATTTAGCGTCCTATTTACAACTCAAAATCTCTTTCATAAAGGATTAAGAGAATTATCACTAAACGCAAAATTCATGGTTTTACTTAAAAACTGCAGAGACAAAAAACAGGTTTCTTATTTTTTAAGTCAAATCTATCCTCAGAAATACAAATCTGTTCTGCAAGCTTATATAGACGCGACAACAAGCCCTCATGGTTATTTATTGATTGATCTTCGGTGTGAAGTGGATGATAGTGAGCGGCTCAGGACTAACATATTTCCAGGGGAAGTAAATTATATCTATCAATAAATGGATCGTTTGCGAAAATTTGCCCCTATTCTTCATTTACTTCAAAAGGCACCACCCTCTTTGAAGAGAAGCATTATTGAAAAAGCATCCACAGAGTTCATTTGTTGTCTGTGTGATTGTTCCTATAACATATTGAAAGGAAACGTTCAAATAGCACCCTCTAATAAACGTAAACTCAGCAAAAATAAAACCAAACTACGACAACTGAGCAATAAAAAAGTATCGCTGAAGAAAAAACGAAAAATTGTGCAGACTGGAGGTTTTCTTTCTGTGTTGCTGAATGCTCTAGCACCTGTTTTAGGGGGAGTGCTTGGAACATTGACTCAATGAAGAAACTGATTGCCTTAGAACCTGAAGTGTACCACAGCCTTACATCAAAAACAGCTCATGAAAAACCTGAAAAGAAAATTTTGTCTGAATTAGACACGAAAATGCAAGAAATTTTAAATTCAGACTTACCAGCCGCTGAAAAAATGCAGTTATATAACGAAGCCTTACAGAAATCAAAATTATTTCAACAAAAAACGCAGGCGAAATCAAAACGAGTTGAAAAATTATCTGATTCTGCTATATTGTCGAAAGTTAGGAAGAAAACTAAAGCCAGGCAGCTCTTGAAAAACATCAAAGAACAAAAAAATCTAGATTTTGATGATAAAGGGCAAATCCTTTTGGACGAGCGTGTAATCCCTGGTTCAGATAAAAATCAAATCTTTCAGAGTGTGTTAAACAAACAGAACCTCAATCTACCTGGTTTGCATGAATTTGAAGCTTTGCTATGGGAGAGTTTATGAAGTATTATGATCCGCAAAAAGTTGGTGCATTTTCCGGGGCTCATAGTTTTCAAAAATTGGCAAAGTCGCCCCTAAAATGGTTGAAATCTCAAGATGTCTATACCCTCCACAAACCTGTGAGAAGACGTTTCCCACGCAGAAAAACAATAGTACCAGGAGCAAATTTTCAAATGCAGGCCGATCTTATTGATTTTTCTTCCTTGAAACAATACAACGACAATTTCAAATATATTCTTGTGGTGATTGATGTTTTTCCCAAAAAAGGTTTTATATCTTTTCTCAAAGCAAAAACAAGTTCGGAAGTGATCAGAGCCTTTGAAGAAGTGTTGCCTAAAATTGGTCGTTTTCAAAAGCTCCAGACTGATTTGGGGAGTGAATTCTTCAATCGACCGTTTCAGACCTGGTTAAAACAGCAAAATATTGAACACTTTCACACACATAATTTTGACACAAAAGCCGCCATAGTTGAAAGATTGATTCGAACTTTAAAGGAAAAGCTTTGGAGATTCTTTTCCCACACCGATTCAAGACGATATGTAGACGTTTTACCACTTCTCGTCAACGCCTACAACAACAGCTATCACACTTCAATAAAGCGTGCTCCAAGTACTATCAACCCCGAAAATCAAGAAGATTTTTGGCACACTTTATATTCGCAACCGACATTAAAAGAGCCTAAACTAAAAGTAAACGATAAAGTCCGCCTTTCTACAAACCAAATACGCTTTCGCAAAGGTTATCTACCCGGTTGGACAGATGAGATATTTCAAGTGGCTCGGGTATATAAAGGAAATCCTCCTTACTACAAAATCAAAGATTTGGGCGGAGATATTTTAATTGGCACCTTCTATGAAAACGAATTGCAAAAAATCTATAAAGATGATGACATGTTTCGAATTGAGACCATACTGAAAAAACGTCGGAGCAAGAGAGGTGTGGAGTATTTGGTGAAGTGGTTTGAATACCCGCCTTCCTTCAATTCGTGGGTCAAGGAAAAAGATTTCCAGAATGCCTAATATAAATCTGTCACAATCCACTTCTGACATCATTTTGTTTGCCGCTCAAGTGATAGCTGTTTATATTATCATATCAATCAGTCTCTATAATCTAACACAAACCATCGAAAACAAAGAGCTGTGGATTAGTTTGCTTTCGAGCAGTGTCGGTTACTTGTTACCCTCTCCTATGCTTTCAAAACATGTTTCTCACCCTACCGAGTAATTCATCCATTCAGTTTTATCCTGAAAACAAAGTTTCAGATTATATCGTTCACTACCAAAAGAACTAAATTTAACCAGTCCCTGGGAAGTTGGATTAGCTGAACTTATCTATCCAAATTCGTGGTACAACATCGACTCCGACAACTATTGGGTGTATTACCGTCGTGGGTAGATGCAGACAAGAACAAAGATTTCACCTGGTTATTATCAACATTCACAAGATCTTGTAGAGCAACTGCTCCAGCAAGTGAAACGTGATTTTGAGGCAAGAAATCAGGAACTATTTGCCGATGGGACTTTGGTACAACCACTCGACTTTCTATTGGATCTACAACATAACGTTCATTCACAATTGACAGAAATTCGCATTAAACATAAACCAGGAGCTCCTGTGCAAATCGATAAGGAAGGCAAGGAACATCCAGCAGTCACTTTGCGTCTTGCACCCTTCCTAGCAGAAATCATGGGTTTTAAAAATATATTTTTTCACAAAGTCGCTGTTTACACTTCAGATCGAGTGTTTGACATGGATCCAGTGTCTGCTCTTTACCTCTATTGTGATGTCATCGAACCTCGCACTGTGGGTCATACTCGAGCACCTTTGCTTGGAGTGATACCTGTTGAAGGAAAGTCTGGAGCCAATGTCGCCAAGAGATATGAAAAATTGCAATACCACCCTGTATTGAAGAAAAATATTTCAGACATACATATTTCGCTTCGGGATGATCAAGGAAAAGCAATCAGATTTCGCAAGGGAAAAGTTATTGTCACTTTACGTTTTCGAAAACAGAAACTGAGTCAACTATAAAGGGGAAGTACGCAGTAAAGCCTCATTATTTACAGCATTTCTTGTACCGTAAACATGCGTGCAAAATATTATTGCGATTCTCAAGCTTATCAAAACTACTATTTAAACCAAGTTGGTCATGGTTACTTTAATGGTGCAAGATACCAGCAGGGATACGGGCTAGGAAATATTTTTAGTTCTATAGCCAAAACAGTTTTACCTCTAGTCAAAAGTGGATCCAAGGCTATTGGAAAACAAGTTTTTCGCAGTGGAGTTGGTTTTGCTTCGGATGTTTTAAGCGGAAAAAACGCAAAACAGGCAGCAATTGATCGTGCAAAAGCAGCTGGTTCTAACCTTTTGAAAGCGGCCGCAAGAAAACGTAAAGCCAGACCACAAAAGACTAGAGTAGAAAAGAGGAGACGCAAGAAACATTACGACATTTTTAATTAGAATGGCGTCCTTAATACACCCCAGCTCTGCACAATCAACCACATCCCAACTGGATTTGTTCTCTGTTCCCCCGAGTCAAACTAGTTTGGATGATGGAAGTTTTACCGAATACTACCCTGTGTCCGTCTTAACCTCAACAGGACCTATTGAGTTTACAATCAGTGCTGAAAATTCCAACTACATTGATCTTGCTAACACTTTTCTCTATGTTCGTGCAAGTGTGACTGCAGCAGACGGAACAGATTTGGAGGCAGATGTAGAAATTGCACCGGAATGTAACTTTTTACATACGATGTGGTCACAAATTGATGTTTATCTTAATGAGTCTCTTGTCACACAGTCCAATAACAACTACCCTTACCGTGCCTATATTGAAAATCTGCTTAGTTTTGGTCAAGATGCAAAATCATCACAACTTTCTGCTGTCCTGTGGTATCGGAATACAGCTGGTCAATTTGATACAAGAGGCGATGCCAACTCAAGCTACACTACACGCAAAGCACTGGCTGCACAAAGCCATCAAATTGATATGATGAAAAGATTACATGTGGACCTTTCATTCCAAAACCGTTATTTGCTGAATACTGAGCACGTTTGGTTTCTTTACCACCGAAGTGATCTGCGGAAAAGTGCCAAAATATACTCACAACAAAAACCTAGGTTTAATTCTGAAAAACTGTCAATGCTGGACTGATTTAATGAGTTATGCATGAAAAGAAACTTGCTTGCAATGATTTTAACTTATTTAGGTGAATGCTTACTAAGTTTGCTGTAAGCCTTAATGCAATTACTTTCGGTAAATCTGGTGAAATCCACCGGCAATCGTCTATACAGTAACGTCTCAGAAAATTAATAAAAGTAGGTTCTTCAAAAAACACTAAAATTTTGTTCGGAAACTCTTCGTATTAGGATTTTTTTTGGAAGAATTGACCTTTTGGTCACACCTCTCCCTAGGGATAAGCCATTATACATAATTAATCAATAAAAATAAAATGTAGAGCTGTATAAAATGTATGAAACCAAAAGAGTCTTCTCAAACTTATTTTAAATCGATGAAGCATTATATGTTGGCACCAACAAAGTATACAGGCTGGCGTAATCTGGCTTTCCTCGGTGGGCGTTGGTGTGAGTTTGTAACCATTGCCGTTTCGTGAATTGATACTCACTTTTTACAAATCTTCCAAGTACTAATTAGTCGTGAAAAACTAAAAGACAATAAATATTCCAATAGAGAAAATTCAATTGTGTGTTTCATTTTTCTTTCATTTTTTATTGTTCTTTATTGCTACATAGCGGAAATTTGCTAATTCTATTTTTAAATTCTTTGGTATGAATTGACAAAAAAACTGAACTTAAATTGACCGCAGCAAAGCGGATGCTTGACATGATCTAGTCATTCTTGATTGTTGGTCAGTTCCTAGAGAGAGTGTTTTCTCGGTCAATCAAGGGAGGTTCTTTAAAAAGCTGTTTGAGTACCGGAGTGTTGTGGCCTCACTGCAAGTTTCCTTGATAGTTTTGTTGCAAATTTGTCGATGGTATGGCGGTCGTTTCTATTTCCGCGAATCTTTCCCAACACTATCTATATCACAGCAATATCAGATTTATTGCAAACTCACGTCACAGTGTGGTTACACACAAGCAATTTCAAATATAAACAAAACGTTTGAAGGACAGAGAAGAGGCCTAGGCCGTGGCAAATAATTCTCACTATATAATAGTGTTGTCGTCATTTAAGATATAGTATTTCGTCATAAAACCGCCAAACTACAAAACGATTTAGAAACTTCTGTCCTTTCAGAAAACTTTTGTACAAGTCATTGAGTAGGCATATAACTGCAATATCGGCTAAAAGCATTCATCATAGCAGTAGGCTTTCTGCCATTGATCTGAATAACATATGTAAGCACAATCAAAGACGAGACCAGAAAACCAACTTTTGTAGAGGAGAGAGAAATGGTAGATTCAATATAAATTGACTGACCAAAAGATCAAAATAATTCTCTTCTCGCTTCATGTTCGATTTAATTTTCTTTAATGCGCACAAATCAAAAGATTTCTCCATCTTCTTGGTTCTATACTGATTTTGCTTGGGGCCGGTCCACAAAGCAGAACACATTGGTGGTTTAAACAACTTCCGATTCAGTTATATAACCGGTTGATACCGTACTTTCAATCGATGAATTTGTCTTTTTTTCGCCAATTAACGACATGTCTTCAGCTTCACAATTCATGCCGTCTGTCCAAATTGAAGGAGTAACAAATACTGGAGGAAGTGTCTTGCAATATAAAGACGTGAGGTCCATTCCTGCAGCAGATGGTGGTTTGTAGATTTGTATAGAGTTGGGCTGAGACAAACGATCTACGTTTCTAGAATGACACTCTGAGCGAGGCGTGGAAGCGGCGTTCGAGCAAGGGTGCACGTAATTTTCATGTTCGTCGAATTTGCTGGGACTTTGAGAACGAGAACCTGAAAAAAAACCAAACACATAATTCATCAAAAAGGTAGACAAAGAGATTTACACAGTAGCGTTGAGGCGTCAAAATATCTGAACGGTTAAATGTTAATACACTGATCTTGGCTTGAGCTCCAGGCATTGATCTTTTAAAATGTTTTTAATAGCTTGTACAATAGCCTCTAGCCATAATACTATTTAACATCAGAATTCAAAGAAATTTTAAGAGCTTTTCAGTAGGAAGAGAGTGTCTAAATTTTTTGCACAAGCCCAGATTGTCAAAAAGATAATAGCCAAAAATTAGTCGTGTTGTGCTTTCTGAGAAATTATTGCTTTCTTTGTTCAAAATTATTTCGTGTAATTTATTCTAAAGTAGAATGAAGCTTTCACCTTTACGATTGGGCATCCAGCAGTGATCACCATGTCCATAATGAATGCATTGGTTCGTACAATGCGGTCCAAAACTGTTTCGATTGTGGTTTGCTAAAATTAAAAGAATCACACTATAAACGATGGAATATATATATAGGCCTACAGGTATTTTGTAACATTTATCAAGCCACCTATGAGAAATAATTCAAGATCGTAACGAGCATAAAAAAAACTTTAAAATTTTGGTCCAGCATTTACGAAGAATCAGGGATTTAAAAATGTATTGTCTAGACCAGGGGTGTGCAATTTGCGGCCAACGAAATAAAATTTTGCTACCCGCGGAAAGATGAAGGATGTGACTAGTGTCCAGAGTCCACCGATTAAATTTTTTGGTTAACACTTTTAAAATTTCGTTCTTTTGAGCCCAATCACCTAAATTGATCTTCCAAACAAAGGAAAAAGCCTTAAAGTTCGTTTGGTCACAATGACAGAAAAAAGTCGCTGAGAAAACGATGATCTACCAAACAAAAGAAATTGCAAGTTTGTTTTGTAACATAAATGGAAAGTTTTAAATTAGAAAATAGCAACAGAATCAGTGCCAAAATAATAATTCCCACCAAAAAGCTCTTCCGCCTGTCAGTCCCACATACAATATACAGTCTTACAATAACCCTCACTTCAAAACTCTGACAGACCCGCAGAATCTTTCATTACTGAAAAATTGAACCAGTTTGAAAGAAGTGGGAGAAAATGCTAGATTTTACTCTTTTTTTCGTTTTCCGCAACTTGAACGAGCTGGTACAGCGTATGCAGGCCACTACACATTCACCCCATTTTGAATCTGACCCTTTATCGCAGCAATGCTGCACTTCAAATTCCGCAAGCCCTTTATGAAGAATATCAGCGGAGGTAAATAGAGTTGAAAACGCCAAATCTTTCGCGACGAAGGTAAGAACAATTTTGGGTTTCCATTATATAAGGAAATCAAATCAAATTTGGAAATGGCTAGATTTCAAGTGATTACTGCTTTAAAGTAACTTTCTATCAAATTTTCTCCTCATCAAGTTAAATAAATCGCTGGAGTACCAGCTTGAATTTCGTTTTTTTGAAAAGATAAAAAGATTTACATAACAAGCAAT
Organism: Trididemnum clinides; assembly: GCA_963675345.1. Lineage (NCBI taxonomy): Eukaryota > Metazoa > Chordata > Ascidiacea > Aplousobranchia > Didemnidae > Trididemnum > Trididemnum clinides. The sequence continues at coordinate 19,285,882 of OY776304.1, read as the reverse complement.
GCTCGCTGGAGTAACTGAAGGCTAAACTATTTTACCGTAAGGACTTGTGACACCAGCATCACTATCTCCTTTTCCACTGTCTCCGTCGTGGACAACGGATCCTCGATTACTCCCTGACTGAGTCTAAAGCAACATAACGATAAATGAAATAAAGGTTTTGAGCACAGATTGATAGTCAAAACTTGTTCTCTATGTAAGGTTTCTTGAATGCAGATAGATCGTGAAGCACCGATTTATTTTTAGGTCATTAAAATGATAAAGTTATCTTCTTGGCAAATGCAATTTGAAAGAGTGAGCTACAGTGAGATTTTCGGAAATTGTTGACATCGCATTCAATTAAAGAGAAAAACAGAACCTCGTTAATCTTTCGAAACACAGATAAATTTTCAAACTTGAAGTTTTGCTTTTAGAGTCGGAAAAACTTTACAATGACAGTCGGTTTTTACTTCCAGAAGAAACTGTGTCTTGAAGATAAAAAATTGATGTGACCAAGTAGTAATTTAGCATTACAGTGTTTTTACTTTAGATGAAAACTACATATTTGTTTGCCCTAATTATAAAATTATTTCATTTTAGTATGCAGTACTTACATTTCTTCTGTGAAGTAAGTCCTCTCTTGAAGTTGCAACATCACTTTTTCTTGTGTCATGATGACGTAATATCACTACGTCATTGCGAGACAGCTGAATGGCGTCTGTGTTTGTAGGGTCACACGTTATTTGAAACTGCTTATCGTAAAATTTGTGCTTTGGTATGTCCTCCGTACTGCCCCCTTTGCATGAGTTTGAAGAATATCGATGATGTTGCTGGGGGGCGTTAGAGAGCCTTTTTTGAACCAGATTTGCGGCATTTTTTTCTGTTGGTGGATTCTGTGAATTAAATTTTACATCAGCCATGAAACAACTTCAACAAAATTAGATGGTTATTGGCTGAATCAACCAGTCAACACACCAAGGCAAAAGCAAGGAATCTTAGCCATCTGATCATGAAAAAAACCTAGAGGCAAAGGTCTAGGCTCTAGTCTAGATGCCCTTCATGCTCTTTTTATTTAATTTTGGGAATATTAGATAATGACTAAAAAGCGGCGTAAAATAATTGATAATAGTGTACAACTAGAGATCAAGACTCACGTTCTCTCAACGCCAGTAATAAAGGGATTTTTGATGATGAGAAATCAAGATTATTATTATTGTTTTCTTCGAAAATTCGAAACAAGAATGCTTTGAAACAGTAGTGCCTTATTCATAAAACTGACAAACCTAAGGCCTAAGCTACCGCCGTAGTGGAGCTCATAGTCAACCAGAAAAAATGATAGATAAATCACATTATAATCATTATTATAAAAACTTGCACTGATGCTAGAAAAGCTAGGCATTTTGCTTTTGACCCAATTTAACCAAAACATCAATTACATCACATACATTAAATGCTTTATATACGTTCCAACCTGTTTTTTCTTTTTCCGCTTGATTATGATAATGGTAACCACTAGAGAAATTATCACTAGCAACCCAATGACAGAACCGATAATAACAATAACCACATTCAATTGGACAATGCCACCATTTTTTAGTTGACCATGTTCAACGATATTGGGTAAAACTTCTTTATCCGTTATTATAACATTCATTCCCCGTTTGGTGCTCATTTGTGGAAAGCCAAAGTCTCGTGCCTACAATTAATATAGTTAAACATGACAAAAATGGACAGAAAAAACTTTAAACATTAAATTGAAACCAGCAACAAGGAACATTGAACGAATCCCAAACAAAACATTGTTTGCTTTTGCCATCCTTTTTAGCCTAGCCAATCTATGGCGAAGCTGTTGTATTTACAATTAGAAAAACCAAGGCCTTGTAGAAAAATATAGATTTTAGCCTGCTTATAAAAAGCAACTTTGGCTGCTATAACAAAATATTAACCTGCTTAGTTTATAAAAAAGTTATTCATTAAACATCTCATTTTTATATTACAACCACACAAAAATTTTTAGATTTAAAACTCATTATTGTTGTTCCCTTAATATATTTACAGGCCTACAAAAATGGTTTAAACATGCAATTATTACTGCAAAGCCTGTAGCATATCGGTACGTTTTGCTAGGGAAAAGGAGGGCAAATTTCTTAAATTTGTTTTCAGATAGATATAGTTCCTCAAGGTACCAAAACAGTTGTTGATTTCGATTACATTACTAGGTTTCAAAGTCGATGGGGGTATTTATTCCTGATCGTCCCTAAATACACCATTACCTCTATTAACTGCATGAGGTTACTGTAAAAGGGTACAAAAGGCTTAATGTTAATTTTGCAATGTTCACCAAATTCGTTAAACCAAGAGATTACAATCCCGGGAAAAAGTGATTCTATAAAAAGTAAATTTTTGAGCATATGTTGACAACCTCAACCCATTTTTCGTCATGTGTAATTAGTTTACTACTTGCTTTCGCATCAAATGGCATTAATTAAACGTATAAATTTTGATTTTCTTAGGACAACACTAAAAGTTTTACCATAGGCCAAAACATTTTTAGAAAACATGTTTAGTGTATGAGATGAAGATATTTATACCGACTTTAGTCGGCAAAGCGTGATGGGTTTAAGCCTCTTCTACTAAGTGACCAGCTGCATATTATGGTTTTTGTATCACAAAAGATAACTATTTTCTCACATTATGTCAGATGTTTTTTATAAACATAAAGCTAGGTATGTCTATCAAAAGTATAATGGGAACAGTGGAAAGTGCAACAGAATATTAGCAAAATATTAAACGAAGCATTGGTCTTGTGACGGTTCACATGTAAACTCAAATCGAGAAGAATTTCAGCCAACGTACTTCTACAACTACGACGTGAGAACCCAATGAATCAGATAAATTAGAGTGACTCATATTCAGTCGCAGGTCTCCAGTTAATTCGTCCAATAAAAAAAGTGATGGCATCACGTGGGTAGTTTGTCGCACATGATCAACAGAAAACAACACAAAGCGCACTTTTCCATTGAGATCCTTGTCGTAATCGACAGCCTAAAAATAAAATCAAATTACAGGTTTCCTAAAATGGAAAGATAATATAGCAAAGATCAAGCTGCCTTGCTTTCGAACAGTGAAAAGCGTGGTAAACTTTTTGTCACTTAAACTGTTAAATCACGATTTATTTGGTGTATTTCATGACTATTGCAGAATAATTTAAAAATGCATTCGTTTGTGTCGAATCTATTGACAGATGATTTTACGAACCTACCGTACCTTAAAATTGACCTGCACTTAGTTAGTAACAGCTGAATATACAGAGCTCGAGAGCAGTTCATCAGAGAGATAAACATACTTAATGACTGAAGCTGTAAATTGATATTTTGACAACAATTATCAAAACAGTGGCAGTAAAAGCTTGAAAGAAGCAGGTAGTTTTTCTGAGATCCGCAATTTGCCAAGCAAAGCGGAAGACCGCTTTTGAAAATGGTTTTACTGCAATACCATTTCAAATCTGTGGAGCTATACGTTGCCACAGGTTACCTAGTTATTGTAGATCAGCGGTCGCCAACACGTTGCTCGCGGGCACTAAGCAGGTCGCCCACAGGCAAGTTTCAAAAGTAGCTCTAATTTACCAACGCGCTTGCAATATTACAACCGGGTTATTTCGAAAATGTGTAAGGAAAGTGGTCGTTTTTTGCATTCTTCAGAACTTTTCAAATAGCTCTTACTTCAAGAAACTTCGTGGACCCCTGCTGTAGATTGATATCCTCCAGTCACGAAAAAGCCTTTAAGGTTATTAACTCAATATTTGTGGTCAAAACTATTTCGATTTTTCCAAAACTTTCACGTATTTCTGTGAAAAGTATTGCTACATCTTGTCGAGTGGTTTGAACCGCCACCAATGGAAGCAATTTTGGGTTCAAACTTCACGATGACTTTTCGGCGATATCCTTGAAAAAAACACTTTACATCTTTGTTGGTAACTACGAGGGGGTCTAAACGAAAAGGTGTGCCTAATCTAATGCAACATAACCGACCTATGGATTTCCCGTAACCGCAGGAAAAAATATGACTCAATCACCCTTTTAGGAAACACGGCAACGTAGCTGCATCGAGCTTTGGAACTTTTTAGAGTAAGATCACATCGCCTTCCCGCACCCAGCTATTGCTGCCAACGTGACGGGTGGATACTTCATAGCGTTGTTTGTGAAACTAAATTTAATTTGTAAAACTAATTTTTACGGAAGTCTACCTGTATCCTGGTGATGACGTCATCTCTCAATATAGTTGCATATACGTTACTATCATTTTCAAGCGGGTTTGTAAAAACAGGCGCGTTATCATTCGTGTCATTTATGGTTACCCTCACACGGCACGTGCTCCTTCGAGCTCTAGGGTATCCATCGTCGGTGGCTGTTACAGTGATCTAAAAGAATTTAATTGTAAGACTTCAACATTCCACCATCGTCAAGCAGGCTATTTTCTAAGCATATCTTGTACATTCAAGAAAACCAAAATATTACTGTTCTTTAAAGAGTTGTTGTATCCTACATTCTGTTTTTTGCAAAGCTGGGATTTGCTGTAGTTAAACAAGCCCCAGCCTCTACCTCAATTTCCTGTAATCTAACTCCAAATTTCAATACTTAAAGTAAAAATAACGTTGATTGTATTATTGTTCTAATGAATTTAGCGGAATCTGCTGTCAAACAACAGACTTCTATCTTGTAACATGATAAATACAAATAAACATTATGAATTTACAGAAAGATTTGGTTTTGATAGCCATGGGCAAGAAAAGTAACATGTGATGAAATTGTTATAAAAAGCCAACAATTTACGCACGTTTCGTTATTTTTGCTTGCAAAATGCAAGTGAATTAATGTATGCGATGCAACGTTTTAGCGTGTTTCTGTAGTTATCGAAAACTGTAGTCTGGAATTTGTTTTAGTAAAATCGCTACAGAAAGCTAAACAAATAAAAATAACTTCCACCTTAAACCCCACCCATTGATTTCAAGGTTAAATATTTTTAGCGTCGTAAATAAAAATACTGTTCTACTTACTCTAAATAAAGAAATGCCGCAGTCATTCAAAAAAAAAAAAAACAACAACAGCTATTTTGTTATCAAAAAATTTTTACATTGATCGCCAAAGAAAATCAAATTACTCTATAAATTGCAGTTGATTGTAGAATCAAATGTGAATGATATAAGCCTATAAATGCTGGATTAGCTTTCCAGTTTTCGATATACACCTACTAAAGAATAAAAGCGGCTTTTACAGTAAAAACTGAAAGAAATTAGAATGAGTTTTAAACCCACCATCCACAAAGAGACTTGCTCTCTATCTAAAGGACTGACTAAGGTAATTACTCCAGTCTTTGGCGCAATTGAAAAAGTTCCAGTTGCCCCTGGATCAAGCGAGTACTTGATATCTCCATTGGTAGACGCAACAATCGTACCATCCTATAAAAAAGAGTAGATTGAGCTACGATAACATAAGATAAATTTCTGTTGTGATAATCAAAAAAGATATTTAGTGGTTTACAAAGTAAACGCAAAATTCAGTTTTAAAATTTGTATGACAGTAACATCAACATATTAACTCTTGCGTTATCAAAAACTATCATAAACAAAAATATTGAGGAAGGTATGACTGGATTCAGGCAAAACTATTGTTTTCATTAAAATCTTGATGTTTTAAAATTTCCAGACATATTGTGGTCAAGCTATATCTATTACTTCGAAAATAGAGGTCTGTTAACATTGATAGACAAAAAAAGATTCATTACTTCATACGGTTGCTCAACTTATTACACAAAGATTGCGATGCTTAATTGCAAAAACTTGACGGCAATAAACAAGATAACTACCTCAAAAAATCTTTCACACTAAATATCCTTTACCAATCTAATTTTTTCTTTGCATTGCAAATTACTTATTTGTCTTGTTGCAATTATTCAATGCTGTCACCAGAGCAAACATAGTACGAGGCGTGAAGTGAAAATAGGTGAGGGAGGGGCAACATAAAGGGAGAAACGTTAGACCAAAGGTCCAATCTTTTTATAGCAGTTAGTGTTGTACAAATGAACATACAAAACAAGTTCTCTCCAGCAGAATTCCCTTTTTTTCTCCAAATAATATCTTCACTTGCAAATTTCTCCGTGCCTTTGTGATCTCCATTTCAAATAATCTTGATGTCGAAAAATGTATTTCCACTATCATAATAAATGGAAGCGCAAGCTCAAAAATAAGAAGTCACACCCCTACTTGGTTTTCTCCCTAGCGAAGAAACTGCAGGTGCCATCTATCAAATTTACGCGGCAACAAGCACTTTGAGCAATCCGTAATCTATTGGTCTTTTTTGTGAGATATGCTTGGAAAAACATGTTTTTCCAAAATCAATATCGTAGTAACTTACTTCTTTTTGCATTAAAGCTGCAGGATTGGCAGCATCTGCGTCTGTAGCTTGCACCTTCATTAATCTGGTTCCAACATTTGCTTCCTCCAGTAAAGACACGTTGATCAAATCGGCGTCAAATGTTGGTGCATTGTCGTTTTCATCCAGAACCACCACGTGGATTTCTTTAATACTCCATCTACAAAGTTGTAATCGTTGAAGAAGTAAACCAGAATATACTCACTGATAAAAGAGACATATAGCGTAGTGCAACATACACACAACCGCTACATTAGCTAATAACTACCATGGAAAAAATATTCTTCTCATGCCAATTTATTCGCGATTCAAAAGCAAACACAGATATTTTATACTTCTGTTCTGGACTATTTTACAGCTGGTAGCGATACTTGGTAACAACATCGAAACGCATCCGCTGCGTTCAAAACCATATGGTTGTCTGTTAAGCGTTTTCTCCAAAAAACTCATTGCAATGTAAATTGACTCGGAGTATAGAAAGTTTGATTGAATTACTGAGAACGTGAAGAAAGCGGCCAGTGATCTACCCACCTTGCTTTTATACCACCATCAGTTGCATTAATTGTTATTCGATAGCGGGTTTGTTTTTCCGCATCAAGTTCCTTATTAAGAACAAGAAATCCATCACTGGAAAGTCGAAAAGTGTCGGAGACATCAGGCTCTAAGTTCGTCTTCTTTTCCTCACCAGGAATCACTGCTTTCATGGTTATGTAAACTTGACCGTTCGCGTCCAAGTCATAGTCTTTTGCAATTACATATGCAAAGTAGGTGTGCCTCTTCATTGATTCAGAAAGATAAACTGAATAAAAAGATTAAATTTATGACATAGAACATGTGGGAATTTCAAGAAAATTTATGACACAGTTTAAGAAATTTCTTAAAACAGAGTAAATGCAACAATAAAAGCCAACAAAAATTTCCACAACCAGTGCTTGGCTAGATAATGCCTGCTAATTAGCTATGCAAAATGGGATGTTAAACTTGGGATGTAGAACGAGAATAAGTAAGATTTTCAAGTCAACTTTAAAATCTAAAAAATGCTAATCATCTTTCTTTAACAGCATTTTGATAATTCCAGACCTCTGCTATCTTGGTGAGGCTGGCATGATCACTTGATCATGTGATGGTTTCACGAAAATAATTCCTCAATATCTGTACAAAAACACTTTTTTTCACCTGTGTCATGTCTAGACGAAAAAATATAACTGACGCTTATGGCTGGTGGATTGTCGTTGACGTCACCAACAAAGACAACCAATCGGGTTCTACCAATTCGCGAAGGATTTCCAAGATCTCTTGCTTCAATAAAAATGAGGATTCTGTAACAAAATAAGTTTTCTCAACGCTAGCAAATAGCTTTTATAATTACGAAAATGCGTAAAATATAATTATATTTCTTTGATCCAGGTAAGAAGCAGGAAAGCACTGTGCCAAACAATTTTTGTGAAGCATACCCTAGGTCAGTGATGGCAAGACTTTTTTTCCGGCGGGTCAAAAGAACTAAAACTGTGCATTTATTTCTATTCGCGTGTCATTTGTTAAGAACAGTCTAATTATTCTAATACTTTCTACTACCATAAAATTTTCCCTGCGTGTCAGTGAGAATCTTTTCGCGTGTCACTGGTGACACGCGTGTCATAGTTTTGCCATCACTGATCTAGGTTCTGTGGAGCTATTATCAAATATATTTAGAACATACTTGTCAACAAATTCCCTGTCCAGCTCTTTTATCAAAGTTATCTCTCCCGTACGCTTGTTGATTTGAAACAAGGTGAATATTTCATCATGATTGTTACCGGAAATGAAATAATTAATCGTCCCCGCAGGACCAGAATCTTTGTCTCTTGCTTGCACTTGAGTGATCACCTGGCCAGCCCTTAAATCTTCAGGAAAAGCAATGGAATATTCCTATTAATAAGAAAACACGTTAAATATTTGCTTTTCTTCAATTTTTCGCTCTAAATAAACGTAAAACATTCCAAACAACTGTATGATTCTCGTGGAATAAGTGTTTGGAAAAGTAGAAGCCTTTTACAAAACCCTCTTTTTAAAAATATGTTCTTGGAGAAAAATTGTACGGGACATTTTAGAATATTTTCCAATACACAAGGCAACGCCAAATCTTCAATTACGTTGAATTTGTTTTACATTAACCACAACCAATCACTTTAGTTTTGTACATTTGTTTTTCAATGCATAACTTACAGTATTTTACAAGAAACCAAAAACACAGTCGTTAAAAATGCTTTATGTCGTATAACATTAGGTTTGCAAAGTAGAAGAATACAAATGCAACTCTGTTTCAATAAAACATTGTCAGTTTGATAGTCAATGGCTGTTTGATTGCAAATTAATTGTTTGATGACACCACCTGCTTATAGTCCAAGTAGAAACTTCGACGTGTAAAAAAGTGATGAACTTTAATTTTTTAAAAGACACCCAACAATTATCTACAAAAAACTATCCTTATGAAGTTAGTTGGCTGCTTTCACTAGAATTCTGGTCACCCGCTTCGTGCCGATAAAACTTGATAAATGGTTAGCAAAAGTCAACAATTTAAAGTCAGCAATTCAAAGTCAGCCATTATATTTACAAGAACATCCTAATACCATGCCTACCACTGTGTTACGAAAACTAACCCTTGCCGCAACCATTGCTTACTTTGAATTGTCAGTTTGGAATTGCCCACTGTGAATGGTCAAGATACCTACTAGCACACATCACCAAGTAACATACCTTCTTAGCAAATACGGGAGCGTTATCATTTTCATCAGTTACTTGCACTTGGAGAGGTATTTCGTTCGAATGGTTGGGGTCACCACCATCTTTGGCCTTGAGGGTAAGAGCATAGAAAGATTTAACTTCGTAATCTGCGCAAAATATTGCATAAACGACAAAGCTTACTGTACTTCTGTATGATGAAATGCATTCTAAACGATTTAAGCCGCATGAAATCTAACAAGTAACCATTATCAACTCACCAAGTTTTCTTAGCAGCACGATTTGCAATCGACTAGCCCCTGTTTCATCTTTGAATTGCTTCAACTCAAAAATAGAGTTGGGGTATAGAAAATATGTAATTGAAGAATTGATATCTAAACACAGTTATTATCGTTGATGTTGAAAGAAATTAAGCAAGAAAACAGCTTAATCAGCAAGTAATTGTTGACTTTTTGAAAATAGAGTTGTATTGATTGATGTAGGCTTAACTCTATACGCAAAAATGTAAATATTACTAATCAATCCAAATCAATTTGAATGAGAATGTAAAGGAAGCTAACTGGAGCAGTTTCCAGTAACCTGCTTTTGGTTTAGATTGTGGAATAACGACATAGTTTGACAGCAAAAAAACGACTTCTCTCGAAATTCAGCTGGGCTATTTGATTCTGGGTAACACTAACCTTTGTAGGTATCTTACGGTATATATTGACGCCTTCCAGCGACAAAAGCTGCTGTTTACTTTTACCACTTTAATTCCTCAACTTGGTAGTCACTTACTTGAATCTCGATCTGTTGCTTGGTACTGATCTAGGCTAATGATATTACCAGCAAGAGCCTCTTCGCTTATATTTAGCACGATTAAACTGACTGGAAATACAGGATGGTGCTCGTTTACATCGGCTATAGCAACATTCAGTTGTATCATTTGAGAAGGCTTTTTAGAGTAAATCTGCAAAAACAATATTTGACCTCAATCAGAAGCACAGCTACAATTAAACGAATATACAGAAAATGCATCTTGATGATGTGATGGCTTGTTCTTTAAGTATTTTGATATTACAATGATTGGGAAAAGCATCCCCAGCTAATGCTCTTATATTTATCATACATGTGCACAAATAGCTAATATAAAGAAAAAATGAACTACAGAAACGTACTTGCAGCTGTATTGTACATAGCTCATATTTCTGACACAATTCTTCTCTATCCAGTTGTTTTTTTAAAATCACGTTGCCATTGCTGGTGTTTAGAGTAAACCAGTGCTGCTTCTTTTTGCTGGTTAATTTGCTTCGGTGAGTGACCAGCTTCTGGTTTAACATTTTGAAATTTTTACTCGTTGAATATGACGCACCAGCTTTGAGATACTCAGAAACGCTTGCAACTACAGTGTCTGAAAAAGTCGGCAAATAATTTGTTACAGTTGATGGTTGATTGTACTATTTAAACATCCGGTCACTGAAAAATCTTTTCTGTTGAGATAGGTAAAGAGATTCCCATACTCAATTTCTAGTTTTAGAGATGGAAAGGTTAAGACTCTCATTTTCCGGAGGGAAGATGACAGTGACAGTGCGGAAGGTGGCAGTCTTTTTCTATCTGACGCTTTCCTTTGACATTGACGTCTACCCATGCTATTAGACCCTGAATACGAATGTAGGGCATTTTTAACAATTTGTCAGAGCCAGGGTTCGAACTCGGGTATGTTTGATCTTGGATTTTGATTCCGTTCTTCCATCAAGAATGGAATCAAAGTCCAAGATCAAAATGAGCGACTGCTTTTTTAACTCGGGTATTAGAAAAATTGCATTCAGAATTGCTTCGAGTGTCTGTACGGTTGCGCTACAACGCGGAGCGCTTCTACAACAAGCGTTGCCGTTAAATGTCTTTTCAACAATAAAACTACTGAAGCTATGTATGGGCGTATTAGAATTTGAAATTAGAAACCAATAGGCTCCATTGCAAAATCTCATTCTAAGACTAACTGTACAGCATATTGTTTCGCGAGGAGAAAGGAAATTGCACAGCAGTGTTTAAACTTGCTGAATTTTTGTTCTAAGTATTACCCGTACCCGATATAGTCGCTCAGCTACGTCATTGATCTGTCAAAAAATATTTGCTATGTCTCACCTAATGCAGTGTCTTCAGGAACAACAATTTTCCTTGATATGATGGATGTTGATTGGCTGGTCAAAATGAAAAACGGCAACGCCATAATAACAAACACAACATGTGATATTGTGTCCATCATTGATAATAAAATTATCACAGTGCGTAAATCTAAATAACATGTTTAAAACTTCTCGCACATTGAAACCATTCAAATCAGTCAATTGTCATATCTGGAAAATGCGGCTTGCTATACATCCTTTTCAGCAAAAGCACTATCGTGTCACATGGTAAAAGGACGTTAACTACAATGACCTAATGTTCCGTCAGTAGTTGATGAAAAAGGCTGCGTGGCGGTTTACTTCATAAACGCTGAAATAATTGAATTTCAGCAAAAATTATTTTAGGAAGTTTAGATCGAATCGCCATTGCTCTTCCCAAAAGAAAAGTGACTCTTCTTGAAAGAAAAGCGTTAACCACTATTCTCATATGAACACAAGATTGTTAGTTTTCTAAACTAATGAATGACAGCGCAATACGGGTGTGCCCGCGACGCAATGTTTCAAAATAAAATTATTTTGAAGAAACTAATGTTTATTATAATAATAAAGATCAGTTTTTTTTGAACGCAAAAGTTTACGTGTAATACCCGGTATCATAAAGATAAAATAATTTCAACGTAATCAACAGCAATAGCTAAGCTACAGTTCGTTTTTTGTTGATGCAAAGTTCTACAAAATCTTCTAAAAGTAGAATTTATCTGCGCAATTATCGCAGTTTACAAACAGTAAGCAAATATCTGTTAAGAAATTTAGTTTTCATTTTCTTCTTCTGAGGGAAGGAGACGTAGGGAGATTACCTATGCAAATAACTTGGGGAAAGAATTATCCGCAATTAAAGTGCTAAAATCTGTCCTTTTTTATAGCTCCTTGTTTCACCTCCTGTTTTCGCAGAACAACGTAGACTTTTCGCAGGCTACATTACAGCTGTGATAATAAATCTACTACCTGTAAGCGGTAACAGATATGCAATACAAAAGCTGATATAAGGCTAGGTGGGAAATTCGACTGAGCAGATGCCTAAAAACCATAATAATGCTTCTACCCTTTGGCTATGCCACCGGCAGAATAGATTAAATGTGCTTTGTTTGTAGGACAACTACAAGGTAACATAGTATACGACTGCGAACAAATGAACCCTTTGTTTTCGAGATTAATTAGTGTGAATATGGCCTACAAGTTTAAGTGTGAAAAAAAAGAAAAAAAATACTTCGGTTCACGACCAAAAACACAAAAGCCTCATCAGTAAACACAATGGAATAACATTAACTTGTATTAATGTTAGGCTACTTAACGCCCAGCATAAAAATGACTTGTGACTGCTTTTAGGTTACACATCAAGTTTCAAGAAAATTGTTTTGCGACATGTTTGGCTACTGGCTTTAGTGATTAACTCTTCGATGTCTTTTACCCGTGGTTTTTCTGTAATAGCAAATTCCACTTTTTGACGCAACAAAAATTGCTATTTGTTTTTGTTGAGCAATGATTTCAGTGAGGTCTTCGACAACCGTTTAATATTGACCTTGAAAAAGTTTTAAAACATGGTTTCAAGGCAAACGATTTGATCAACACGATAAAACTACATCCGCAGTTTTGACGAGATGAAGATATTGACCTGCTTACAATGCAAAAAAACGTATTGCAAAATTTAATTGCAAATTATTGAATAATTACCGGAATTATAACTGGTCGTTTGGCCAATTAGTCAAAATCCAGTTTTGGCAAACTGTAGAGTCTTAAATTGTAATGCTTTTTTCAACCATAATTTGTTTATTCTTATCCTATTACCTCAGAGCTTCACTGGCTGCAAACTGATTTCCGCCTTTTCAGCCCAATTACTCTCGATATTTGTTGTGGAAATAAGTGTTTCGCTCAAGGGCTCAACTTGAGCATGACAAAGTAAGAAAAAACAGAAAATTACGTCAGCGTAATACAGCACAAACGGATATCTATGATTTGTTTTTAATTTGGGCGCAGTTGACCGTTAAAGCATTCAGTTTAAACCAAGGCAATTAACAAGGCATTGTTTAACAAAAGAACATGATGGCTATTTATAACATAGAGAGTAATGTGTTGGTAAGTGGCTTGTCAACACAAAAACCTGTGCTGGGCAAGACACAAAACAGTTTATCAACAACTCAACACCCTTGTACTTATCAATGACCCAAAAATATATCGACCACACAGGCTGTTTGACTAATTTATCTCTGTACTGGCATTAAACAAATAACCATATTATTACATTTCAAGCTTAGAAAAAACAAATGGGGCTGGCAAGAAAAGTCAATGTAATAGAGCACCGCCTCGAAATTCTGAGGTTGTAAGAATTGGCATACCGAGGATTCGTAAAAGATGTAGCAGCGCCAGATATTCAGTTTGATTGGAGAATAAGAACATTTTTTTTGGAGATCAACTTTTTGTAGGAGCTTTTTTGCCCGATTTCCAGAAAATGATCTTTTTTTTTGCACATATACATTGGAGGGAGCATTTAAGTTGGTCTTTTTCTTTTGCTGTCCGACCCAGAGACGAGGCCACGACGCAATTTCTCCATCCTATTTGCGTCACTGATTGTGAGTTCAATGTTGGAGGAGTTTTACGTTTTTATGTTTTTACTTTAATTTTCGTTCGTGATTGCAAAGTTTGTGGCAACGCGTGATGCTCCTAGCTGCTTAAGGAAAACTTCGAAGCTGATCAGAACACTATAAAAACTTTATTTAGTAGTTGCGATGTATATGCATATATAACCGTAAAACTTTTTTCTGACAGCAAGACAGAAGCACATGGCTAAAGTCAGGGGTGGGCAAACTACTGCCCGCGGGCTGCATGCGGCCCACCAGAGCATTTTTCACGGCTCACCAACACTTGTAGAAGCTTCCATTTATCTAATTTAATATGACATTGCAAGAAGCCATTGCAAGATGTTAAGCTATTGCAAGCTGTTGTATTGTATACAGCTATTGCAAAGTTTTAACCACTGGCTCTCAGCCAACTTTTGAATAATAAATGCGGCCCTCCGGCTAAAAAGTTTGCGCACCCCTGGCTTAAGTCACATTAACCTTATTTTTCTTTATACCATAAAGCGCAATTCTGTGTGTGTGTGTGTGTCAGTGTTTTAACTCCTCCAAAACTACTAGGCGTACAAACATTAAACTTAGCATGAGTTATCACCATTCCGGACTAAATGTCCGTCCCATGGGGTGTTGTGATGTCATGATGACGTCATAATTGAGGACAGTTTCCACTTCTTGACATAGGAACACCGTTTTTATCAAGTAGAAGCTAGCCCCGACTTAACCAACTTTCAAAAATTTTGTCTTTTTAGACTCTAAGAAGACGACACAGCCAACGCTTGGTTGCACAATTTGTCCTTTATATTTTTTCAATAAGTGCTGATTGTAGAAACGCGATTAAAAGCCTTTTTTGGAGATGTTAACACGGTGCTTTCGTTAAAAAAAACTCCTCAACAATTTGAGCTAAATCAACAAAAAAAACAGATTGTTTTTTAAGCATTTAAATTATGGTTCTTTTTTGTATTGGAGCGTTTCAAATTTCCCTCTATGATGTCATAACCTCGTTTGGTACGATTAAAGTGAAAAAACAGCTGGCAGCAGCTACGGGTAAAGCTTTTATTTACGGTCATTTTGAAAGCAAACTAGTGATATGTTACCTGTTTAAGAAGAACGATACATTTCAATATCAACGTAGTGGTTAGTAAAAAAACCTACAGTTTTTTTGTAATACAAGGGCAAGTTATAATATTTTTGTTCAGTCGTGTCGCAAGCCTGATTGATTTTAATCTCTATGAAATATTAAGCAAAAGTAGCAAACTTAAACTAATTGACAGTTTTTCACGTTAAATGTCACAGGAATTACAAAAATTATTTGCATCTTTTTACCACAAAAACTTGGTCCATAGATTTACTATTAAATCATAACCTAACCTATTGTAATAGCCAAAGTGCAAGTGCTCAACTTTAGATTACTTCACATTTCTCCTAACTGCGATTCTGTAAGGACCTAGCAATATACGCGCAGCTAAAAATGTTAGGTCATACATACAGGCTTATAATTACGAAAAGTCGTGAATAGTATGCCAAATATTTAATAGCCTACGTCAGAAATTACACACCAATCATTTCGGCGCCCCTTTACTTTCATGCTCCCACGCAAGTGATGAAATAAACAGAAAAAAGTTTGTAAAATTAGTGGCTGTTTCAATTGTGAGCATGTCTAGTTCCTAAATACATGCTGCAAACAAGGCACCTAATACGTTGCTAGTGACTTCAAAAACTGCGAGAAATATAACAGCTATGCGCTACGATCCCTGATGTTTTTCTACTTGATTCCCACTGATAACATGATATTTTTGATTTTGTGACGAGGAGTGGCTATGTCAAAAAAAATAACTTTTCGTTACTGTTTTTACAACTACCAATGTTCTAAACCTCGACATCATGGGAGGGGGGGGCCTTGCAATTGTAATAACTTAACTGCGAGCGCATTACTTCAGGTTAGTTTGCTCCTTCCCTGGCTGCGTTTATGTCAAAACCAAGCAACATGCGCGCAGCCAGAGGTGTTAGGTCGAGCAAACAAACACAATTACGAAGAAGTAGCAAACAAGATAACGTTGTGCGAGGTTAGTTGCTGGTTGGAAGGTTCACACCGACATAAACTACAAACATTACATTGAAAACAATTTAGTGTGTATTGCAAGCAATGTACCCAACCCAATTTGACGAGACCATCCCTGGACGCGTTTCGTCCTCTTGGACTCCTCAGCAGGGCCTGTCCTAATATTAGTGGTAGTAAATAGTGGTCCTAATATTTAATACCTTATTCCTGAAAATACTTATCAATCACTTTGGCGCTCCCCCACAATCTTAAAATGATCCTTCCATGCACCTGACCAAATGAAAGAACACAACTTCGTGAAATTGTAGGCTGCTTCAATTGTGAGCAAATCCAGCTGCAACATACGCCTATGCTGGAAACAGGAAAAGCAAGACGTAGCGAGGAACTCGAGAAACTCGGGGGACATGTAGTAGCAAAGTACAATCCCCGTAATTTGCTTACTCCTTTCAAAAAACGGTAGCTTTGTTTCGGAACGAGCAATGGCTAGGTCAAAAAACAAACACTTTTTATTATTGTTTACACAACTATCTATTGTGTTTATCCTGCTTGGTTGACTGAATCAATATTCTTACCCTAGGTATTGCTCATGAGGCCCTGGGGGCGGAGCCGGCTAGTAATCTGTACTAGAACGCGCAATTTTTTTCTGTCTATTCTAACTCCTACGAAACTTCTGAGTGCACGAACATGAGACTTGGCACAGCTGACCTCCATTCCAAGGTGAATGTTATGAAGCGGTTGATGACCTCACAATGACGTTAAAATTGATGAAAAGTTTTTAAAAATGTCATTTCTTGATGAAGAAAAGCGAGATTTTGTTCAAACAAAAATCTGCCCTCAGTTTACCTTCTGGAAAAAAATTTACCCCTTAGGGATTAAAATGACGTCACAGTTTAAACTTGATTGCAAACTTTGTTTCTTTCTGTCCCAACACATGATAAACGTAGAAGCTCAATGAAAAGCATTGCCGGAGATATCAACAAGCTGCTTCAGACAAAAAAAGTATTCACCACAATTTGACCAAGTTGGTGCAACCGTTGCAGCCAATATTCTTGATATCGACGTTAGTGATGAGGGAACCGCGAGCGACGTCTTTAGTTTCAGCTTGTTAATTATATCATCATGTCAATCATTTTCAGTTAAAGAAGTGAAAAGTAATATTCAATGCTATATTGCATATTAGCGTTAAATATGAATAGCAGAAAAAAGAGTTCAACGAATCGATTTGAAAAAGAAAGATTCAACTGTTTTTTTTCTGTTTTTTATTCGCATGCTAAATTAAATTCAAGTTTTTAAGAAGAGCATTTCCGCTGCTTTTCAACCTCAAAAGATGGTTGCTACAATGAACAAATTTTTTATATTTCAAGAATTCAAACAAACGTGCAAAGCGTAATTTATCTAATATAGGGTGTTTGAAAAAATTATAGCATCACTTTGTAAACCAAAATCAAGAGGGAGCGTTTTTGCTTGAAAAGCATTAATTTGAAAATATAAATTAAGAGGAAAGTTTTTGCTTGAAAAGAGCTTAATAGACGCCTATTGGAAGAGGTAATTTGACTTAGGGGAAAGACTTGGCTTCTTTTCACGCTATGGCCGAATTAAAGCAAACAGTGCTGCCAAAAAACCTAATACTACAAATATCAATATGAAAGGGGGCCTAACAAATCGTTAAATAGGCCTACCAAAAAATAGCTCATTGCTTTAATTGTCAAAACAACCACCGTTTGCTCGCCGCCATCATCTTAGAAAATGTTTCCTCCCTTCCCCTACATTTTTAAAAAGTACAAATGATAGTTTGTGATATCATTTTTTTCATTTTAAGTACTACCAGTCTTAATTATTTGACCAAAATAATCACCGTTACGTGTACAGAAACAACGACCTATATGTACTAAAACTTTTCATTGCAGCTCTCACAAATGTTTGTACGATGAAGCCGGCACAGCTGGTTTAATTGGTACGTTTCAAATCGGCACAGTTGATGCCATGACCTGCCGAGGTAAAATCGCACCATAATTGGGAGAAACATTTTAAATTTTCGTTGATAATACCTTTATAGAGCTACCGGGATCAAAGCAACAAATTTTGGGGAACAGCAAGGATTCTGTTAACCCCTCTAAGCACACCTAAGCAAGGGAAAACGAACATTCAGCATAAAGCGTAGCCAGCAGGGAATTGAAAGAGTTTGAGGAGAAATCGAAAGAAAGCAACGTCACTATGTCATATCACTCCACATGGAAGATATTATTGGTATTTCGCTTTATTTCAGCCTTGTAAAGCTATCGGGATCAAACCCACAAAATTTTGGCAAAGCAAGGGTTTTCTTAACTTCTCGGGGCACGCCGAGCAGAGAGAAAAGAACTTGCAACGTAATGCGTACCTAGCAAGGACTAGAGAAAGTTTAAGGAGAAATAAAAAGACAACAACGTTCCTGTGTGAAATAGCACCATGTAAAAGACATATTTGTTATGTTGTTTGAAAATAGCTTAATATCAGAAACGTGTTTTTTACTCCAAAACTTAGGGAAACGCAATGCCCCCTTGGGTTCACGTAAGCAATGAATAGAGCACATAGACCTAAGGCATAGCCAGGACCTTGAAATGAAAAATTCAATAAGGAAAAAGAGTGTACCAACGTGAAAATCTTTTGTATAGAAAAAAACATAAACTTTGTTACTGTTCCCTCAAGTACGTAAAGGGTGGAGCAGGCTTGGTCGACTGAACCGATATTCTCAATCCCGATGTTGTTGATAGGGGGGCCCTGTCCGTGACGCCGACATATGCATGTACACTATAAAGCAAGGATTTTTTTTTGCTGATAGGTCGCCAGTCAAGTCATCTATATTTATACTATAAAGCAATGTAATAAAATTCCAAATTTAAAAAAAAATCACAACAAAAATATAAATTTCACAATTTGTAAAACTGAATTCAGAGAGAATATTTTGGTTGAAAATAACGTGGCCTGATGGGCTCCCACTAGAATATAATGAGTGACTTTGGGAAAGCCGTGGCCGCTTTTGTCGCTATGCGGTACACAAGCCAAATATCGCAGCCGAAGAATAGGGAAGGGGCCGCACCAAATCACAAAATAGGTTTACAACTAAATAGCTTAAATCTGTAATTGTGGGAGCAACCACCATTTGGCCGCCATCATCATTTTGACTGTGTTTCAATGTTTCCCCCTCACACTTTTTAAAAGTACTGACGATAGTTTGTAGCAAGATTCTCTGTTTGTGAGCTTTATCAGTCTTGATTAAGAAAATAAGATGATCACCATTACGGGTACAAGAATTTTGAAAGTGCATAAAATCCATTAGCTTTTCGCTACTGTTTACGCAAAAGCCCAATGAGCGAAGCCGGCGCAATCGGCTAAACCGAAATACTTAACCCTGACGTTACTGATGGGGGCCATGCCCGGCAACCCTGGCTAGTGGGATATAAACAGGAATTAATCTACGAACAAGGGGGTTGTTTAACACAAAACAATTCGGTTGACACGCTACGTTCGGCTTTTGAGCTGGATAAATAATTCACAACTTTCATATACATTTCGTTTGGAATAGAATTGGTTTTCGAAAAAGTTGAAAAAGTCTTTGATTTTTTCGATGCGAAAGCAATTTCATTATGAAGAAAGCAATTGAATTGCGAAAACATAAGAGTTAGCTCTTAATCGCCATAAACTGCATTATTCATAAAGTCATCGTAAGTCGCTTCATGATTCAAGCAAGCCCAATAAACAGTTTCAACAAGTAGAAATATAAAGATAAAAAAGATGAAATGATAAGAGAAAAGTAAATAAAAAAACTGTTGTTTATTTAATTTTTTGAATAAAACTGTACCAATTTCGCAAGGAACCAAAATTTAGTGCAAAGCTCTTTCCGCATTCTCTTCACATGAGTAACACTATTCAACAGTAAAAAAACTGAAATAGCATGCCATTTTTGGCGCTTTTACTACAATGGTATTTTTAGCGCAAGAATATATTGCAATCATCACTCAGAATATTTGGTATCATGTTACTTCTTTCATTTTGTCCCTATTGCTAAAAGTCTTTGAGTATCTATATAATAAAACGCAATTCTTTTTATGTGAGTGTCTGTCTGTTTCAACTCCTACGAGACTAAAGGGCATACAAATATCAAACTTCGCACGATTAATCACCTCCTCAGGTTAAGTGTCATAAGGGGTTTGTGAGATAATCATGACGTCATAATAAATATATATTTATTAATTTGCTTTTCTTTAACGAGCGAAAACAGTTTTTTGCTCAAACAAAAGCCAGCCCAAGACTTACACACTTGCTAAATTTTTTTTCTCGTTGGGGTGTAAGATGAGGTTACCAATGACGCTTGATCGTACAAATTGTTTCCTTCGTTTTTTTAAATACCACTGACTGTGAAAACGCGATCACAAGCTATTTACGGAGATGTTAACAAGGCACTTTTGATAAAAACAACTCCATAGCAATCTGATCTGAATTGAAGATGCAACAAGCGATATTTTTATTTAGAACTCTAAGCATGTTTCTCCTCTATTTTTTAACACTTCAAACTGACTCTATGATGTCCTAATGCTGTCTGGTACCATCACAGTAAAAGCTGTGCAGCCAGCAATAGCTACTTTTGAAGTTGCTATGACGTTGTCATTTCAAAATAGGACAACTCATAAGCAGCCTGATAAAGAACTACAACATACAACCTTATTAAATTACCCGAAAATCTAAAAACCTTTTTATGGCAATGCAATGGCGAATAAGAATACTTTTGTAGTCATTTCGCTAGCCTGACTAATCTTAACCTCTAAGACAGTGGTTCTCAAACTTTTTTCGACGCGACGCATTAAAAAAGCTTACGAAACTTTGCGACGCACCAAACAGCATCCTAAGATTTAGTTTGCCGTACTGCAAAATAAATGTGACCCATAATCCACACAAATAAGTGTTCTTATGCTCCCGAGATTTTGGACTGGTCTGTCATCTTCAATCGTAAAATTACGCTCTTCTACGTTTGTAACTCATCTTTCCTGTTTTCGTCCAACATACAACTGAATGTTTTATTCTTTATATATTTTTTGTCATTTAAGTTAAACTTCTGCAATTGTATTCATGAATCACTAGTCAACAATTACAACAGTGTATTAAAAACACTATTGTGAAAATACAATTGATTATAAATGTCAGAAGAAAGTAAAAATGGAATCTACGATCAGAGTTCTTTTGACGCAATAAAACCTAGATTTAATGACATAAAACCAAATTATCCCGCGACGCCTTTGGAAAATTGAAACGACGCACCGGGGCGCCACGATGCACAGTTTGAGAACCACTGCTCTAAGACATAACAAGCCAATTATAATTGATCAAGCGCAGCCATGCTGAACAAAGTGGCAATTTTTCATGTAGAATCTTGCCGAAATTACAAAACTTATTCGCATCTTCGGTACAAATACACTATTAAACCACAACCTGACTTAATGCAGTAATTCAACTGTAAGTGGTTGACGTGGGGTTAAACTTTCCCTTTTCCCAGCTACGCTTGTGCCAGGACCACGCAGCATACGCTCAGGCAGAGATTTTGGACATTTGCAAATAGACCTACCATTTCGAAAAATTGTAAGTAATATATCAAATATTTAATAGCTTATTCCTGAAAGCCCGCAACAATTACTTTGGTGTGCTCCCCACAAATAAATTTATCCTTCCATGCAAGTGGTGAATTGAGCGGATAAAAGTTTGTGAAATCCTCTCCTGTTTCAATTGTGAGCAAATTTAGTTCCAAAGTGTGCCTATACTGGAAGCAGAGCAAACAAGAGGTTTTTACAGATTTTCAAAACTTGGAGGGAAACAAAACGCCTGTAAGTAACCACCCATAATGTTTTGTCGATTTAATTACCTACAAAAAAATGGTACTTTGGTTTTGGAACGAGAAATAGGGATGTCAAATAAACATTACCCATTGGGTAAAACTGGTGCCGCCCGCTAAATCGATATTCTTAACCCCAACCTTTTCGATGGGCACCCTGTGTGCGATGTCGGCAAGTTAGGTATGAAATTGGTGTTCACTAAGCTATTGCTCGATGCTCAGCAAAATAAGTAAAGGTAGAGAATGACATCGAAAGCGAATTTACTGACTGCTCTGCATGTGCTAAACCCATGGCAGTATTACAAGTTAGCAGACTAAATATTTCTTTAGATTTTTACCACGCCTTTATTTCCAAGGACAGATGAACTGCATACACCTGTATTAATGTCTTTAAATAGATTTGATCGAGAATCAAATCTACATCAATAGGGAGATTTCAAATCTAATCACAATTCTAAATCATAGCACTTACAGTAAAATTTATGTACTCACCTTGCTACTTTTTTCCATATGTAAGCAAACAAATATTGATAAACTTCTTTTTTCCTAAGAAATTTTGAGTTATCTAAAATCATTAAATTAAAAATATTCTCTATGCAATTCATAAAAAGTTTTTACTGTAAATAATATCTTGCTTGATAACACCAAGAATCATTACTTAATGCCATCATATTTTCGTATGCAGCGTATACGTATTGCGTTTCGTGAATCGTAGCCTACAACCAATCTTTGCGCTTAAGTCGCTGATACCAGCAATCTTTGATGTTGTAATCTAACTGAACTGAAAACTCAGTGCAACACGCCTTCCTACAACTGCGCGCTTTCAATATCACCGGTCTTAATTCTAAGTTTATTGCCAAGTTATATGCATATGGTTAGTTTCAAGTTTTAAATTACGACGCTTTTTCATTTATCATCGTATTGTTGGTGAACTGCTACTCCCTTATACAGCTGCTTGAGTAGATTAAAAAAATCCCAGCGAGTTCAGCTATGTCGATTTATCTTCCTAAAAGGTTATAATGGCAATAAATCGATGCTATTACTCTATAGGTTATGGGTTAAGCTAGTTTAAGAAAAAAAGTTTGGCCCCATTCAAAGACCTTTTCTTTGTTTTATCTGTTTTAATTTATCACCGCGATGTATATAGAAATGCTAATTAAAGTTTACAATTAAGCTGGCTAGATAATTCAAAAGAGCTGCATTAATTTACAGATCTACTTATGCTTAAAAATCGATGTTCACGACTACTTTAGTAATGAGCTAAAGTAGACTAATCGCTCGAGAAGACATTGACGCTCAACGAAAAACTCAAGATTTACCCTCTTTGATGAAATTGTATTATCTAAAAATGGAAGAAACTAAAACGCGGAAGGCTTGTCATAGACTTGAATTCTACTAAAATAGGGCATTCGCAAAGGGGTCAGCGTTTAGGGTATGAGTTGATTGAGATTGGTTAGGGTTGAGATCAGAAATAAGGTTATGTTTAAAGTTAGATTAAAATTAAAATAAAGTTAGGGCTAGTTCGGGGAATTTCGAGTTTTAGTAGTATCCTCTAAAAATGCCCTGCAGAAACAAAACGCTTCAACACTGGTCGGTGCACCTAAGAAACAACTCTAAAAAACGGCCTTCTTCCAAAAAAAGCGCTCTCACTTAGATTAGCCAATGCAGGCTATTACGTGGATGTATCAAAGATCAAAAAAAAACTGAAAAATAATTTGGAACGAGAGTGCTTGTTTTGAACTTACCGCTAGCATCATAGACATAACCATGAGCAGTCATAGAGTAAACCCAATAAAGTACTTCCTTAGGATTCTATCTCTAAAGGGCTATCAACAAGGCAACAACAAATAGATCTAATTTTCGAAATATATCATTCTGTCTCTTGCCCAACATAACCTATAGACATCGACTTCAAAAGCAGTTTTCAGCATTGCGAAAATGGATGAAATTGACAGTGTTTCGATTTATCAGATCTTATCAGTGATTACGCTCTCTCTCAAAAACCGCTGATTCGACTCTCTCTTGCAAAAATCTTGGTTAACCGTCTATATCTAGTACATGAATTCATTTATTAAATAATCGACATAGACCTAATAAACTTTTTCTAGCTTCTACGCTTTTAAACCAGCAGCAGTCTTTTTTTATCAGTAACTGTTTTGCTATTAGCTTACAAAACCAAATACAACCCAAGTTACATTTTCAAACTACAAAACGTGAAATTACCCTGTTATAAACATTTGCGAGCAACACGCAAAATTGTCGCAAGATTAAAGTCTAAAATTGCAAAATTTCAATTTTTTAGAAGAATAAATTATGTATATTTCTGCTACATGTAAGCCTGGCTTGTCGAACTAACCTTCCTTGGCTCTTCATTAATGTAAACTTAAACACAGCTAGCCGATGGCTACAAAACAATCGGCTTTTTTTTGAAGTCAAGCCCTCTGACTGCAGCTTCAAAAAAGAAAAAAAGCATAACGTAAATAGCAACATTCATAAACAGCTTATACGTGTAGCACAGTCATTTTTAACTACTTAATCTGCTAATCTTATCCTATGCATCAATTGGACATGCAGCTAAGTTCTTCTGATATGAGGAAATGCGGAAATAACTTGGTTTTAATTTTTGTTCTGCCAGTGTCACAGACAGAGTCTTTTCCAACCGACATATAATGAACGACGATGTGATGGAAAAAATCCGCCTTAAGAAAGGCTATGGCGTGAAACTACTTTTCTAAATGATTGTCTCTACAAAATGACTATCCTACAAAAAAAGTGCAAGAGAAGAGACAACTACACCAGCCCCATTCTTGACGTCCTGAATAGGACAGGTTTGCATGTTCTGCAAAAGGATTTAATAGTAGAAGTTTTGGATCTCTCTGCTAGTTGCTGAATTATTTCCATACAGCTACACAAAACTTCAACGTAGTAAAATGCTTCGATCTCTTTATGTTACAGACCTTCGCCTGAGAACTTGGAGAGCCGTCAAACGGCAAGTGCAAAAAACATGGGATAAATGTGGTCCTGCTGCAAGCATATACCAGATTTTTGATTAGTTATTTTTTCAATTAGGTCCTTAAAGAGCCTTGAACTGAAATTCTCTAACATGTTGCGCTTCTGTCTAATTCTTGGGGCTGGTAAGCTCCGCTATCGCCTGTTTCTTCAAGTTATTGCCTGTGTTCAGAGGTGTAAAACTTGTGAATGAGGGTCAATCATGCAACTTCATGATTTATTTAACACTGGTAAGTGCGGAGAAAAACTAAACCAAAAGTCCATTATCTTTTCGTCTATTACTAAACTGCAGGAACAGTACTCACAACAATGTGTAAAACCATTTCTTTTCAAAGGCTTTAGGCAACTCAAACTAACGAGAGGAAAACCATTATTTAGATCTGATTATTCGTTTTTTGAATGGGAATTTGCTCAACAGTAAGTTTGAGCTTATTTATTTTTTGTTGTTTTTGCCAACAGTTTTCGCATGTTTATATAGCCTATGCCCTATAAGATCTATACAAGAATACTGTTATAATTTTTTGCTTTTTTGTACTAACTATCTCATTTTTATCAGCTTTTTTAAAAGCTTTGCACTACAATTTGATTTTCTAGAAGTTTTGCTGAAATCTCTAAAGCAGTTGAAGTTTTGCTGAAATCTCTAAAGCAGTTGAAGTTTTGACTACAGGTGGCTCAAATATCCCAGACTTTCACGCCTCGATGCATCTCGCCCTTTCTATTCAATATTTACGTTAAGCAATTTCTTTTTTTCACTAATTAGCAAACAAAGGCTTTTTTCACCTAGCCGCTGTTATGATATTGTTAACAAAAAAGAGCTTCCGAGAGCTCATATTTTTCTTTTAAAATAAAACAAAAAAGCGGAAATTTGCCAAAGGTTTTGAAATATAAATCTCTTGTACAAATTAAGCTTTTTAAGAATTCATTTGAACGAGGATTTGTTCGAAACAAAAGCGTGAAAAACTCATTGAAAATCTGTTCTACTTCCCAGGTGCTAATCTCTGCGATGCTCCATATGTTTGCTTTTCGTGGCGCAGTTGTCTTTCCTCTGACATTAATTTTGCTTACAATTTATTATCTCACCAGTTGTGAATGATCGATTGATCTGCTTAAAATCAAACCTGAATAAATAAACAAGCGAATAAAACAAAAAACCAAACGCTCCTTACAGAAAGGGTTCTCAGCAACAGCACAGCTTTCAAAGCAAACAACTTACTACTTTGTTTGAGATAAACAGTTTGGTAAGAACAGTTTAAAATTCTGAGAAAGTCTACTCAAAAAGTTTTCTTGTACAGATAATTAGTGTTGCTGCTGACTGTTTGACCTACCGCTTTGTCATGAAAAATTTAAAGTCTTTTTCATTATGATGTTTGAAATAGTGACACGACTTCGTGACTGAAAAAACATTGATGTGCTTACTGGAATTACATGCTTTTTTATAAAATGAAAAATTAAAATATTTTGCAACTTCTTTAAAGTTGGTAGAAAGTTACTTCACGGGTGGATTCCTGGTAGAATATTTACTTCTTCTGTCGCAACCTCTTGGTTTAAGAATATGTAAACTTGAGTTTTTTATTTTTTCCTTCATTTACAGGTGAACCTTTTGTCGATTGTTGCTCAACATCTTTCTGTTTGGATCCACTTTGGAGTTTTGGTACTACCATTTTTGAAAATTAATAACGCTTAAAACCAAACCCATTCAAATTTGTGGTTATGAAGATATAGTACGTTAAAATCGGGGCATTCACTTTGTATCATCCTGTATGAATGTTTCGACCTTTCTAAAGCATACTTGAATTAGTCCTAAATCTCACCAACTATTTATTTTTAAGTTTTTTTTTTTAATCACAATTCACAACAGCATTGACAAACTGACCTCGCTGCAATGCTGTTCCAACAAGAAGCAGCACGGACTACAGAGGTACATGCAGGACTGGGATTAATATTCATCGAAGAAGTACAAATATACTTGTCAGCATTTTTCAGCAATATCAGTAAAAACTTCTTTTATTAGGATGGAACTCCAGACTTCCCACATCAGGCTGGGAGTGTCACTTTAGATAAAATAATATAAACGGTGAAACAGGGATCTAATCTAATTAAAGATAAAAGTGGAAAGTCAATGTGTTTTTTACTTCAATTGAGATTAAGGATTATTTTGATGTTATCATCACTCAGACAAGCGTTTTGAAGAGAAAGTGTCATCAGCTATCTGCTTGAATTAATTGTTAGCAAAAGTTTTAACCAATACGTCTTCATCACATAATTTATTCATTTGACAAACTTCAGTACTGGAAGCAATTTGGAAAAAAGTTAAAGGTCGTGTTGTTGTACGAAATTAGCCTATGAGTGTTAAAACCTACAATTACAAAAATTTAAAATGCCATAACTACACCGATAAGCTTTACTGTGTCTGCTTCTATTCCAATCATAAAATTTATTATTTTGATTTAATAACAAAAAGGACAAATATTGAAACACTCTATCTAAATAAATCCATTTATTGAGGCTATTTGGGGTAAAAAGTTGGAGGGAGCGGTAAGTGCTAGGCGGCACCCCTTTTTGGGTAACACTCCAGTAATTGATCGCTTCTAAGAAAAATCTTCTTCATTTATCGTTTATTAAAGGTTTTCAAATTTCTGGAAAATAGTTTTTGTGACACCCCTGGGTCCGTATCATTGGTCTCTTCGCCGACAAGTAGTAAATCTATCAAAAGTAATAGACAGCTGAACAAATCTAGCAGAAGGTTAAAACTTGGAAACTCCACAACCGGTTTAAACCATTGTATCGTTTGCTTTGTCCGCTTTTCTCTGAGTCTGAAGGATAAAAATGCGATATATAAAAAATGATTAGGCGCTGTGGAGTAATATTGAGCATGACTCCAAACTTAAAATGCTTGCCTTCAACTAGATTGGTTAGTCGTGTTAGCTTTGGACATAGTACAATCAATCTAAGATAAGCTCACGGTGCCACTCTTAAGGCTAACTAGTGTATTATTACATAAACAAACACCAGCTTTCGCAATTAGAGCCATCGCTTCGTCAGGTGCTGTAGAATAGTAACAGTTAGAAATAAAAGCTAAAAAAAGTTACCAGCAAAAGAAAAGCGTTATATCAGTGGGTACTAAAAGCACAAAGGAAATGCTACGAGTTCGAATCTCGAAAGAGATCAGATCGCGCAGTGAAACTGCCTCACGCTAAATCTGATCAAAAGCTGAACCTCTCCTCGTCGCGAGCCAAAAACAATCTGCACCTATCCAATCCTGTTGCAAAAAGACGATAGTCAATATTGCAACTCAAAGAAAACTGCATAAAGGAGATAGGACGTAACCATGAGCAAAGTGACGTAATAAAGAAAGGGAAAGACAAACTCAGGATAAGAAGTGCGTTTCAAAAATAACAACAGTAGAGTTAAGGAATGAGAGAGAGAATAAAAAGGGGCGAAACAGAACGCAAATACAAAACATCAGTAATAATAAACCATAGAAGAACGATGGTTATGAAAACCCAGTTGGATGCTATCATATTTGGCAATGAGCTGCTGTTCTTTGATTTCTCGCATTAATCGGCTGGGTTTATTTATACGTATGAGTTCATGCTCGGTTTGCCTGCCTTTCGTCACACTGGGCCACCACGACTGGTAGACTGCTTGGCCCCGCCACCTGTCTGCCACATGAAGATGGGGGCATCCCGTTAAGTGTCTTGCCCAAGGACACAACAAGCAAGCTCGCCGGCTTGTTCTCCACTCTATCCCTATGTGCTGAGCGCCAAGCAGGGAAGCTGTTAATATCATTTTTTAAAGTGTTTTGGTGTGACTCGACTTGGGAAATGAATCCCAAGTCTACTGTGTGTGAAGCGGACGCTCCAACCACTACGCCATTGCGCAGGTAATCGACTGGGTAATCGAATTTCGGTGAGAATTGCGACCTTAAAGTTGTCTAAAGAATGATTCCCTTGATTGAAAAGATTTGCCGCAGATTTATTGCAGTGATGCATAATGTCCGAGCGGTGAACATTTACGCGTTTTCTTTGAGATCGTTCTGTCTTTTTTCCCTGTTTTCGTGGAAACAGGAAAATCACCAAGAAAACGCATAAATAGTCACCGCTCGGTGATTATGCATCACTGCAATAAAACGAAAAATCAAACGAATTATTTTAGATGTCTTGAACTAGGGAGCCGTGAAAGATTAGAACCAAGTTGGATTAGAAACTGAAACTAAACTTGAGATTTTGCAATAGCCGGAGCAGTCATATCGCTCTGATCTCAAGCCCGTACTGAAAAAAGAATTATCGTAATTTAACAAACCCAAACCACCTTGATCCGTAAAGAGATCAATTCATTATCTAGTTTGATTGACCTCCTTGATAAGCTTGCTTAAACTCTTTTTGAAAACAAATGTAAAGATCAAAATTTATTTACAAAAATCTGTGAAATTACTCACTGAATCTGTAAGAAAGAAAAAATAAGTAGGCCCGCAGTAATTTGAACTGGTGGAAACAAAAGCCCTCTTCACTTGTATTTTGAACCAAACAGTTTAAACTTTACAGTTAGATTGGGTTAACGTCTCATTGCCAATAAATGACGTAGTTTATTTCCATTTAAAACCATGAGGTCATAAACTAGTTGTCAACAGTGGAAAATGAAACTAATTTCAAAACTGTCTCATTTATTTTAACTTTAATTCCATTTGTAAGAAAAGATCAAAAGATTGTAAAAGAAATACGTAATTAAAGCTTCGGTATTGTTTCTTGGGGTCTTAAAAACTTGGTCATCACGATTTACGAATTGAAAGTCAGCTATCTCGTGTCATCGAAGCTATCTCTACATTTCCCGTAATTGTAAAACAACACTTGGTCGTAAAAAGCTTTCGTGTTGGTTAAATTCAGCCAATTGTTTTGAATGTAGTTTTTTTGTAAAAATCCTTTTGATTTTTAATGGCTTGATCTTTTACTTCTTTTTGCTTAGTTTTTCATGTTTGTCAAAATGCCAAAAGCGCAGAGCATAGCAGTAACGTTTCTAAAATGCTGCTAAACTTCTTCGATTCTTGATAAAATTTGTTTGGTTGGGGTTATGGACTAAAACCAGGCGAAAGTTTTGTAAAGTAGCTACTTTCCGATTTTTAAACGATTTTGGTGGAAAATGGTCTTAACCCCATTCTCAACCTTGAAGTCAAGGTTGGATCTCGAGTCAAACAATTGTGATTTTTCCATTTTAAAGGTAAATTTTTCTCTTCAAATTCTGCAAAATTATAGATAATGTTTTGCATTCCAAACATCCTTTGCGATGGCAGAAAAAAAAATTTTCAAGAAATACTGTCAAAAAATTTTAATGCTCAAAGCTACACCGACAAAAAAAAACACTCAAATTGAAATTCTTTTCCGTTTATCTGATTAGGCAAGTTTAAGAAGGGACATGCGTGATTGATGTTGGCAGATTTTGTAAATCCGGTTGAGGTTGTAAACGGTTCAAAGATTTTGACTTCACAACAATACATATTGATATCTGCTACTGTCAATCAAATCAGCAATCCGTTTATATGCCGTTTTTGCAAAAACACTTGCAAGATAAGTAAAACATAAATAATCGCATCTGGTAATTCATAAAACGTTTTGATGCTACAATGTTAAAAATTATGATAGCAAATAGTTGTTTCGTAGGAAAGAAAATAAATTGCAAAAATCCCCGGAAAATATTCCATAGGAATGGATTTCACTGAAGCAGGGAAATCTCTAGTACAGATCTGTTTTTAGGGTTGGGGTTATGGTTTGCTCAGAGTTAGGGTAAAGGTTGATTGGCATGTACATGCTTCATCAACTGATAGCAGCAGGAAGGTATCGCAAATAAACAGACCATTGTTGCTAGCAAGATTGATTAACAAGAAAGAACTCAACTGAAATGACTCAGTGAAGTTATAATCTGACAATTTCATGACATGAGGTCGGTTATTGTTAGAAGTAGGGCTAAGGTTAAATTTAGCGTTAAGAGTTAGGACAACAGTTAGGGAAAGGGCTAATCCATGGAATTCCACGGAATTTCTGCTTTTTAGTAGAATGCGTTTAGTTGGAGCACTCTGGTAATAATCTGAACGTTGTCTTAGTCGAAAGAATGCCTTCGGTCATAATGTCTCGTATTTTTTGCCATGGCAGCCACTTATTTTCGATGCGATTTCAATGTAAATCTACAATGAGAGTTTGTTAATGTCGGTCAATTGACCCAGCGCTCGATGATAGAACAGTATCAATTAACATAACAGTTTAATTCGTGAAAACATAAGCTCATCTGCTTGTCCTTCTTCAATCAGACTTCGTCACCATTATGGGAAAATACTTGACCACATCGCCTTTTTGCCTGGTAAAATTGGAGGAATCTCGTTAAGTACCCATTACAAGGACATAACAAGGAAACTTGGCCGTATTTTCTTAATAATGAGATCCTTTCAGTACAAACGTCGAGAGGGGAAACTGTGAATGTTTGTTAAGCCTTTGATATGACCCAATCAAGATTCGAACAGCAATCTTATGCATTCGAGGCCGATGTTTTACCCACTAGAGCGTCGAGGCAGTCTAATGTCACAGATCAGCAGCAAAACAGTTTGATTACAGACACTACAACATTCTCAGCGATTGAACTAAACAGCTACAGCAGGCATGCACAAAATAATCCCCACAGGCTGCATGCTGACTACAAAACTCTTCAGTACTTCTAGCCAGAGATTTGAGAAATTGTCATAGAACAAATTAAGGAAAATCATATTTAGACATATTGTTGAAAAGAGCTTGTTGTTCTGAAATCAATACGGAAAAAAATTTTCCACTTTCAAAAAGTATGTCTCCAAATAAAGAAATTTTGTATTTGTATAGATTCCAAAACGACCCGCTATTGCTTAAAAATGTGGAGGTGACCGCCAAAAATGTGTCAGGAATTGTGCCCCTTCGAATCTGGTAATCATAATCTGAAAATAACGGTGTTATTAAGCGGCTTGCAGAAGAAATATTTGGTTGTTGCTGGTCTTTTAAACTAAGACTCCACCAGTGGTAATTTTAAATTCTCACTAACCGTTGTAGTTTCCTCGGTGACCATTTATTTTTGCAAATATTACTACTGGTGAAGCAGGCTTTTTTAACAAACAGAGTATGGGCTGTTCCATCCGTGGTAATTATAAATTATAATTACAATCATCACCAAAATTCAGTGAGGATTTTAAAATTGACGTTGGCAAAGTAAGTTGGTAATAATTTTATTGGTAACAACTTTGAAATTGCCGCTGGAAGTGCTAAAATTCTTGTGGAAAATTGCCATTGAATATGAGTTGTCGCTAAGTGATCATTTTGAACAGGCAGTGGAGGAGCAGGATGGTGATAATTCTTTCAATAACATTTTTAAAACTATCACCGCAAGTGTTGAAATTTTCACTTCATGTAAAATTGTCAATGAGAGCAATTGTCATTGAGTGATTATTTCGAATTGTCAATGTAGCAGCGGTCAGTGATAACTATTATATTTTATTATCATATTATATTAATTATTGTTATCATATTTTTCAAAAAGTTTAGTCCTGAGCAAGACGAATCAGTGTGTTTTGGAGCAAGACAAAAAATTAGCGGTGAAAGTCTGGAAAGACTTCTGCTTTAAAATACACTGATTCGTTTCGTAAAGTGGTTACTGGTAAAATTATCACCAACCTGCTTCACCAGGGTGAATTTAAAGATCATCACTGAGTTTTAGTGATAATTGTGGGGACAATTTAAAATTATTACTAATAGTACCTTAGCTTTACTATTTTGCATTGTACTCCGCAGCACCTTCAAGAAATAAATAGAATGATACATCACTCGGAGTGTCACGAATAAGTAAATTTGCATTGTTAAAATTGGAAAATTGTATGTATAGTCTCAGTAATTAATTGCTTTTATTCTGCTGTAACTATTCTATAATCCCGGTGCACCACAATTCAGGTCTTTATTTTTTCCTATATTCTCAGTGCAAACATTACAAATCAAAGTGCACGAGAGTGTAGAGAGAGTATACAGACGGATAGCGTATTATTTGGTGGTGGTTTGTTGTAGGTATTGTTGTGGAATAATAGTGAGGCGAGAATCAAGTGGTTAATCAATTGATACAGTTTTTCTGCTTGGATATTAGAGTACATTGGTTTTGTGTGATCGACAAGTGAAGAAATTTAAAAATCTTGAGTTATTCTATGAATATAACTGTTCTGTTTTTCATCAAGAAGTGCTTGGTTTAAAGTATTGCGGTTAAGAATTTAATAGAAGTCAACCTTCTCCTAGCTGTTAAGTTGCAGTCAGAATTGATTGTTTGAGCGATACTATTAGTCGCCTCAATTAAAAAAAATTAAAGTTGAGATAAAACCAAAATTCTGTTTATGCGACAGGGAGGATAAGTGATGGAAGGTTGTAGTATTTGGACGTGAGATTTTTTGTTGTTTTAATACCTTCGTTTTCCCATGGTAGCCGTCTTCTTGACTCGTTAGGGTTTCATGCATTTCTATAATTCAAGTGTTTGTTCCCGAGAAAACCCGATAAACCGCAGTGTTAGAATGAAAATGCTGTGCTGGCGATTTGCTATACGTTGCTGTAAACTCACAATGCAAACAGTGTTCTCGTGCTTAGGGATAGGAACGATCCTACGTCCTTTTGTGCATCTTTTTTCGCTAGATGACGTCATATGTTATCACGCGATAGCTGCAAAATGTTTGTGTTTATAACACTTAGAATACAAGTAAGATTGAAATTTCATTTTTTACGTCTAAAACTGTATACCAATCGTTATGTGAGTTCACAACTCGCATTTCAACTTTTGTTCATGTTTGCCGGGTAAAAAAATTAATTAAATGAAGCTTTTATTTGGTTTTAAACTACTAGTCAAAAAATGGTAAATCACCGACAAAGAGACATAGGTGTTAAATATTTTAAATCCCAAAATGTGGTATTATTTTAAAGGGCTAAATTTTTAGTTTCATCGAACTATTGGCTTATCTTGCCAAAAACTGTAAGGGTTAATATAATCTTATCCATACAGTAGTCATACCTCGGTTAATAAGCTTTATGCTTCAACAAATGCAAGATTTGTGCTGTTCTTAGACAAATAATTTAGACATAAAGTAAAGTGCTATGTGACAGAACACGTATTTATTGCTGCTAAATCACAAACAAAAATAAAACGCAAACCCAAAGATTGATCTGTGTAGAGCAGGAATATGAAAGCGTTGTCACAGTCGGACCACAGACGATACTTGTGTTTGATATTCAGTATCTATTTAATAAACATTATCAAAAAGCGAATTGTTTTATTGTAAATCACATAAGCCAACCAAAAGATTTTTAATTTGCTTTGATAAAAAATTTGAAGCTAGCATAGTTTTATTTATTTCCAAATTTGATCCACGGGCCGTAATTTAAAAACCATGATGTCGCAGGGTAGGTAATTCTGGAAAAATTTCAATTAGGAGTCACAGACTGCACAACCCTGCTGTGATTGAAGCGCCTACTTAGCAACCGGTATACCGGGGCTCAATTCTATCGCCGAGACATACCGAAGAATTAAAAATAGGGTTCACAAATTTTCTGCTAGGCGCTCAGCACGAAAGGAATAGTAAGATAAAAAGCCGACAAGCTCGCTCGGTGTGCCCTTGGATGAAGGATTTTTCCGTCTCGATTTGGCAGGCAGATTTGAGGACAAGCAATCTATCCGTAGTACAGACCCAGTAAGACGAAAGACTGCAAACAGAGCATCAGCTCATGCGCAAAAAGAAGACCAGAATCAATAAGTGTGCCTTTGCTTTAAAAAACCGTTGCGATCAAAAAGTGCTAAAAAGTTTAATGAGATTTTAAGGTCGTTTGAATTAAAATATAATCACTTTGAAGTAAATATTATCAACATTTATTCTCTGGAATCATATTTTAAGAAATAAATTTTAGAGAAGGCTTTTTGCTTTTAAAGTTTGACTTGCTGTAACATTATACTTTGATTTCGTCACAAAGCAGGTGCATCTCTGAGTTATTACGTCACCGACAAATCAGCAAAAACTCACGCGGCTTTGAGAGCAAAACGTAAAAAAACGAGGCGCAGTCACGTGGATGTCTTTCCACACCCCATCTGCGCTACGCTGCTTACTTTGTGATATTTTTGATTTTATCGCACTGAGCAACAGACTTTTAGCTGCTTATTAAAGCAATCCTTCACTTCATAAATATTGCATTGCTAAGTGATGTTATAAAACATGCATTGCAGCCGGCGTATCATAAAGTGCGAATTTGCCATCTTGAAATAACTAGGTGTCCTTACCTGAACTAATCACTAGGTTGCAGGGCTATTCCGAAGGCGGATGTCGGCCTTAATCCAGACCTTTTGAGAGTTGAAACTGAATTTTACGCTCCAGGATGAGAACTATAAAGAAATAGGCCATGCCTCTTTTTCCAAATTTGTTGTACTCAAGCTCCGTACTAAGTTATTTACCAGTAAAGCAGCAGAAAAATTTCGCGCCTTTGGCGCAAGTGCACGCGCTTGTTTCTTTTTATTTTTCTCTTTGGTTTTGATCAACTTTTCTTTTAACTTGGTAGCCTATCGTTGAAGGT
This sequence comes from Trididemnum clinides, assembly GCA_963675345.1. Classification (NCBI taxonomy): domain Eukaryota; kingdom Metazoa; phylum Chordata; class Ascidiacea; order Aplousobranchia; family Didemnidae; genus Trididemnum; species Trididemnum clinides. The sequence goes on along the minus strand of OY776304.1, from coordinate 19,250,499 downwards.
GCTTCATCCGTTTGCGCAAAATCAAGTCAGGGGTGCGGTTGATGCTATTTAGAGCAGTGGTTCCCAACCTTTTTACACCGGGGACCGGTAAAAATTTTAAAAAATGTTCGCGGACCGGCAACAAAAGATTCGTAGTGAGTAGAACATATATTTGTAACCTTTCTGTTAACCAAAGTTGTTGCGTAACATACTGCAAGATTTTGGCATAAGCTATGTTTTTAGGACGAAAAATTACAACAAAATGGAAATCAAATTAACTCAAACAACGAAATATTAATTCATTTACATACAAAATTAATGTTAGCGTGAAATTTGCTGATGTTTTGCAATCAGTATGCGATCCAAGCGAGGCATAAAAGAAGTTTCTGAAACACGTAGCTGTACTTCGGCATTCAGCCGATTTCTTCGTTTTGTTTTAATTAAAGTTAGCGATGAAAAAGATTTTTCACATAAATAGCTAGTTGAAAATACCACCAACAATTTCATTGCTTTGTGAGTTAGACACGAATATTCGTTTAAGAGATATCCAGAATTGCGACAATGATTCTTTTTTGTATCTGGACTGCAAAATAGAATCACAGCACAATTCAATCAGACTTTCTGTTGCATGGGGATTAAGGATGCATGTGTTGATGTCTTCGATGATAGGATTGTTGATCCAAAGATTTCCACGTCGAGGATCTTCAAGTTCCGGAAAATAATGGTCAAAACTGTTAACAACTCTTTTAAATGTTGACTTACAATGCTTAGTAACTCTTTACAGTTAACATCAGCACTTACCAAATACTCATTTAAAATTGGAAACATAAATGTATCTTCCTTTTGCACAAGACTATCCCAAAGTGCCAGCTTCTGTTTGAAAGCATCAGTCTTTTTTCTAAGTACAAAGATACTCGTGCAAGGGCCTTGCAGAGAAGTATTAAGCTCGTTCAAACGGTCAAATATATCTGCTAAGTACGCAAGCTTACACAACCACATCTCATCTAACAAAAATTCTGCTAATGGGGAGTTCATTTCTCTCAAAAAGTGTTTTGTTTCTTCACGAAGTTCAAATAGGCGAGAAAGAACTCGTCCTCGTGACAGCCATCTTACTTCTGCATGGAGAAGAAGATGATCGTGCTGCGAATCCATATTTTCACACAATGCTTGGAAGAGTCTGGAGTTCAGAGGTCGACTTCTAATTGCATTAACAATTTTCACAGCGTTAGTAAGTACGTTTTTCAAATCAGTAGAAAGCTTCTTTGAAGCCAAATGCTCTCGGTGGATGATGCAGTGAGCAAACAGCATTTCTTTGTGCGCAACTTCTTTAATTTTTGCAACCACACCAGAGCGACAACCAGTCATGCTCGCAGCTCCATCAGTACATACTCAGACGCAATTTTCCCAGTTTATGTCTTTCTCATTAAAGTACGTGTTAAGAAGCCTAAATATTTCTGACCCGGTGGTACGTCCTGGTAAGTCAATGTAACAAAGAAGTTCTTCCTTAAAATCTGTTTTTCCCTTATAGCGCACGAAACATAGAAGAATGGCACAATTACTCGTGTTAGTTGACTCGTCGAGTTGAATAGCAAAATTGGGTGATTTCTTTACCTCCTCTATTACCTGCTGTTCAATGTCCATTGCAATATCTTTAATCCTTCGTTGAACTGTATTGTTGGAGAGTGGTATGCCATCAAATTTTCGAGCTGCTTCAGGACTCAAAATTTGTTCAGCCGCAGATAAGATGCACGGCTTTATCAACTCTTCCCCAACTGTATAGGTTTTTTTGTTTTAGTTATCTGTAGGGAAATTAGGTAGGGTTCATGTAGAAAAGATTTTTTGGTAGTTGTCATCTTTTTCATTTGTTTTTTGATCATTCATATTAGAGCGTAGCCGTTCAAAGTATTCAAGGGGCTTGTCTTTAAGATTGTTGTGTTTTGAATGGAAGTGACGAGCAAGTTTGGAAGGTTTCATACCGTCATTTGAGAGAATTTGGGAGCACACTGAACATAAGGGCCGTGGCGATTGTTCACTACACGGAGCTACAGTAAAACCAAGCTCCAAGTATTTTTTTTCGTATTGCCTAACAAATTCCCCTTTTCGTTTCTTACTTCCTCCTGTGACATTCGACTTATCTGCAGATGTCCTTTTCGTAGTTTGCTGTACACTTACAGTAGCCCTACCAATACTAGCTTCATTTCCATTTTGAGAATTATCTGTTTCAGAAGTCTTAGTTTTATCCTTTTTGTTAAAATACGACATAATACCTTGTTGTTTTGTTGATTCCATACTAATCCTTCTGCAGTGTCACAGTACAAGCTATTACAGCATCTCAAAAGTAAAAAATTACTTTGCACAGCATTCCATCAATAAACTTTTAGAACGCTAGACGTAGTTTATGTCGAAGCAATTTTAACAAAATCACTTATGACGAAACAAAACTTAGGTCAAGCATGAATCTAGAAGGTAATCGGAAGGTTTACCTTGATTATTATTAAACAAGTTTGCGATATCAACGATGAAAGGTGAGATACGTCAGTTTTGCTGCTGCAAATTGGCCAGGCATAAAATGAGTTTTACAGAGAGTAACATCTTTGCAACGGTTATGATTCCATATTAAAATTATCTTGGCAGAAAATAAGATACTTCGCGGACCTTCAAAATATTTACGCGGACCGGCGGTTGGGAACCACTGATTTAGAGTATAAAATATCAATACAAAATGTGAAATAAAACATAACAATTCTAATCAAATGAAATACCTACACTTTGCGATGTCAAAGAATGTAGGAAAAACTTGCCCTGCCCAAAAATGATGTTTTTTTGGCTACGATTTTGCAACCGCATTTACACATGTATATTTTTTGCCAGTTATTGTTGAAATTTAGGAGAGTACTTTGCTAAAAGACAACCCCATGGAATTGCATATGTAGCGTCTTATTCCTGGCGGCTAAAAGCGTGGCAAGGTAACAGCCTACTCTCCACCCCACCATTGTTTTCCGATTACTGTTGCTTCCTCACAACCAAGATTTCAAGCACTAGCGAAAAATATAAAATGCTGTTTTTCTCAAAACAATGAACAACAAATTCATCTTCTTTTTTATTTTATTGATTGGTTTGTTTAAACTGTGAGAAGATGCCTGGTATTTTCCAGTACTCATTTATTGTTATATTTTTATTATGCTTGTTAAATATTTTACCGGATCTCCACAAATATTAAACTTGTCTAACCGGACCAATGTTGATTGAGTAGCTCCGGTATATTGTATTTCAAGATGATGCCTGGTGCTGTGGCAACAAAACAAGAGTGGATGAACTTCAAAAAATAACAAAGGTGTATGCTCAGTTTTTGATGCCACAGCATAATTATTACAGTCGATATTATGAAGATGAAAAATATGTTCACAACGGAGCAAATTGACCTGATGTAAACACAGAAATTAATTTTCCGGTACTTCATGAACAATATTCCTCCTGATCCATTTCACAATTTTTGTTTCAAAAAAATTTCGCAGTTATAATACTTGTACAACTGTAAGCAAGGTCAAAAGCTTAGTGGTTTCATCAGTTTTGTACAATTTATTTAATGCAACTGTAACTTAAATTTAAAGGTTCAATGCAATCAAATAATAGCTCTGTTTCACTTGCACAAATAGAATTATTAAACTTTTCATAAACCAATTAATGCAATTTTCCTTTGCATTTCCCAAAGAACAAATAACTGTTCCGCGTTTTTTTTCTGTCTAAATAAAAAATGCGGGTACAAGAATAAGAATAAGGTAAGAGATTCAAAAAAATGTATGAATCACTATACTGTATTACATATTAATTTACACTCCATAAAACCCATTTTTTCTCAAAAGCCTAAGCAGCTTGATTTCTAATTGCGAAACTAAACCCACTAAATTAATGTTTCTCACCCTTTTTACACCAGCAGATCGGTAAATACCATAAAAAAGTTTTTCGAACCGTTAACATAAACGCAAAAGGAAGGGATGAAATATAACGCGTTAGTCTGGTATACGTGTACCTAAAGTTACAAACAATGTATAAACATGAAGTTACAAACAATGTATATACATAAAGTTACAAACTAGGAAATACCAAACAATGGACGTGCAGAAAAAAATCATAAATCAAAGCTAATGAAAACTTTGCTGCTATTTGATTGCGAATATGCCACGTAAACATGGTTGCGACAAAGTTGCGAAGCTAAAGTTTTGCATTGATATCCACCCGTCTTCTCTATTCGATTTCAATTGAAGCTAGTGCCGAAAAAAGCCGAATAAGTTTTCTCGCATACGTAAGTGATTGAAATTATCACAGTTAGACTGCCATGCGACGGAGAGACGGACATTTGTTTCCAAGAAACATTCTTAATTGAAAAACAGTGTTTCTTTTTTGTACCTGGACACCAAAGTGGTACCATAACACAATTCGATTTGACTTTTTTTTGATAGAAATTAAGGTGGCATATGTTGACATCTTCCACATAAGAATTGTTAATTCAAAAGCTTCGGTTTCACGCATCTTCATGATAAGAAAAATAAAATGTTTACTAAAAATGTCATTAACTCTTGAGCTTAAAACATCTTCACTTGTCAAAAAGTTGTTTAAAGTTGGAAACAATTCTATGTCTTACATGTATAGTAATGCAAGAGGCTAGCGATGCACACAGCAAAACTGCAGACAGTGACACTGTTTCGACCTATCAGGTCTCTTCAGTGCAGTTGGTGACCGACAAGAAGCTAGAGGCTTTTAATAAAGCATAGCTTAGACCGCCACACTTTAAACCGCCACACTGGTCTAAGCTATGCTTTATTAAAAGCCTCTAGCTTCTTGTCGGTCACCAACTGCACTGAAGAGACCTGATAGGTCGAAACAGTGTCACTGTCTGCAGTTTTGCTATGTGCATCGCTAGCCTCTTGCATTACTATACATGTAAGACCTTGTGACCACTAGGCTGTGACAGCACTATTATTCTAGCAGTTGCTAGACTTAGTGCACCTGCGACAACCGCCACTCATTCACGAGTGATACGGCTTCGCAGAGTACTGACAGACCTTCCACCAAGTGGATCTAGTATAGATCCCGCAAGTGTGGCGGTCTAAGCTATAATTCTATGTCTATTTTGCAAACGATTGTCTCAAACAAGTAGAACCTTACTTGTGAAAGCGTCTCGCTTGTTTCTCAGCCCAAAGCCATTCATGCAAAACCTTTGCAAAGATATATCAAGCTTCTTTAAATGCCAAAATATATTTTCTTAGAACGGATGCCTATTACTGCAGCATCTAGAAAAGGAATGACGCTTTTTATGGACGTTTACTCAAGACTGGTCTTAACTGCTGAGAATAACTTTGTATTAAGTGAACAAAGCGGAGATACGCAAAATTTACAGAAATAAAATGTTGTTTTGCAATAAAAGTCAAGCTTCGTTAAAACATAAAAATCAGTTTTACAACTAAGGCGTGTAAACAAAACTAGATTGCTTTGACGACTGGCAAAAATTTTATCCGAATTGCCACCGGTTCGCCGACAATAGTAGAAAAAACTACACTAAATTATATTTTGGTTGGGGTTGATTGTGGCTTGAAACTACAAACTGCATCGACGTTTTGCTTAAAAAAGAAATGAAGTTATCTGTCAACTACCGTTAATTTTATGTCAACCTTGGGCAAAGTGAAGAGTCTGCTAGCCTACTTCTGTATGTTCGAGTTATTATTTGACAGCGTCAATTATCATAAATTAGTGGTTGTTTGTGGGTGTAAAAGATTAGTGGTTATTATCTATTCATTTTCAATGTTTAATTTTGTGCTCGTGCTTTTGGGGAAGAGACTAAAAGGCAAAAATCCGCAGAGTGGATCAACGTTTAGGCTTGGAATTAGAATTAGCGTTAGAGTTAGGGTTAAATTTATGACTACAATTACGGTTAAAGATCAATTCGTGAAAGTCGCGAAATTTTCACGGTTTAGCAGTATCTTGTTCTTTGTTACTAATTGACGCGACAGCCATGCTATAACTTGTATGCGCTTTGCCGGCTTCACCACTTTTCATTTGCAATTGTTACTTGTTATTCTCTGACGCATCGTGAATAAAAAACATGCTTTTTATAAATATGTTTTAAACAATTTGAACTAAATGATTTGAAGCACAAAGCTGAAGCGTCTTAGCGCCACATGGCGATTGCTTTGATGAGTTCAAGGTTTTGAACAGTTTTGGTTTTGCTTCACCTTGTGGGAAGACACTTCACGGTAATTTTTCCTGCTTGGGTTTCCGATGGGCCGCTTGTAATGGAAATGCATAGATCCAGCAGAAAGCTCTGAAGCATTTTTCACCATCTGCTATTCTAGGCTTCACTCTTTAAATTTTCTAGTGATTTGACAATAAAAAAAATATATTTCAAAATAAGAAATTTGAGCATTTGATCCACCTTGGGCAGGCAACTTTGAAATAAAGCATCATGCAGTTTTTTGGCGCTGTAACTGCACCAGTGCTTGGCGTAAAATCATATTGTATTTATGAATGAGTGAATTTTGTGACTTATTTTTTCACCACATTTGCAGCAACTTCAAGCGCCAAGTAGAAAATTTATGAAAAACACAGTCTTTACTCTTTGGTATGGGAAGTGAACTCAAGTCTAAGATGACATATTTCAGTCAAAAGCGCTACCATTTCTAAACAGTTATAGAAGTTTGTTTCAACCATTTACGCGTAAACATACAGTTCTACTCTGTTCAAAAAATGTTAATTAGTCCAACCGCCAATTTATAATTAGGCAACAAACGCCACTTAGTAAATGCTGATTTCAAACTTGAATAATGCTGAGGAGTAGCAAGTTATCGCTGAAAAAACTGACATAGATTTGATTAAATGGTATGGTTTTGTTTTGATGCAGAAGCAGATGATTTGTTTTCCAGCGATTACGGTTTTGCGTAAGACATAAAAGCTAATTTTGTTGCCATAATACTGGTAGTCACATTTTACCTTTGTGTTCAATGGGTAAATAAATTCTCATTTTTTCAAACACCGCACTTCTTCAAGGACTTAACAAGGAGAGGGGTAGATTAGACTGAAGCTGCTTTCATAGCCATGCTACTTAAAGTTATACCGCCAACAACTCTGCCAAAATTTTATTTACTTTTGGAGACGCTTAATAAAATATTTTTTAAATCTTGTAAAAAACTTTTTTAAAAATTCAAAAAAGTTTTAGGGCCGGTCTTCTTCCCCTAAACGATATCCTGACTGCGTGCTTGTACTTTATCTAATTCTAAATTCATCTATGTCTATTAGCGGTATCAGGACAAATACCCACCGGACAAATACCCACCGGACATATACCCCCGGACAAATACCCACCGGACAATTACCCCCCTTGCCAAATACCCACCGGACAATTACCCACCAGTTTTTTTTGTTTTGTTTAAGGGTTAGGGTTAGGGTTAGGGTTAGGGTTAGGGTTAGGATTAGGGTTAGGGTTAGGGTTAGGGTTAGGGTTAGGGTTAAGGTTAGGGTTAGGGTTAAGGTTAGGGTTAGGGTTAAGGTTAGGGTTAGGGTTAGGGTTAGGGTTAGGATTAGGGTTAGGGTTAGGGTTAGGGTTAGGGTTAGGGTTAGGGTTAGGATTAGGGTTAGGGTTAGGGTTAGGGTCAGGGTTAGGGTTAGGGTTAAGGTTAGGGTTAAGGTTAGGGTTAGGGTTAGGGTTAGGGTTAGGGTTAGGGTTAGGGTTAGGATTAGGGTTAGGGTTAGGGTTAGGGTTAGGGTTAGGGTTAGGGTTTTTCCTCACATTTCATCTTGTGGTGGGTATATGTCCAGGGGGTATTTGTCCGGTGGGTATTTGGCAAGGGGGGTAATTGTCCGGTGGGTATTTGTCCGGTGGGTATTTGTCCGGTGGGTATTTGTCCGGGGGTATTTGTCCTAGAATCGTCTATTAGCTTATGCTCTTTTTTTTGTCAAGCAGTCTTCTTCTAGCGTATGAGCTCTTGCAGCTTAACGAGCAGTCTTTCGTCATACTGGGTCCCAACGACGTGTAGACTGCGTGACCCCACCACTTGTTTGCGACACAAAGACGGAGGCATCCCTTTAAGTGCCTTGCCCAAGGACACAACAAACAAGCTTGTCGGCTTGTTCTCCCCACTATTCCTTTTGTGCTGAGCGTCAAGCAGGGAAGTTGTGAATATCATATTTTAAAGTCTTTTGGTATGACTCGACTTGGGAAATGTACCACAGGTAGAGACCACGAAGCAGACGCTCTAACCACTACGCCATCGTGCCAATGCCCTGGCGAAGTGGTTAACCACTGCAATGGCGTAGTGGTTAGAGCATTGGCTTCGCAGTCAGTAGACCTAAGGTTCATTTCCCCGAGTTCAGTCACACCAAAACACTTTAAAAAATGGTATTCACAGCTTCCCTGTTTGACGCTCAGCACGATAAGAATTGTGTGGAGAACAAGCCGGCAAGCTTGGTTGTTGTCTTCTTGGGCAAGGCACGTAACGGGATGCCTCTATTTCGTGTGGCAGACAGGTGTTGGGACCAAGCAGTCTACCCGTCGTGGTTGCCCAGTCTAACTGAAGACTCGCAGACCGAGCCTGAGCGCACACGCAATGTATGTACATCTTTTGCATAATGCTCGAAACGAATAGCTCAAACGACGACGACGACGACGACGACGACAACGAGCTTATGCTCTGTTAGCTAGTTTGCCTGATTGGACCGTGAAAATGGGTAAACTGTCCGGCACCAACGCCTGTTTGTCACATAAAAGTGGTTGCATACCGACAAATGCTTTGTTCTAGAAAACAACAAGCGAATTTGAAGGCTTTTTCTCAACACTACCTTTTCATTCGAAAATTTTTGATATGACATGATTGACAAGGAAATTTAACTCAGTTCTACCGACTGTTGAGTGAACGCTCTAGTCGCCACATCACGTTGCCAGTTGGCTCCTGGTGATTACAGCAGATCTTTGAAATATTTAGGGAGAAATGTTATGCGATGTCGATTTCTGATTATATTAACCAATTATCTTTCTTTCAATAATTTTAGAAAGCAAATGTCAATCTACAGTAACAGCATGAAGTGGACCAAACGAACAAATTTTTGTCATTTTGAAGCAAGCTTCCACGATGCCGAGCTATTTAGCTGCTACAAAAAGAAAACATTACGAGCTGTAACGATTCCCATATGAACCAGCGATCTAGGTCGAGAAAATTTTTTGGCTGTGGAGAGTAAGCTGTAGCGGAATACCTTAAGTAACCTCACGTACACACACACACACACACACACACACACACACACACACACACACACACACACACACACACACACACACACACACACACACACACACACACACACACGCACGCACGCACGCACACACGCACACGCGCACGCACGCACGCACATGCACACAGAAATAAACTTTTCTTGCCGACTTCTGCTAATAATCTATGAACACTGCAAGTATGAAAGTAAACGGAAATCATCCGACACAAAGTCTAACGTTTTTGATCAACAAAAAAGATAAAAAGGTTTGCTCGCTGGCGTAAGTAATGCAGAATTGAAAAAATTAAAGATCTATCCTGCATTGTTGGAATTGAATCAGGGCAAGTGCTCCTTGCCCTCTTATTTGGGCGGGAAAGTAAAATGAAAAAATGCCCATCTTAACAAAATGAATCATGGACTTAATTGCTTTCTAAATTCTATAAAATTTAGGTGGGTTTCAATGGATAACTTATTTATTGTTGTGGCCGTGATAAACGTGAATGCATAGTTATTTAATTTGTGCGCTTTTTTAATGCATGTCCATTTGAAGCTGATAAATTGATCACCACAATCTTTTGTAACAATTGCACGCTTTACCCCAGACATTACTGTCTGGCTAATTGTTTGTGCAAACAGCACATCACAAGCTCCAGAAAAGAATGGCTCGCAACCAGGTATGTGGAAGTGGAAGCAGAAGCTAGAAGCAGAAGCGATGGAAGCGGTCCTTTTTCTGCGGAAGCGGAAGCGCAAAAGTTCTACCGCTTCCGCTTCCGCATAGGTTATTTGATTTGAGAGTAACTTGGCAAAAAAGTTTTGTCCATTTCCCGATGTGAATTAAACGGCGAAGTTGCACTATAAGTCTGAATGAACGTGCGATATTAGTAGCGCGAGAGAACAAGAAAAAGTATTACTAGCATCACATTTTATAACGATTACGGGTAAGAAAAAGGTAGTTTGAACAATGAAACGTAGCTAATAAAATGATGATTTGATTAAACTTAACCAACCTTGGTTACGTAATTGAAAACGTTGAAAAAGAATTTACTTACGACGGAAACAACTTGATCATTCTACATCAATATTCTTCAACAGGGGTTTCGCAAAACATACAGTTGTGTTCCGTAAGTTTTATGGGTTTTGTGAGGGGACCGCGAAGGTTCTTCGTTTATTACTAGTATTTATTTCAGTATATTGATTTTTTATTTGTCGTGATGTTCCGTGCATATAAATAACGTCTGAATTTGCTAACTCTCTTTGATACGTAATAGTGCATCTGTAATTTCAATTTTGCTGTTGTTGTTGTTGTATTTGTTACCCGACCCCTTCCAAAAGATGGTGGCATGGCGAAAGACCATGGGGCCCCAGAAGCCGGGCAACTCACTAGGGCCTGGACCAGAGGTTGTAGAGAGACAGAAAATTGGCAAGAAGCAAGCGGCGCGAAGAGTCTGTAGCTGGACAGTGCAGAATGAGATGGGAGGTATTCTGGGACGGGTGTCCGCAGACGCTGCAAGAAGAATTCTCGATTCTGCCAATCTTACAGAAATAAGAGCTTAACAGTAGGCTGTGTCTGTTGCAGCAAAAACAGAGAGAACACAGCGAGCGTGACGTAGGCGCACAAGTTCCTCGGTGGAAATCGAGGGATTCTGTATGTCAAAGAACTTTGATGAGACAGTACGTCTCCAGTCCAATAAAAGAGAAGAGTGGATACGAGAGAGAAGACGAGAGAGACTACAAGGGATTGCTGAGGGCACGAGTAGCGCTCCCCGTCTGGCCAGCTCATCAGCCGCGTCGTTCCCCGGGAGAAACAAGTGTCCGTGGATCCATTGTAGCCTAATAATAAAGGAGGAGAGAGAAGACAGCTCCTGCCAGATCTGCCACAGAGATTGAGATAAGAGGAAAGACGAAGGAGAGGACAAAGTGGCAAGGACAGAGCGAGAGTCAGATAGGAGAAGAGAAGTGGCAGACTTGTTGGTGCTGCCGAGACCAGCAAAGAGCTTGCAGAATGGCGCAGGCTCCAGCGAAAACCTTGAGCATACTGAGCCTGCTGAAAAGAAAAGAGCGGCCTCAGTGCCATAGAGAGAGCAGTTGGCAAGTACGCCAGAGCCGTATTTGCCAAAATGGAAAGGAACAGAGCCGTCTGTCAAAAGCACCAGATTGTAAGAAGGGCATTCAGTGTCAGAGAAGCAAAGAGAGCAGCAGCAGACGAAAGAAAAAGAGACGAGTATTCCTCTGAAGAAGGACAGTGAGAGTCAAAGTAAAAGACAAAATCATCCCCAGGAGGTTTCCGAAAATTGAAGGAAGGGAGACGTTCGTTGGGGCGAAAGACCGCAGAAAGAGGGACGGCTAGTAGAGTTCGTAGATAATCAGAACCCAGGTCCTGAAGCACCTCCCAGGAGCAAGATAGGGCGAGAGAGCAGGGGGCAAAAAAGATGTTAGGGGGGGAGCGACTGCCAGAAGAGCGATGGAAAAGAGTAAGTATATCAGGGTCATTGAGAGGGAGGAGATCAAAAGAGATGACCCAATTGAATACTTCCTTCCCATGGGGGTCAGAGGTACCTTTTGAGTCCCAGAGGGGGTGATGGAAATTGAAGTCCTTTAGAATGAAGAGATATCTGTAGGTGTGAAGAATGGAGAGAAAAAAGAACTCGGTTCTGCTATCCGTCTCAGAAGAGCGAATAAGGGGAGCATAAACATTAAAGAATGAGAGCGAGGAGGATTCGTTAAGAGAGATGTTGATTCCCACATAATTAGAGTAGGGGTCAAGCGAAAAAAGAAAGGAGGTAGAAAGTTCAGAGAACGATAAGCTCTGTCTGACGAAAATGTTGACGCCGCCACTAGCGTGTGTAAAAAATGAAAAAGTGTATGAAAAAATATTAGTAGAAAAAATACCAGACCCGGAGTGGGTGCAATTAGATCTTAGAGTAGAGAATTCAGGGATCCGAAAAAAGGAAAATGAATTAAGGTTAGATTCCTGAATACAAATAAGGTCAAAAAGATGAGACAAAATAAAGTGTAGAAGTTTAGTGCTCCTAGCTCGGAGACCCCAAGCATTCCATTGAAGAACCCGGAGGCAGTCAGAAGGAGAAGAGGAAGCAGGAGGCGTAGAGAAACAACCAGGAGCATGAGGTGGTGGTGAGGGTGCAGACGGAGAAGATACAAAGTGGCGGAAAAAGGATAAAAGGTTTCAAGGCGAGGGTGGGGCGAGAGTACTGCATTAGCAGAGAGAGGGTCAGATGGGCCAGATTGAGCAGCAGAGGTATACAAGCTGGGGAAGTCCGAGGAGGAAGTCACTGTGCTGGTAAGTGTGGGATATCCAGAAGAAGCAGGGACGCAGCAGGGAGGGCAGCTCCAGAAGTGAGAGCTGCTAAGAGTTCTGAATCTAGAAAAGGAGAGTAGTGAGCACTTTGAATGAACCTATTTGGAGCAGATGTACCATTGCACTGATCTACCCCGCCAGGCCACATTTCCAGCGCACGCTAAACAGGGAAAGACGGGGAAAGGGTTAGGATGAACGTTGACGCTCTTCAGGAGAAGGAGAAGAACGAGAAGACGGCCAAGAAAAAGGCAGGAAAAGAGAAAAGACAGTCGGCCAATTTTGAACAAGCTGCCTGCTGTCCTTTTGTGGTCGTTTAGGGGACAGCACGGCGAAAAAATGGTTTGTGTGAGGGGAGTGACCGGGGTGACTGGAACCCTCGGGAAAGCCAATAGCCATTTTGACCCAACCCAAACGAGGTAGGGGATCGCATCACCACGTTGAGACGGCTGTTTATTGGTGCAGTTCAATTTTGTCCGCTTGATATGGGAATATAGGACAAAAATTTCGCACTTTACTATTCAAAAAGGTTAGAGTCAATACGTGTTTTGAAAACGGACAGAAGGTCCGTACTAATGATTAGAGTTAAAGTTAACTCAAAGTCAGAATTAGTTGAGGATGGAGAGGGAAAATCCGCGCTATATCGTGTAATTTGTTCTTGTAACGACAGGTTATTCTCGAGAGCTGTAATATGTAGTCATACGGTTTAGATCTGAGAAGCATTAGGTTAACTGTTAAAAAAGTTGTTATACTTAGTGAAAAACTTGTAACAACTGTTTATTTGTTGAAGTGTTCAATTATTTTTGATGTGTAGTAACGAAATATTTGATTTTCCTACAAGCAGTTTGTGATTTCTAAATTTTTGTTAGTGGTTGTTCCGTGACAAACGCGAAAGTACGTCTGAGGTTTTGCGATGACAAAAAGGTTAATGAGCACTGTTCTACATTCAACACGAGTTCTAATATCTAAGAAAAAGAAACACAGAGTAGTTCGGAACAATAAGCTAAAGCGAAGTAGGTAAAGTAACAGCAATATATGAAGGTTTTTGTCTCCTCAAAATGATAAAGTGTAGGAGAAAGTAGGCTCCAGAGCCACAAAAGTTAAAAAATTGTCAACGGTCGTTTTCTAGTTTTTGCCAGTGGAAGCGATAGGTGTGGAAGGCGAAGCGGTTGACGAAATAGCCTATTCATCCGTGCTTGTAACGGTTTTGGCGGAGGGGTTAAAAGAAGCAATAAACGAATTACATACAAATAATTAAATTTTTTCTGGTCGGAATAATCCAGGGGTGGGTAAACTACGGCCCACGGGCCGCATGCAGCCTGCCAGAGCATTTTGTGCAGCCCGCCAACACTTGCTGAAACTTCCATATGTCTTATTTAAGATGACAAGGGGAGGAACACTTGCCGCATTAAAGAACCCAAAACTTTGGAAGCCATCATTAAAAGAGCCACTATACAATTCTTAGTTTGAATTAACGCATTTTCCGTCCAAATAAAGGGTGATGGCCTTCTTTTTGGACACCATCACTTTCAAAGCCATGTAATACAACATTGCAAGAAGTTATCGCAAGATTTTAAGCCAAAGCAACGTCTTGCATTGTATACGGCTATTGCAAGATATTAAGCACTGGCTCTCGGCCACTTTTGAATGGTCAGTGCGGCCCTCCGACAAAAAGTTTACCCGCCCCTGGAATAACCCATCTCATCTAATTTAGGACAACTTATTAAGCACAAAATAAATAAAAAGTATGTGGCACTTTAAAATGATCTTGGGGTAGTTTAGACATCTGCTATAAATGGATATTTTTTCGATTGGCGTCTAGCATCCTATCAAAATTTTTTAAAAAGAAAAGCATGAAGACAAATCAGCATACGCAGTTATTTTGAAAAAACACAAATTAAAAAGTGTTTTCTTTTGCCAATCAGCCGGGCAGGGACTATTGCACAATACCTTTTCCCAGATTTCGCTAGTGAATGTGAGCCATAATTTGAATACGAAATATGAGCTTAAAAATATGCGGCTGCTGTGATTTAACATGCTGCAAGCAATTCGACCCTGAACTGGAAGTCTCTCTGTTACCAGGTTCGCTCTCGGCCTCCACACATTGCTCTCGAGCTAAGTAATCTTCGGAACGACCTCTACTTTTAGATAAGTGGCCATGGCACATATTCACTGAGGTTAGCCTAAATGGTCAAGACTAATGTTGAAGACGTCGGTCTCGATCGCAGAAGGTTGCTGATTTAAACCTAGACTGGGCCATAACTAAGATTCTTTAATAGTGTTAGTCACAGCCTACGTTCTTTCTGCTCAGCCTTAAAAAGATAGTGTGAAGAAAATTTTGACATGTTTGCTCGTTGCGCATTTGCGAAAAGCACTTAACGGATTTCATATAATTTTACATGCTAATCAGGAGATGTGGCTGGGCTGCTCATTTGTGCCGGTGATTCAGTTTAACTAAACACTGGAAAACCGAATACAATCTCTTATGCATTAATGGACAAAGTAGTTTAATAACAGGCGATAATGTAAATTTTTTCTCCTGAAGCGCAGGTTTTGTTAGGAGACTGACGAAATGTTTGTTTAGGCTGCGTTCGTACTCAAGTCTCGAAACAGGTTCAAGAACTCGTCTCCAAAACTTTTGCATTCAAATATAAGAGGAATGTACGTTTATATTAATCAGTTTCAGCTGCCCGAAACAAAATTTTTGTAGTGAGCAAACGTTAGGAAGTCGCGAGACCTCGACTCACGTTTCAAGTTTGAAACCTCCAAAAATTACCGGTTTCGAGATTTGAGAACTAGTTACAAAGCAAAATTTCAGTATGTGGTAATATGTTAAAGATGCATACTGGATGTACGTGTACGGGACAATGGGCAGAGGTCGTCAAAGAATTCTAAAAGTATGCTTAAGTAAAAGTGATGTTACTTGGCCAAAAAAATACTCAATTAAAAGCAGAAACTAATGATAAGTATTTTTGTTGGAACAAAAGAAAAAAGTAGTTCAGAATTAAATTAATTATGTGGAGAAAGTAGAAAGTACTTTTATTTTTTGGCAGTTTGCATTGTATCTCTCTAAACTAGCGGTTCTCAGTAGGAGTTGCCGGCGCCAAAACAGAAAAGAAAAGATTTTCCAAAGACGCAAACTTCTCTACCAATTTGTAGCTTAATTTACATGACCGACCAAGCTCTAGGATTACGTTTATGGTGCAGGCAATAGTGTCATTGTAAAAAACGGTCCATCATGACAGAAATTATGTTGGGGATAAGACCATTTTTTGAAGACATTCAAAAACCGTTTCCTTAATTTAGGTTGATATTTTTTTCTTTTAAAGTGCACTTTGTAAATTTAGGTTAAAGACCTTTTTTTCTGAAAAATTTTTTACTTTGGGTTGACACTTTCGGAATCCGTCCTGGGTGGTACAAATTATGATAAAAGGAGAGGGGAAGTTGATTTTTTTTATTCAGGAAGTGTCATTTTATTCAAATGACAAACGGAGATCCGCTGATCCAGACCTAAATTCTATAACATAGCCCAAACACTTTGGCTCAATTCTTGTAATTGCTACTTTTTCTTGTAAGTCTTTTTGATTATATTCTTGCACTATTGTCTTAGGTTTTTAACAGAACGTTCACTGATCTTTAAAAGTTATTGAAAAACGGAGCGATTCGATGATACTAATGTCCTATTATTAAAAAAAAAAAATTGTATTTTCTTGTTATTTAAATTTTATCTCACAAAAACCAGAGGCAAATGATGTAGTCAGCATAGAGTTTGTGAGGGATTAAGAGCAAAATTTTTTATCTCTTGGATCACATTTTTGGTGATGATCTTTCTTTCATCATTTTTAGACCCTAGAGAATTTTTGTGGGAATCAGTGATATTGAGCAAATTTGAAAATATTTGCTGAGGCTGATTCTACGTGATAACCTTTTTAGAGGGTACAGAAGTATTCACCAAAAAAAAAGAACTTTTATAAATCTCTTGGAAGAGTAATTGTTACCCCTGCTCCTTTCTGGGCTAGATTAGTTGCCGCTTTGAGAATAAAATAACGTATGCTTAGGAAGATAAAACAAACAGCGAAAAATCAATCAGTGTAGCATATTTGAATGTACTTCAGGTGCAAAAACTTTTCAAAATTAAAAGGTCACTGGCAATAACTCATCGCACCTTGCCAAGTAAGCATTAAACATTAGTTTGCCTACCAGTT
Source organism: Trididemnum clinides (assembly GCA_963675345.1). Classification (NCBI taxonomy): domain Eukaryota; kingdom Metazoa; phylum Chordata; class Ascidiacea; order Aplousobranchia; family Didemnidae; genus Trididemnum; species Trididemnum clinides. The sequence goes on along the minus strand of OY776304.1, from coordinate 19,233,744 downwards.
GGTTTTTTAAAATCAAACCAAAAATGGCTAACTTTAATAAAGAATTCACAGAAGATTTAAACTTGAATCTAAAGCTGTTTTTTATGCCAGCACACCGCATTCCAATTGAACAGACATCAAATTTTAAACATCTACTTAAGTAAAAGTTGCAACTACTCAAGTAGCGTTACTTCCTACTCAATCTACTTCAATAAAAGTGGAAGTAATAAAAATATAACAATTCAAGTAAGTAGCTTGTTACTGAGAAACCTACTTAAGTAGAACTATTAATACTTCGTTATCCGACCACCTCTGGCAACGAACGAACGGAGAAATAGGCGTATGGGGTAATGGCTGCATGCGCAATGGGCGTATGAAACAATGGGTGGATGGCAATGAGTGCATGGGGCTACGAACAAGTGGAAAAGCATATGGGCAATGGGAAAATAGGGTAATGACCACGTGGTGCAATGATTACATGTGGTAATGGATATGTGAGGCAATGATAACATGGGATAATGGGCATATTGGGCAATGGGATGGGGCATATGAGAAAATGAACGTGTGGAAAGAAATGAGCGTGTAGAACAATAGCCACAATAGGCCTATTGAGATATAGGCCTAAAAACAAAAAGGCGTAGGATACAATGAGTGCATGGGACTGAGGCAATGGACCTATGGGATAATGGCAACAAGCAATGGACGCATGAAACAATGGATGTATGGGGCATATGGACATATGGGCGTATGGAGTAATGGACTACGGGAAAATGGATGTATAGGAAGAAAGTGCCATATGGAACTATGAGCAGATGAGGCAATCGGCATGTGGAGTCTTGGGTGTATAGGGCAATGAACGTATGGGCCAACAGACTTGAGGAAAAAAGGGCACATGGGGAGAAGGACATACAGGCCAATGGGTGTTTAGAGCAGTGGCTGCACATGGCAATGGGCATATGGGGCAATGAGCAGATGGGAAAATGGTCGGATAGGACAACGGGTATATGGGGCAATGAGCGTATGGACAATGGATATGTGTAGTCATCTTTTAATCCCCATCACCATGTCCAATTGCCAGTCCCGACACGCCCATTTTACCATTTGTCCATTTCTTCCACATCTCCATTTTCTCATACGCCTATTTCTCGATATGCCCATTGCCTTCTATGTCCATTGCCCCAGATCCCAATTGTTGCATAAGTTCTTCGTAGGCCTAGCCCTTGTCAATGATCAAGAGAAATGCTTTGTGATTGAAATTCAACTTCAAAATCAAGCAGTATTTTCATTGCCAAACGTGATCTTCGTGAGTCACGCTGTTCGCACTCAATATCAGGTAACAAAACTTCGTCAAAAAACCTGCTTTAAATACCATACATGGTTTCCTTCGCTCTCTTCTAAACATGATAATGTTTTTGCACAGGAACAAATTTTTCTTCCTGGCGGCAAATACTACTACGTGCGAACGCAACCGTAGTTTAGGCAAATTGGTTCTTTTGAAATATTTGTAAGATGTGCTGGTAAATACAAGGTAAAACAATGCAGCATTTGCAGAGTTACTCACTGCCAATGTATGTAGGGAAACGTTGAAAACACCTAGTAATGCCTTTGTGTGAAGCCTGCAGTGAAACCAAGTGAGTTCACAAATGTTCATAAATTGTCAAATTAAGAAAGCCTGTCGGACAAATAATCAAATGTTCTCCTGTTTTAGAAAAAATCGAAATTAGTTTTGTGTTTAAATAAAATGAATATATCTTTATTGTATCACTGCTAGCAAAAAGGTAATATTTTTTGCCTTTAATCAAGGACGTAAAAAAAGGGAAAAACGAAAAATACATGTCTTTCCTCCCGGCAAAGTTCTCATAAAAAGCCATATATAATTCAAACTTTTAATAACTTTTTGCTTTGGAAAATACTCTTAATATTGTAAAAAATTTCCCACTTTTTTCAAAATTTTTGCTATTCTGCTTTTTTCTCTTTTTTAAATTAAAATTTTGACTGCTGCTCTGCATTTAATGCCAACTAATCAAAATTAGCATATATAAGGCAGAACTTCTAGTTTACTCTTTGATATAACTTCGTAAGAAAAGATTTTGCCATGACCAAAGTTTGGCAACCCACGCTTCGAAAATTCCGTTCCGCTGATCAACTTACCAATGCTATTTTCAGCTTGGGTTTTCCAAACTGGCAAAAGACTTTTGAACAAAGTCAAAGCAAACACAGTTGAAAACTGTAAAGTTTAAGCCATAAAAAAAAGCAAGTAAATTTAGGCGTGCAAACAAGATTTTGTAACAGGAAAGGCAATCTAAAACTGAAAAAAGTGTTTTTTGAAAAGCAGTTGAGTGTAGTTTGAATTGAGGCAGTGTGACAGAACTGAGCTGGGCTCCCTTTTATTAGGGAAGCTTTTTACCTGTTCACATTCGTACATGTGTGGGGTCAATGTAGTTAAGAGTGACAGGTCGATTCTACAAAACTTTTAAATCGCAATGATACTGCTAGTAGTTTATAATGCCTGGATCAGTTTCTTTAACGCTGCGTTTGCATTGCACGAAACTGGCTAATTCTAAGCGTGTTAGAAAAAGGTTTTTACAAGCTTATGCATAACCGAAAGATATTTGTTTTCTGTTTTGGACGAAAATAAAAAAAAACATATAATTATTTGAAAAACAAGCCTTACATACGGGTTTGTACGACGATTTAAAATGATAAATTTTCAAAAATTGTTGAGTCAGTTGTTGGTCTTTGTTTGAGTCCAAAATCACTTTCTTCCATAAAGAGCCACAAATTTTAAAGTATTATTTGAGATGATAACGTCATTATGATGTCATTGATCCCTTGTCACGCTCACCCAATTGATGTGATCAATCGCGCATAGTTTTACATTTTACGCCCAATAGTTTCGTAAGAGTTCAATTACGTACATTCAAAAATGTGCTTGTCATGTTTGAGTAAAGCAGCAAAAAAATTTAAAACCGCTTTATTTAGATAACGGACCAGAACCATGTTTATTGACTCTTTTAGAGACAGTTCGAAAAAATTCTCGGATTTTGAAAAGGGCAAATTTTTTAAAATAGATTTTTCAAATAAGTATGAATCCATCTTTTTTTAGTTAGGCCTTGGAATCTGTAATGTAACAAGGTTTGTTAGAAGAGGTTTGGGAGAGCATAATTTGCCATCTACTTAAGATCTTTTCTTAAAACCCACTTTAAATTTCTGACTTTGATGAAAACCTTTATTTTAACAAAAACATTACTTGCAAACTTAAAATAAAATTAATTTTTTTTGCTTTATTGTCAATACCAAAGGTGGGCGCCATTTCCCTCTTTAATATACATTACAACTAAATCATAACCTGTTGCATTAACCTGTTGTTCATAACTTCAAAAAGAAGAAATATCAATAAGCTAATTTAATAATACTAAAATCATTACCAAGTATTTTCTTGTAACTTAAATGGCATGTTAAACACTTACCATGCTATGTTAAATGGGTTATCTACGCTAAGTGTTTGTAAACAGGCACAAGAACAACAAAACCATTTAGTTTATTAAACAATGACCTACTACAACACAAGCGGGGACTTTCAACAACGGCAGAGTGGCACGCTGAATTGAGCGTTATGGTTGTCGTTGAAAGGTTGCGAGTTGAACTCTTAGGGCATTATGTCCCATGGCCAAGTGGAATTGGCGATTGCTTGCAAGCTCATGTGTCAGATTTAAACTATATTTATGCTTGCGTTTTACTGGCTGGCACCGATCGCAACCACCATTTGCCGAGGTCTACTAACCCAAAACCCGTGTTTTCATTCCGCAGTCTCCAAACTCTTCGCTCGTCTTACGTTCGATGAGATGAATAAATTTCGCCACGCCAATGTATTTGATGCTGAGGCCTAAAACCAAAATCGTACACGCATTTAATCCTGGGGAATTTACATGTCAAATGCACTCATCTTTTTCGCGGCTTTTGGGTTAAATTTACTGTAAATAACAATCTACCCTACTCTTTAAATTAAGGCTTAGCGATGTGACGAAGGTTAGAAAATGTTAATTAAGCTTCAGGAAAATATTTCGTTGAGCTTTAGTCAACTACTAATTAGCTTAATGTTAAATCCTTTTTTGAAGTTACAACACGCTTGTGCTCAAAATAGAACCAGACGCATTACAAACAAATTGTTTATAACTTCAAAACAAAGGATTTCAACAACGTAGGGCAAGCAGAATGAGCTATTTCTTTGTAACCAAATTAACCTAATCAGTGTAATCACTTTAAATGCTTATGTGCATACATCGTGATATTGCTTATATTTAATGGGTTGTATAACTGTTACTATAAATAAACGATAGCACAATAAAAATCTTTGTATCCTAACCAAAATTTTACAATGTTTTTACTGGAGGTTACATACGTAAAGCACACCTCCCAGACATTTGAAGCTGTTCAATCTTTCAAATTGATATTATTGCCCAGTATTTTCAATTACCAAAAAAGTGCCAACCATGACATAAGATTCAGTAGCGTTTTTGAAAATTAATTTGTGAATAAAGTGGAGGCCAATATCGTTAAGAACATATACTATAAACGTTTTTCCAAAAATTACGCTTTGTGTCATTTTTCCTAGCACTCGAAATTTCACAGCGTTTAAAAAGATGTTGCATAATTTCCCCGAAATTTTACTCTAAATGTGAGTTGATGGGTTGCAAAAATCTTCTGATTTCCTTTGCGGGTTTTGCAAATTTTATTGACAGCGCAATCGAATGTTTGGAGCGCAGTTTATGGAGGCAATGATTGTGCGTTTACTCCTCAAAACAGTTGCGCTCTTCGGTTCTGGGAAAAGGCGCTGCACGTTGATTTCTCTGCTGGTTGCACTGCTAGTGATAGAAACGCACAGAAAAAGCAGTATCCGTAGCTCCGAAGTGGGTCTAAACAACAATGCTGTTTCTGTATAACTTAAACAAGGTTTTTGTGCGAGTGGAAGTTAAAATTGACTCGCAACTAATTCGACAAAACAAAACAAAATTGCTCAAAGATTTTTTTTTGAATTATTTTTAGCGGAAAAAAACGAAAAAGTTGTAAAATATGGTCTTGAAGTGTGCAAAATGCATTTTTTTGATAGAAAGATTTTGCACATAGTGATGGAGATTTTTGCTTTCTTTTATCTTGATAGAAACTAAAATTACCGTTTTTCTTATGGATTTAACCTATTGCTGAATGGGCTTTTGGTGCCACTACAGCATTTGATCTATGTGTTATGAAACATCCTATAATCATTATTAATCTTTACTCGCAATCTTAATCCTAAAGCTAAATTTAGCTCCAATTCCTACCTTTACCCTAGTCCCTAGGTATAGATTACCAGCTGTATTAGTAATATACACCTAGATTACTTACGATATCAGCATCGCGCTGTTTTGCAATCTGTTTCTCGCTAACTGGCCGAACAGAATGTTACTTGTCACAAAATATGTAGGACAGACGGGAACTGGGACTAGTGGTCATCATGCTACGTCGGCCAGAGGCATTTATCTAAGCCTCGTAGGGAATCAGAATGCCCGAATGGTTGACAAACCAAGTTTGCTTACAGAGAAGAGAAAGCGAAACAAAATCATAAAAACTTTTTGTACCCATTCTTACCATGAAAAAAACGTGTACCGTTAATATGTTTTGCAGAGATTCAGATGTAACAATCATTGATCAACATAATGTTTCCGTGTCTTCTACTTCCTCTTGTGTTTGCTGAGATCCAAAAAAGAGAGGAAGAGTTAAATTAAAGCAAAACCATACAACAAACCAGCTAATTGCAACTTCGCTTGTGATGCTGGTGACAGACCCAGAGTAAAATTTTAACAACAAAGTGAAAGCGGCTAGTATAGGAAGACAGGACATAACATTGCGGAAGCGCAACTACAAAAGTAGAGGATGCTTACTTGAACAGCGAAATCAGCTTGGGCTCTTAGTAGCTACGTTGCAGCAGAAAGGAATGATTTATTAAAATATGAAATTAGGAACTCAAACTAAATATTTCAATAGTTGGTTTTTCTGATGTTTCAATTTGATTTTTACGTGACCAAAATTGAAGCGGTAAACAGTGACTGCTCTAACTCTAGCAAAGTGACCAACCTTTTCAATGCTTTGGATTCTTTAGGACTAAGAGTAACCTGCACTTTATCACAGCGGCTTTCATTATTTGAACGTGATTCCACTCTCGAAAAGGGCTTTCACCTACCAGTTGCTTCTTAATTTTTTATTTTGAAATGCAATAAAAAGAAAACGCAATACAAAAGTTTTGAAAGATATGGGCCGGTTTTCTGATGTGATAATTTAATTTACTGTTTTTATTCAAGACATTCTGATGCTTTTATATTGAACAGTATGCTAAATATTTTCATCCTAGTGGGCTTTGTTTTGAGTATTTATGTGTAAAGCGATGGATTATAATCTTGCAGATGACAGTGACATGTAAATTAATTGAAAAAACAAAAAATTACTTTGGGTTTTGTGAATACCAAATAGTTTATGAAAGTTCATAAGCCAATTATTATTATAATTTAAAACGGAACAGAAAGCCTGATAAGTTGATTTCATTGTGGTAAAACAGCTCTTTGCAAACACTTTTTTTCAGTCAATGGGACCAGATGGAAGTTACATAACTATAATGCATTTGTTGCTGCTGCAAAAACAGAATTCTTACGTAATTACCGAAAGGCTGTAAGTTTTGTGATAGAGGCGTTGTAGCTGAGCATATAAATTGTTGATAACCATCTCGGATCCAGAGAATATACTATACAGGAAAAGCCGTTTCTTTTGCGGTACGCAACAAGTTCTTGAAATCCTTTCTTAAAAAATAGTATATACCGTATTTGACGGCATACAAGAGCACTTTTTCCCAAATCTTTGCTCAAAAAATTGTCTTGCATCTAATATGCGAAGTTGAGATTTTACTTGACTAATCTTCTCCCTGACGATCATTAACTTAGCTTATGATCGGTACTTCTTTCACACTTTACTCGATGCATCATTATTTTGTTGCTGGTATCATCATTAAGTACTTCCAAAACGCATGTCAATCGAAAAATTGAAAGCACTCTAACCTGTGAAGCTGTAATGCATGTTTTTAAACATCAGCTAATTGTAATTCTGACTCGATGGCATCTGACGGTGATGAGTAAAACTACGGGATATTTCTGTAATGTGCTGCTAAATTGCTTTCAACAATATATGCTTTAATACACAAAAAACTTTTTCCTGAATCTGATCTGCTGAAATTGGAATGAGTTTTATATGCCGTCAAATGCGGTAGTTTTTTTGAGTCATCCAGAGAGAAAATTTGTCGTTTTACATTTTGTCTAAATCTATAGAAATTATAGATGGTTCTAATAGAACCGGTGCTGGATTTGATAAGCTTCTTTAAGTCAGAAGCGCAATCGAGTAGAAAACGTTCTGTTTTATGACGAATAGTATAACGCGCTGGTTTATGGCGACAATGATTAAACAAATGATCACACATTCAAATTTCGCAATGACTGTATTGTTAAGCTCTTGAAATAAAAACTTTAAAATCATTTTCTTTGTTTGGCGGAAATTTATTGAAAGAAGCGGGAAATTTATTGAAAGCAAAACATCACGAAATATAAGCAACTTATTGAAACTATAAACTTTGAAGCAAATCTGGACAATTGTTTTATGCTAAACGTTTCTGATGTTGTCGTACGATGAGAAAAGATAAAAGTGTTTAAATCAAAAAAGAAAGATGTTCCGAAACTGTCCCTTCAGCAGCTTTTTGAAATGTTTGTTAATATAAGGAAATCCCAATGGGCCTACCTATGTGTATGCAACATATGCTATGCATCTTTCAAAAACTTTGAATTGACCCCTAAATATCTTAGGTAGGTTCCTACTTGGAAACCATTAAACAACACTGTTGTTCGAGCTCCGTCATTGATTTGTCACATTTCTGCTTACCCGGGTTTTAGTACCTTGCACAAAATCCCGTGATTGACTGCGTCATATTGTATGCAAACTAGCATGTCAACTTTTGTCTTCCATTATGTTGCATGCTAATTGAAGTTTTTTTTCACTTCTTAAATAACTCCTGCTCTGTAAAAACGCGGCGATGTAGCGGTTGGAGCGATTAGTTGAGACAGCTGGCAGACTTGGGCTTATCTTCCTACCAAAGATTTTAGAAACGGTATTCATGCTTCACAACTGTCCTGCTTGGTGCTCTGCAACATGAGTAATGTGGAGACAGTGGCTTGTTTAGGAGGAAAAGGAGTAAAGAGCAATGCATCCCCTAATCGATATGACAGGAGCAAAAAAATGTAAAAAAGAATCACTTTCCAGTGGTTGAAAAGGGTCTTCAAGTTTGTTATGACTCCATAATGATCAAAACAAACGCTTTGAATAAGTTGATCTTCAAAAACAAAGATATTGAATTTGAGAAAAAACAAGCGCACGATTCCAACTCCCAGTCTCGGTAAAAACTTTTGGTTGGTCAGAAATTTGTTTAGATATCATGCTCAGTCGATCTCGTGTCCCTCTGACGAAAAAATTTTTCTAAACGCTCCAGTATGTGAAGAGCGAAATATGAACCTTTACTTGGTCATGATCAAAAACATATCCTGGCTCCAAAGAACGCTGCGATTGAAAAGTAGCAAAAGATAACCATTTTGTATTACTTAGCATCTCAAACTGGAATTCTAGGTTTTACTGTTGATTTTTAAAAGAAAGAAAGTCAAGCTGCAGTTGACATCCGCTGCTCTATCGCTTAGACCATTTTGTTCAAAGTTTGAGCTTGATGTCAAAATTTTTATTCAGACCGTTATTGGATTATTTACAAACTTTTTAGGGAAACCAGCAACGGTTCAACCTGCCTCCTAGGCTGTTCTAATGCAAGAAAACAGTGATAAGTTATGAAGGATAAAAGCGTGCTAGTTAACTTTGCCTTACAACAATTCTTGTCGAAAAGAAGTACACAAAACATCTCAATCAAAAGGACTTGATTTGTGGCTGATTGCTCCAGCATTGTTCTCTAAAACCAGTGTAAATATGTATTGAACAAATAAGCATACGGAAAGAAAGCAATAAAAATTCTTTCTTAAGAAATTCATTTGAGGATTCAAAGTAATAACAACAAGTTAAAATTTCCAAGCAAACATTCTGGAATAAAAATCATTTTAAATCGATTTTCTTGTCGGAGAAAGTCATATTGATGGTTTAACCGAGACCGATTTTAGCGCCGTTTTACAATCCTATCTCCCGCTGCTCCCAAATATATGTACTTTCTGCAGTAAAGCCTTTAGGATTCTCATTCAGTTACAAGCAGTAAGGTCGGCCTGTTAAGAATCTTGTTGAAGTAATATCGGACTTGAGTACCACTTGTTTGTGTACTTGTGGGTTATCTGTCACCACTTTTTTTAAGCTGAAAGGGCAGTGTACACTGTAGGGCCAGGCCCGGTATGTAAATGTACGGGGCAGTGTACACTGGAAGGGAGTGTACAGGGTGGGGGAGTGTACACTGCCCCGTACATTTACATACCGGGCCTGGCCCTACAGTGTACACTGCCCTTTCAGCTTAAAAAAAGTGGTGACAGATAACCCACAAGTACCCTTGTTTGATTATAAGCACGTCAATCTTTTACACCGTTGCAAAGCCATGACATATTTCAGTTTGCTGTTGCCCAATTACGGAGACGCGGTTTCAGACAAACGTCAATTTTTAGTGCAATCGTTTTGAAGGCGGTTTTAAAGTCATTGTTTTTCTGAAAAAGCATAAACAGAATCACCTGCAAACCACAAGTTAAGTGATGGTTGCGCGCTCAAGCGTTACTTGATACATTGATGCGCGCTTAAGCGTAACTTGCTAGCTTGCAATTGACCACTGCTCTATCTAATGACGCTTTCTGAATTTTTACTTTTAAATAAATCCTTCTTACTTTCTTCGAAGCAAAGCTTGTTGTATTATCGTTATTCGTAGCTAAGAGCTTGGGTGTAGAAAGTCACCAAGCATGAAGTTTTCCCATGAAACTTGGTTCTTCTCGTCTATTTATGAAGGCTACTTACTGCGTTGTCCTGATCTCACTTTCAACTTTGCGTCTCTAATAATAAAATAGGCAAAAGTCTAAACTTTCTAATGATAAAATAGACGTTTTCTAATAATATAAGAGACAGAACTCTAAACTTTCAGTTTGTTTTCATATGCTTTATTTCTAGGCGTAAACGGTGTTTATTGTATAAAGTCGGACAACAAGAAGCGGTAACAAAACGCGATTATCAGTGAAGTTACATAATGCTACATAACTGTACTACAGTACAGTCAGTACCCTACTCTATGCTTCCTTGTTCAAAGCGGTTTTTTGTTTGAGCACTTTTGAGTTTTGCATTGATAACGCCATTCACATTGAGAAATCAATTTTGTTAATAAAAGCAGAAAAACATGATTGACTGATTTTTCGAAAACTTGTGTCGAAGGTTAATTCTGGTCCACACTTAAGCCATTTCAGGCCAATTGAGGCTTAATTCTTGGTTTGCTTCATTTTGGTTTAGTCGTAAGCCGCGCCTGCTTCAGTGAAGATCAGGCTTCACATTTTTTTAATACATTGGCTCTCAAACTTTTTTGTTGCGTTGCATATGAAAACGCTTGCCAGACTTAGGACGCACCAGTTAGTATCCTGAGGTTTTGGTTCGCCTTTCTGCAAAATAAAAGTCACCCACATCTCAATAGCTGTCGTTACACTCGTGAGATCTTGTTTTAGTTTTGACATCTTCAATGGTAAAACTTGGCTTTTCTGAGTTTATAACTCATTTTTCCTTTTTTCCTCCATTTCACTTCTGACAGCCTTAGTTTTTATTGAGTTTGCGCCAATTTATACTAAAATTGTGCAAGTTGATTCTTAACGATGAGACAATGATCACAACAGCGTATTGATAACACTGTTGACAAAATACTGTCATTGATTATGAGTGTTAGAAAAACAAAAACATGGAATCTGTGTTCATAAATCTTTTGACGGAGCCCAAGTGAGGATTATTGGCGCAAAACCAAATTGTGTTGTTGTTGTTGTTGTGATTACCTTTCCTCTTCTTCGGGATGGAGCTATGGCACGAACGGCAATTCAGGTTCATGCCGTCAACCTAATTGAAATTAGGCTAGGCTAGAGGAAAGATAGCAGCCCATCTTGAACCAGTCATGAGTGGCCCGTAGCCCCACCACCAACAAAGCGGACTGCTACTGATGGGTACCCAAAAGTCGTCTTTTACGACATGCTGAGTTAGCAACTTCACAATTGCAATCTGGTGAAGTACGGGTAGGCCACTTGTCTGCCCCATAAAGGTGGAGGCGTCCCGTTAAGTGCCTTGCCCAAGGAGGCAACAACCAAGCTTGCTGGCTTGTTCTCCACACTATCCCTTTTTTATGCTGAGCGCCAAGCAAGGAATCTGTGAATACCACTTTTTAAAGTTTTTTGATGAGATTCGACTTAGGGAATAAACCCCAGGTCTACCGACTACAAAGCGGACGTTCTAACCACTACGCCATCGCGCCGGTTAAAAACCAAGTTATCGTACAACGTCCTTGAAAAATTGCAACGGCGCACCAGGGCGTCGCGACCCACAGTTTGAGAGCAACCGGTTTAGTGTATTATACAGCACAATTCCTAGTGTGTTTGTGTGTGTGTGTGTGTGTGTGTGTGTGTGTGTTCGTCTGTGAGATTGAATTCTTCCCTAAGTATTGGGCATAGAATTTTGGCATGATTGATTGTCGCCGTTGGTCGAGTATGAAAGCGAAATGGTAATGTTATGATGACGCCACAATCAGAAATTTTTAAGCCCTGCTTCTTTTTCTGAAGAAAACAACTTTATGCTCAAACGAAAGCCAGACAAATAATCATTTTGCCATAACAATTAGCGGGTAAAAAATAATGTTTGTCTGTCAAAAGTGTTTTCTTCATATTTTCGAATAGTACTAAACGGAGAAATGCGGTTGCGAATCTTCACGAAAGATTTAAAAACATCGCTTGTGACAGAAACTCGCTGAGGTTTGTTTTGTCATAACGATACAACAAGTGATAGTTTTTTTTCGCGTATTTCGTATGACTGACTTTCTTTACGGTATTTTTTTCCGTCGCCGTCAACGCAACATTATCGAAAGCTGATTCATCGCGATCTTTCTTTCGCAGCAATGTTAGACATCAGATACTTCATGGTCAATAGCTATGAAATTCCATCTGAGATATGGACATGTTACAACTGATTTAATTCTATAGTGATGATAAAGAAAGAGTAATTCATTGAAACAGCCAAATTGCAAGAGCTTGGTTTATTTAGTTGTTGAGATTTTTTAGAAGATTCGCTCTAATCGAAAAAGCTGCATTTCAATTTAAACGGTAAGCTCACTAAAAGGTAAGTCGCATGTTTCAGTAAAGAAATGTCAGTTGGTCTTTTTTCTGACATACAGAAAATTCCAGTAACACAGAGCAGCGAACATTCAACAACGTTTACACTAGTTTAGCTGCTGCCTTTTATTGAAGCGAACTTTTGTTTAAACTAAAAATCTGAAAATGGCGATTGATTGCGACAAATTTGAGAAAAGGCGTGGTCCCATTTTTTGTCAAAGCAACTTGGCGCGAAAATATGAGACTTGCAAAAATTTGTACTTCTTCAGGGTTAAAGGACGTCATAATTTAAAATTGTTTGTAGAATTTGTTTTCTTCAGACAGAGACACTCTTTCGACCAATAAGGTTACTTCAGTGCAGTTTGTTACCGACAAGTAGCGAGAGGCTTTAAATAAAGCATAGCTTAGATCGTTACACTTGTAGGACCTATACTAGATCCACTGTAGTGGATGGTCTTGCTCAGAGTGCATCGCTGGGCTATTCTTTCATTTTCTCAATAGTTGGTAGTAAAGGCGAGTTGAAAACTTTTACCGAAAATTCTGAAAAGCTGCTTCCAATAAAAAAAATTGCTTCAGTTTGTATTGTCATAGCTCTTCAACGAAAGATGTTTCTTTTGATTGATTATTTTCTGAGCGTCGCCATCACAATTACGGCATTGTGGAGGCGAGTTGTCTTCTCACTTTTCAATGCAAATTGCTCTCACTTCAGGTACTGATTGTTCATCGCCATGGTTGTTTTGAACAGATCTGTTTATTGCGCTGCACGTCAAAAAATATTTGAACTGGAGTAGCCCTAAGTAAATAAAAAATGATAGATAATATTGAATTGATTTTCGGTTTGAACTAAATTGTTAATGCTGGGTTTGCTTTCGGAAAATTTTTGGGAAGAAATATCGCTTTTTCATTTTTCTTTTTACTTTGGCTTCGCCTATGCAGCGAAGACAGGGAACACATGCAACAAGAATACCAAGGGACTTGAGAGGTTAAACAAAGCTAGAAAAGGGAGAGTGCCAAGTAGTGACATAGGCCTACTACTCAACTGATTTTTGCAGTCGTCAAAACATTCAGGTGTACACCACAAAACATTCAGGTGTACACCACAAAACATTCAGGTGTACGCCACAAAACAATCATTCTTCGGCTTTCACTTCCCTCTTTGATTAATCATTCTATACTTAATGAAAAAGCGGACCAATGTTTGTAAATGAATAAGCTGCTTTCAAGAAAAACTATTTTTGTGTTAACGTAGGAAGACATGGAAAAAGATTCATAGGCATAGCCAGGTGATAGGGAGCATTGTTCCTCTCATCTCTTTAACCGATGGTCATGGAGGGGACACATGACTTTAACAGGAAAATTAGCTGTATCAAAAACCATCAAATTATTACAATTTTGTTTACTTTTATTATAAATCTTTTTTGTGTGAATCTGGCACAGCCAGCTGAAAGGATTTTTTTGTCAAGATTGTACTGTTGCGGGACTGCGGCAATTATGGCTGTTTCGATTTGTGATAATGTAGCGATTTCAAACCCGATTTTTATGTAGCAGAGTTTTTGACCTTGGCTATCGCTATTTTTCTTATTTTAACAGCGCTTTTTATATAAGTTCGGTTGTTTTCTGAGTTTGCGCTTGAATGAAGCGCTCGTTTTAGGTTTCTGGTTGTGTTTTACGCATTCTGCACATCAGCTGAACTAATTGACTTAGTTAGTTATCACCAACTGCACTGAAGAGATCTGGTGGATCGAAACAGTGCTAGTGTCTGCAGTTAGAAAGTGCATCGCTGCACTGTTGTATTACTTTAATTATATTAGCTTCAACAGTATTCGGTCTCCTCAGTTTAAATTAATTCCATTCATCTTGATCAGTTTGCATTTCGGTTCAGTTTAATTTGATTACGCTTGTTCACAAATGGATTCAATTTTTGTCACGGTGTTTTGTCCGCGAGGAGCAGCCATTGAGCAATCAAACTAAACGTACGGCCTCCAGTTACCTTTACTGGCAATAGCTACAATGGAAATAGTGGAATCATTATTCATCTCCACTGTCTTGCATGTTGATTCTCCACACATTGCTGTGATTAATGTCTTGTAGAGATTTTTGTTTTTCAGAGGGCAATGGCGATCTTTTTGGAAAAGTGTATGTATATAGTTTAAAGATCTCTCGAAACCTTTTGATAGCATTTGCCTAATGTTTTGTAATAGCTGTGACTTCCAAATCTTGAGCGTAGATATGCTTGATTTTGAAATTTGTAGATGGGCCAATTGCATTTGTAGTTGCTCTAACTAAATTGCCTCTCAGTGACGTCATTCATTGTATTTCCGTAACACAATGGGGCGGAAGAATTTCGCAATTTTGTTTTTAAAAGATTTATTTTTGCAATGTTAACAATGAAAAGCTATATTAACTTTATTGCTAGTTTTGCCACGCCTAGGTATAGGCTAATTTATATGGTTTAAGTAAGAGAATTCATGGCTACATGAGTCATAGATAGAAACTGTTCTCATAAAATGATTAGATATGACTTTCCATGTAGAGGGGCCATTCTTCTTTACTTTAAAGATTTTAATCCATAACCTCCAAGATAGAATTCTGTGGTAAGTGTTCAGCTCGGTTTAGCCCGGCACTTGATTTGAAAAATACTGTCATGTTATTTTTTTCGTTTTTGCTTGCAACAAATTGTAAAAATAATTGTAAATGCGGCTTGAAAATTTGATTAATCAAAGAATCGTTGGTGAAAGCAATACTCTCTTTTCCTCTACTGTTAATTAAGTACATTGAGTTAGCCTACTAGTATTATTTAGAAATGTTCGGCACAAGCAAAACGTAATTTATGATCCATCATGTCGATACTTTATTCTAATACCAATAACGTGCGATTCTATGCAATTTCAAAGGAAAATTTCAAAAAGAAAAAGAAAAGGTTTTGGTGCATTTTTATTTTGAATTTGTATGCTGCCTCTTCTCATGACAGCAACAAAGGTGCAAAGCAAAAGGCAGTTTTCGAGATCTGCTTCGAAGTTTTTTTGCTTCTATGCTCCGCTTGACTTGTTGTGCATGACAGTACGGTATTGCCATGAAATCTACTGTTAGTTTGAATTGCCCAGCAGAGAAAAATTATCGCTAAGTGCCCTTCTGAAGGGCACAATAACGTAATCATCGTGAGGTTTTTACAAATGGTCATTTATTCATTGCCCTCTTAACCCATAACACGACGTTACCGATAATATTTTGAATGCGTTATGGCTTCGGCTGATGCTGTTTGAAATCACAATAAGTTATTTTTTTGAGTATTTATTGAAACAAATTTTGTTGTTGATTGAATATAGCTTTTTTTGCCAAAAGTAAACAAGTCGTTTGTAGCAAATTAGTGCAGTGCGAAAAACACAACATTGGTAATTGGCTACAAGCTTGCAGATTACTTGCCGGTAGAAAACATCATTTTAAAACTCGTATTGCATCGGTTATGTCTATTGTCGCGATAACTTTTTAAAGATATACAGTAGCAGATTAATTAGCGTTCAAATTCGCTTTGCAGCTGCTGTCGCAGCCGACCACAGCGCGTCTCTGTCATCCATTATCCATTATGCAGTAATAACAACGTTTTTTCATCAAAGCCCAGTTATTTCAGCTATAAACGCAATCCAAAAGTGAAACAAAGTAATAGTACAGTATTTATCCATTTTTTCGAATATCTTTGCATTTGGCAAGAGAGGGTTGCGATGGGACCATCAGCTGTTATGCGTAGCAGCTACTTTCTTAGTGATAAATATTTGTTGATTTAAATAAATTAAATATTGTTGAAAGAATACGAGTATTGACCTATATAAGCTCGTAAGCATTGACCTATATAATTACAAAATAAGCTATTGTACGAAAAAGCCTAACTAGATAAACGTTTGGAAATATACTTCTCAAAAAATCTAACGAAAAAGTACTTTCCCACAACCAAAAAAAAGCTTTTGAACTCGTGAATAACTGATTGCAAGAACAACGCCTAGCAACAGAGCCAAGGGAAAACTGTATTTAATTCCAGGAAGGATGAGCAGTCCAAAGATAACGAACATTTTCAAAAAGTTGTCGCTAAGTGCAGTAAAAATGCGAGTATTTTTCATTACTTTTTGCAAAAGTCATCCATTGCTTTGAACTCCCTCTGCAAAGGATTCTTCTCAAAAATCATCGAGTAGCAACGTTTTTAGATCAACCTTTAAATTCTATTTTTAAATTAAAAAAAATTGCTCACCAAGCAATTTATATGAAAGCGTTACGCTTGACTGCATCTGCGTTGTAATACCTCAGTCCTTTCAATAAAAATGTGTTAACAATACAGTGTGCTTACGAGCTTTGGTGTCAGATTTCTCCGTTTTTATAAAAAACTCTTTTGAATAACTTGACGTAACTATTGTGATGAAAACAACGTTTGTTATGTGGTTAAGTTCCTCAGTTTGAGAAGGAAAAGACAGAAGTAAACTGGTAACCTGCACTTGTATACGGTTATGTTAACGTATTTAGTGTGCTATTGTCAAAAAAGAACTTTACTGAAATGGAGAAAAACTGTTAATATTATGTAGGTCTATAATGTCCGATTTAATCAATAGATGTGTTATTTTGCTTTATAGACTGTCGAATCGATTTTCTGTTTAAACGATGTCTGAACACAAAAAATAAGTGTATGAGAATATCATTCTTAAATTCAATTTCAGTAAGACTTAGTCGACGATCCACTTGCAATAATGAAAATTTTGTAAGCAAAACCAGTGTAAACAGATAGACAGACGGACAGAACTTTACTTTTGCCCGTAAAATGCGAATGCGCAACGGAATAAACACAATGCCACAGGTGCACTATGATGTAAACCGGAAAGCAACCGAGAGCCATTGAAAGACTTTCTAATGGAGCTGTTTCCTGAAACCAGTTTAAGTGTAATATTGACACAAAACCAAAACGGAAATAACAAACGTAAAAACCTTAGGATTTAATCTAGTGATTGCAGTGGTAAAACACATTATGAAAATAAAAATTGATTAAGAATCACATTTGATGTTGTGTAGGCTGCTGTTCTACTGGTTGATATACAGGGTTGGCCGTAAGTCGCGCACCAAAACATTTAAGACATTTTTGATTATACAAACGTTATTTTATTTAAAACAAGCTTATCTAAGGAACTGATGACACGTTACGCCCGCTGATACAATCACAAATGCTCAAAATAATCATAAATACTAACTCAACTCGCTCGTTTATTGTAATAGGCATATCTGAAAATTAAAGGAAAAAATTTTTAAATGCAAATCATACCTAAA
Source organism: Trididemnum clinides (assembly GCA_963675345.1). NCBI lineage: Eukaryota > Metazoa > Chordata > Ascidiacea > Aplousobranchia > Didemnidae > Trididemnum > Trididemnum clinides. Next base: position 19,216,081 of record OY776304.1, on the reverse strand, counting down.
AAAAACTTTGATTATAATTAAATTTGACAGATATAATGACTGATACATTCAAACAATGGTAAATTACTCTATGAAAGAACATTTATTATACATCGAAAGAAAGGAAAAGATATTCTATCCCGTTAATTTTACATTGTTTTATATCACACTCCACGTAATTTCTTGGTGCGCGACTTACAACCCACCCTGTATATTTGACGGTTTGGCTAAAATTTTGGCTTTTAGTGCAACTTCCCAATAAAAATTCATAACAATATACTTGCAGCACAGTAAGATGATCCTACTTGCTTGGTTTTAGTTTAATAAATTTTTCAGCAAATTTATTAGTTGATTTCTATTTTCTTAATCTAATATTATTATTTACGATTAATGTTTAGAAATTTTGCAATAGTTCGATTGATTTTAATAATGCTGATAAACCAAACATGAGAAAAAGAACAAAACAAGCAACAATAACAATGAAACGAATACTTCTAATTGCTCTTTTATCTTCTTTGGCAGGTAAGTAGTGCTGGAAGAATTACTTAACATTCGATTTTAGCTTATAGTAGCTTCAATTAAATGCAAGGCATTGTCTGTTAGCTGCTTTACTTTGAGTCTTATTGCCTAAAGTTAATTCGAGCATTACATCCGTAAGCTTTAATCTAGCTAATCTTTTATCGCACACATATCACATATTTCCTTTGCGCCTCTATACTTCTTGTTAGTTTTTGTCTTGCCCACTGATTTTTATATCCTTGTACCCGTTTAACATCCATGTCTACAGTCCTGCTGGCTTTACGTAATCTTGAAAAGCGGTAAAAAGCTCTTGCTTCAAATTTTGTCAATTTATCCATGGTTATACTTGATAATATTGTGTAAAGCCAAAATAACGTTTTCTGGAGAGAGTATGCTTCATCATTGTGGCGTCGTCACTTTTCGAACCCATCAAAAATTTTTTTTCTGTGCCACCACTAACCCTGCTTCTTAATCTATTTTTCGACCAATTTTAACACATTATGAAGACCATTTTAGCAAACACAAGAAACAAACACCCCACTGCCATTATTTCTTGTTTTTCACAGCCCATGGGGCAATTAAAAAACTTCCTCCAGAAAAATAATGATAGAGGCGCATTAAAAAGAGAAGACTGAAAAACTGACTTCTTTCTACAATCAAACGAGCCCTCCGTAAATGAGAAAATGGCGAGAATGATAATGATGAGTTTGTTAACTAGTGCGTAGTTTTCAATCACGGTACAGCAAAATATCATTATTTTAAAACAAACAGTTTACATTTTAGGGTTTAACTCCACGTAATCAAAGCCTCACTAGAATAATCAATACAACTATTGTTGTGTCACTTTTTTGTTCATTAACGATGTGACAAGCCATTGGAAGATGTGGTGTCGGATTCAAATGAATCTAAAGCTCAGTTCACATGTACATGGTTTTATCTAGTTTAACTCCACATCACATTGAACATCAATTGTTTTACGTTGAGCTCAAATTAACTGTGATGGTTGACGCTACCAACACAGGGTAAAATAAATAAGCCTAACGTTACTCAACGAAAAACGATTTATGAAATTTTGTTAATCAGGACTGCCTGCCCAAAATCCAGTTTGAAGCACGCCGACTCAATCTGAACTCACAACAACATATTTGTTGTGAGTTCAATACGATTCTTCACAGAATAGTGCTCACGCTTTGCTTTCATAGTCAAAAATTGCTGTTTCTGGTAGGAGATATTCTTGAATGAAAATAAATTTTTTGACTCTTTTCACCAACGCAAATTAAATTTGGCAGAAAATGCTTTAGGAAAAAAGCATTCTAACTTCGACTGATAAAAATTAGATTACAATACGGAAGTAACTTTTTCACACAAACTAAATTGATCTCTTTACAAGCAGAAATCTAAGTTGCGTTGACATAATGGAAGGAATACACACATGAACATATAAAAGTACACCTCAATGAGATTCCTTACAGTACAAAAAAGTATTTTAGAGTGCATTTCTTGAGATGTATTTGTCTAAAGTAAAAGTGCAAAACAGAAGGAATTGCAGTGAGCTCAAATTGAAGACGATCTTTACTTTGTCACATGGATGGTTGATGAACCAATGAGAACAAATAACAGCCACCTGTTGGCACTGGTGCGCCGCGGACAATTTGCAGGTGTGCCGCGAGTCTTTTTAAAGTGCTTTATGTTGATACTAATTTTCTGCCAAAATCGAGAAAATGCTGCATCAAGCGATTTCCAAAGATTTTTACCCAGAGATGTGGTGATCTCCAAAAGAAAAAAAAAGGTCATTACCATTCTCGCTTTCGCCCGTGATTCCACTTGACATCAATTGGAATGGATTTGCGTGGCTGGTGTGCCGCGAAATTTGTTCAACCAATTTCCTGTGCCGGCAGACAAAAAAGTTTGGGAACCACGGTATACAGTATACCCTTATGCAGTAAGTACCCTTACGGCATGTTTTTTTTTCTCAAGCGAGATATTTGCGGACTTGACCGGTTATAATTATTAATGTACGGGCGGTAGTAACAGGAGAGCAATGTAGTCTATAAATTGCCATAACCCAGCACACTGTTTAGATATCGGCTATCATAACTTATACTGCTGAGTAAACATAAAAGAAACAAGATATCGATATAAATTACTCATGCACTTGCACGAGAAGAGCAATCCGACCCAAAACTTACACAGTTGTGAACCCAAATTATCGCCATAATAAATAAAACTCGCGAATCCCGAGCCCTACACCATAAGTTGGTATCAGATACAAACTGTGAATATTTCGATTGTTTCTGCCGGAAACTAATCCTGCAAATTCAAGGTCATAAATCATCACTCGGCATCAAGCACAAAACGCTCGAATCCCGAGCACCTTCTTCGTGCACAAAACTCAAAACTTTGAGATCATGGACTTGCAACGTTGCCTCTTGACCATAGGTTTCCAAGTACTCCGTACCAAGTCCCAGGACTGCTCGAGAGAGGCCTAGGGGCTTTGTAAGTCTTTTTTTTATTCATTAACGTTTTTTATGAGTTTGATATTTTACAATTTTTCTATTTTTTATGCATATTTACGTAAGATTTTCTTTTTTTATTAAATCTGAATTTGAAACATTTTTAAGTACAAAACAGCAGATGCATCCTAGTCACTACAAAACAATTGATAAGTGTTGATGTTATTTTTTAAAATTCTCTATGAATTTTTTTTGTGAGCTCTGCGATTGATGTTTGATTTCTTCAAGGGCTCCTTAGCATTGGAAGTTTGGGAAACTTTGCTTTTTACCATCTTCACGCAGGTCGTCACCCACTACTTGGCTCTTACCATTCGATAGATAGGTGACTCTAATTATTCTAATTCTGTTAAAGTATGAGTGAACAAACCTATTAGTCGTCATAACAACCAAGGTTTTATCCAATCAGATCTTTATATCCTTTTTCATGATAGCCGATCGGCGCACTTATAAAAAAGCTCAATGGTTGAGCATGGTCGCAAAACTTTAAACTTAGAAGAAAATCTTTTGATTCAGCGGCGTATCTAGAGAAAATGCGTCACACCCTTCTTCAGATACAATATAGGCAAAAAATTTCGTATAAAATCTTTAATTTTTTTTCAGGCTTTTAAAAAAATGAAACAAAATAACTTTTTTTAAGGACACACTCAGTGAAAAGTAAAGTAGTGTTGTTATTGTTGTTTAGAGGTAGCCTTAAATAAAGGTGAAATTATGACCGCAGTTAAAATTTCTAAATTCACCAGCGTTTGGATCTTCTTTCAGTAGAGTGATGAATTGTGATTGATAGTAGGAATAATTCACAACAACCAATTGGTAATTTTTACCAGTATTCCATCTATCTTTTTCATGTCATAATGCCATTGGATAATATTTCTTTCTACTTGATTCTTGAGTGTGTGTTTTTGTGTGACGGTCAAGAATAAAATTGTATGAACATAAAAATTTTGGATTTCTGTGCCAGTGGAGCGCATCAAACTTTACGAAATTACCATTCACAAACCTGCAATCTGGCATTTTGCAATTGGAGTAATGTCGAAACATGAAATAAGGGCATGGGATAAATTATCTTTTTTAAAAGAAAAATGAAAAAAATTTCCAGGTACTACAAACACATTCCAGTTAAAAAGTTTCAAAAACGGCATGCTGGTTTATTGCAGCATGTGTCGCATTTAAAGCAGGGATGTGGAAGCGGTTATTTTTTTACCGCATCCGCTTCCACACCTATCGCTTCCGCTTCCGCTTCCACTAACAAAAAACGAAAAAACGACCGTTGACAATTTTTTAACTTTTGTGGGTGTGTAGCCTGCCTTCTCCTACACTTCATCATTTTGAGGGGACAAAAACCTTCATTTATTGCTGTTACTTTACCTACTTCGCTTGAGCTTATTATTTCGAACTACTCTGTGTTTCTTTTTCTTTGATATTAGAACTCGTGTTGAATGTAGAACAGTGCTTTTCAATTTTTGTCATCGCGGAACCCCTAATGTACTTTCGCGTTTGTCACGGAACCCCCACTAACAAAAATTTAGAAATCACGAATTGCTTGCAAGAAAATCAAATATTTCGTTACTACAATTCAAAAAATAATTAAACACTTCAACAAATAGACAGTTATTACAAGTTCCTTCACTACTTACGACTACTTTTGCAACAGTTAACCTAATGCTTCTCAGATCTAAACCGTATGACCATACATTACAGCTCTCGACAATAACCTGTCGTCACAACAACAAATTACACCGTATAGCGCTGATTTTCCCTCTTCATCCTCAACTAATTCTGACTTTGAGTTAACTTGAACTCTAATCATCATTATGAACCTTCTGTCCGTCCTCAAAACACGTATTGACTCCGATCTTTTTGAATAGTAAAGTGCGAAATTTCTGTCGTATATATAGTATATACATGTAAAGCGAGCAAAATTAAACTGCACCAATCAACAGCCGGCTCAACGTGGTGGTGCGGTCCCCAACCCCGTTTGGGTTGAGTTAAAATGGCTGTTGGCCTTTCCGAGGGTCCCAGTTACCCCGGTCACTCCCCTCACACAAACCATTTTTTCGTTGTGCAGCCCCCTGAACGACCGCAGAAGGGTAGCACGTAGCTCTTTAAAATCGGTCGCCTGTCTTCTCTCTTCTCCTGCCTTTCTCCTTCCCGTCTTCTCATTCTTTTCCTTTTCCTGATGAGCGGCAACGTTTATCCTAACCCTTGTTCCCCCGTCATTTCCTGTTCAGTGTGCGCTGGAAATGTGACCTGGCGGGATAGATCAGTGCAATGCTGCACATGCTCTAATTGGGTTCATTTAAAGTGCTCACTACTCTCCTTCTCTAGATTCAGAACTCTTGGCAGCTCTGACTCCTGGAACTGCCCTCCCTGCTGCGTTCCTGCTTTTTTGAAGATTTCACACCTACCAGCACTGTGCCTTCTTCCTCGGACTCCTCCAGCTGGTATACCTCCACTGCTCAATCTGGCCCCCTTCTGCTAATACAGCACTTGCACCCCACCCTCGCCTTCAAACCTCTTATTCTTTTCTCCCCCATTTTTTATCTTCTCCCTCTGCACCCTCATCACAGCCTCATGCTCCTGGCTTTTCCCCTTTGCTTCCTACTTCCTCTTCTCCTCCCTAACTCCCTCAGGGTTCTTCAATGAAATGCTGGGGGCCTCTAAGCCAGAACTGAACCGCTGCACTTTATTTTGTCTCATCCGGTTGACCTTATTTGTATCCAGGAATCTAACCTTAATTTATTTTCCTCTTTCCGGATCCCTGGATTTTCTGCTCCGCGATCCGATGGCACCCACTCCCGATCTGGTATTTTTTCTATTGATGTCACAGATACTAGCGGCGGCGTCATCATTTTTGTCAGGCAGGGCTTATCCTTCTCTGAGCTTTCTACCTTCTCTCTTTCTTCGCTTGACCCCTGCTCTGATTATGTAGAGGTTAACATCTCTCTAAACGACTCCTCCTCGCTGTCATTTCTTAATGTTTATGCTCCCCCTATTCGCTCTTCTCCAAAGGATAGCAGAACCAATTTCTTTTCTCCCTCCATCCTTCCCTCCTATGTGGAAGCGGAAGCGGTGGAGTTTTCGCGCTTCCGCTTCCACCGCTTCCACTTCCAGCTTCCGCTACCGCTTCCACATCCCTGATTTAAAGTCTTTACTTGGGCTAAGGATGAGGTTAAATTTAGCCAACCCTAATATTAAGTTTACTTCAAATACAGTGCTGTACACATGTATTGCATGGGGTAAATTATCCTAAATAATGTGAAAACATTATTTTGGTTCTTAGATGTTTATGGGGTAATTTTTCTTGAAGACATTTTTGGGTAATATAAAAAAGTTTCTCAACCTTGAAGTAGGGCCTAATTTAAAAGTTATATAAACCAAAAATGAGTATTGTTTAACATTATTGACGGTTTGACCACTTAAGAGCCATGACTAAATCAATTGCAACTTCGGAATTAGACCAGGTGAGTTGGCAGACCTAGCTGAATATAACGGCTGTTTGCCCGACGATTTTCCTAAAAAGAAAACTGCGTTGTATAAAGACTGTGCACATCATTACGCTTGAGTTTACTGTAACTTATGGTAGATTGTCTTTGTAACTGTTTGCAAATTTTTGCTCATCTTATAAAAATCTTTGTGGATGGAAATAATTGTCATTCAAATTTATTACCAGCTTAGAACAACTCTTTCTAACATCGCTATAATTACTTTTCAAAAATGTAAGTATATTTTTAAAATTGAGTTTCCATTTTATTAATCGAATTCTTGGTTCAAAGTTACCGGCCAATGGACTGTCTGCACACAATTCTTTACACAATATCAAATTAATTTACGTCTTGGAGTGACTCAGGTAGAAAGCACGATCTCGGTTGTAGCAATAAACAAAAATGTGATGGGCAGGCTTAACATAGTCTTTGCGTGCACTTCAATTGTTTCGCGCCTTAAAATAAATTTCTTTGTGGTGAAGAGGAATGTTAATTTTAGAGCTAAGCATCAACATCGATTGGTGAGGATTGCAGATATATCTTGCAGTGACACAATTTAGTTAACAGACTTGCTGATGCTCATGAACAAGTTGAGTGTAAGGCCTTGAAAAATAAAAAGATGGAAGGAATGAAAGTAGGCCAAGGTTGTCCAATATTCAAAGTAAATCATACACAGCTTTTAAAATTACTACATTTTAAAATATCAATTGTAAGCTTACACCTGTTTAATGAAAAAAATTATTATTAAAGATATGGTTTTTACTTTCTACTTGCTTACTCTAAAAATGTGAGCTGAAATTTATTAATTTATTTTTCTTTTTGAAATTCTATATGAGCTTTTGCAATTCGAACTTATTTGTCGAAAAAAATCGACAAACAGCGCCAAAAACCTCAGCAGAGGCCTAAACACAAATGGAAATCGATGTTATTTGTCTTGTTTGTCGCCACTGTCGTAGCTAAAACGGTCGCTTCGCAGTCGGCAGACCTTGATTCGATTATCTTGTCAAGTAGAAACACAAACTTAAACAAATAGAGGCAGTTTAAAGTATAAACATCTTTTGCTCGGCAATCACGTATTGTAGGGACAACGAGGAAAAAAAACTGAAACGACGAATTCACTCAACACTTTGTCGTAAATGGGATATAGTGTGACCTAGCGTTAAAAAATCTCAGGAGTTAAAAATTCCAAAAAATGCCATTTTTATATTTACCTTTTTTGAGAAAAAATTTTGGAAAAGGAAAACTTTTTTGCGATTTCTAGAATATTGTAAACATGCTGCAATTCAATGTATTAAACTCTTCGTTTGAAGGTATTTTAGCGTAAGGCAGGGATGCGCAACGCTTTTTGCAAGTGGGCTGCTTTTGGATATTAAACCACACTGAGAGCCTTTCACCAATAGCAACATAACTTACGTTGCACGTGATTACTTTAAAAACTGCGAAAATTTTCTGCTATGTTTCGTTATTTACAATTTGCCTTATTTTACGGGTCAGCTAACGATAGGGGTCTTTTGTCTTTTTTTTTGGCTGATGACTTTTTAAAAACCATTTTGTGGCTTCCCTATTGTTCCTTTTTTGGGAATGATATAGCTTTTTTCAATCATCTCAACTCGAATCACGCACCATAGAAAGTAATCTTTTGTAGAGTGGAAAGGCCCTTTAAAGACCTTACTCTAGAGATCTTCCTGTATACCTGTTTATAACCAAACGTCATGATGACTGGCCAGGTTTCTACAGGCCTGTTGCACATGTGTGGCGCAAGGGAAATCTAATGCAGTTTGATAGGTATTACTTTATGTTTATGTTTCTTTAAACATTTATTTGCATTGTCTTTGTTCATTTTAGCATACTTTAACATGTTTTAAAATTTTTGTTAAACTGCTTAAAATTATCCAGAGTGACCCACTATTGACTTCAAACGCGTATTTTGAGTTTGTATTGTTTTACCAGAGAATTACTGAACTCGCAAGTTTCATGACGTCAATAGTTTAACAAAATTGACCCTACTTTAAGTACTTGACTACACAAGGTTTGCGTGTGAGGCAAAAACAGCTTTTTATAGCCCAAAATTTGTCATGCATGAAACCGTGAACTAGCGTTGTGTAGCATCTTGATTTTTTTCTTTTATTTAGTTACTGAACCTTACTGGGTCAATATTTTTGTGACGTATCTTTGTCAAAAGATTTTTCGTCAGTGCACTAAAAAAAACTTTAAAAAATATCGTGCAATAGTTTAGTGCTCTTTAAAAGCAAGCTTTTCTTAGCGCCAAGATATATTTAATCATGAGTGAATAAATTTGGTTTCACACGTTTGCGACATACCTCTGAAAGCTGAGCGCCGTGCACAAATGCCGATCTACAAAACTCTTCTTAAAAGACTTTAATATGGTTCAACAAGGTAATTGATCTTAGATGTACCTGTTTACCGACTACGAAACAGACACTCCAAACACTACTCTCGCGTTCGTTTTAAAACTGTAATCATTCGGTTGGCCATAGATAATGAAATGACGCGTAGGAATTTCGTTTGGACAAAAGTAGAGTTTCGACGGAAACGCCCGTTTCAATGCAAGAGTGATCAATGTTATGTTTTCGACCACTTCGCCAAGTGGGTGGTGGAGCGACAACGTTTATCGTTGATGATCGAAAGATAGTACGTTCAAATCTTATGCTGCAGCATGATTGCGTTGTTATGTTGCTCAAGAGTTGAACTTCAACTCTCTTCAACTGTTGAAGAAGAACTCAAAATAAATTTTCCCGACTTGGTTGCATTGCTTTTTGCAGAAATGCGCGCTGAGCTATTCCCAAGTCAGATGTGACCTGATTTGGTTATATTTTATCTGAAAAAAGGCTTTTCTCTGACCTTGGGATAATATACAACTTATCATGAGGCCCCCAATGGCTCGTACCCAACTGTAGGTAAAGACGGTACAAAATCTTTGTTGGCTTCATAAAACATGGGCGGAAAGTTTCATATCATCACTTCTAATAACGTTTTGTTTGCAAATGTTTTTTGTCGATAAGATTTTCTATGGATTGTTGTGGACTCATAATTTGAGAGGTTAGAAACGTTTTTGGGTTGTTTGTTGTCAAACAAAAAATAGTTACTTGAGGATAATTAATCTTGGAAAACCCTAACTCAAACAACATTAAAAAAACAAATGTTCTTTTTGTATGAAGAGAAATAAGCTTGCGGTATGTCGGGATTGAGCGAAGGCATTTTAGTGGTTAATCTGACGGGCTAATATCTCTTTCATGCAGTTGTTTGTTGTCTCAGTCAACATTGGTGCAATTATGTCTATTGACACGAGAGGTAAGATAAATAGCTCAAAAAAAAAATTACCAACATCATACTGCAAAATGCAGCAACTTGTTTCCAACTCGCAATCGGTTTCGATCTCATTGGGTCTCATCAGGTGGGCGTAAAAAACTCACCACAATAAAAATGCGTAGACTAATTCACAAGAAATTTGTCGTTGAGTGGAAAATGATGACGCAATTTAAAGCAATACAGTACAGCAATACCTATATCAAGGAGTCATATTTACCAATATATTAATACTTACATGACATTGAAAAAGGTCACAACGGCAAGGCCTAAAAGGAATGTAGGATCATTATTAAGACTTTATAATCTTACAAAGTACAGGTTGTGCTAGTTTCTAGTGAGCAATTTTTAGGAAATCTCCTATTTCACGGGATCTGCCTCCAACAACACACTAAGATGAATCACCCAAAAACAATCCACCTACATCATTCCGTACTGTACATTACAACAATCTTTTACAACAGTTTAATAACTCGCGACCGGTTTCAATCTCATTTGGTTTTTTACTCCCGCCTGATGAGACCCAATAAAGTCGAAATTGGACGTGGGCGATTGAACTGTTGTAATAGATTTCTGAAATGTGCAGCAGACTTGAATTGCGCGGCCGAGCCGGATATTTTTTTCTCCATAGCAACGGTTCTTGACCTTTTTGGACCAGTTTTCCTCTAAAGTCAATCACCAAGTTCGATTTTTCCCTATGTTGATTCTAGCGACAATGGTTTACAGCACGCTATGGCATTGGCCATAGCGGCCTTTAGGCAGGTGGTGCGTAGGTTTCGCATAACAAATATATCAATTGAAAGAATTTTACCTTAAGAAAACGTTTATTGCAACGTCGTTAAACATCAAGCAAAAAGTAGTGTTTATTTTTTGTGATTGCATTCTATCTGCCAGCATCTCGATGCGAAGATAAACGGTAGAAAGCGCAAGTCATTCTCTAATTCTACTTTGTTGCAAGCTTTAATTTTAACAACCACAGAGAAAAAAACCTGCTTTTCTTTGGTAGGTTATTGAAAACTTAAATCCTATCGCCAAGGCTTCTTCACTCAAAAAGGATACAAATGCTTCAATCGCGACCAAAAAGATCCAAATTCCATGCTATTAAAGCTACCTATTGCCTCATTGTCATCGTTGAGTGCAATAAATTCTTCTTGCAGTGCTGGGGAAACTTCAAATACTTGACAAAGAAAACAATTTTTAGTAACTTTGGTCCAAGGATCATGGCCGAAAAGCCATGGAAAATAGTTTTTTTTAAGTTTTTCCTAACCCAGCGCAGGTGTTTAGCAGTGTCACTTCTAAAGTCGATATGTCTTGTAGCTCTTCAACGCCACCAGTGACAATCAGATCGTGTACTGCATTGATGGCTCTTTACCTAGTCTTCTCTACATGGCAAGTTAACAATAAGCCAGAATCGGCAATCACGTTGCTCTCTTTTCCTTCAAGCTTCAGGTTTTGAGTGTTCAGCAAAAAATCGCTTAGGTACGCCAACCTCACGTGCTAAGCATGAACAAAAATGTAAAAGGTTTATTATAATTTAGTTAAATTTTAAAAACTTTGCATAAAAAAATATACATAAATTTACATATACTCGTAGTTGCATTTATATCTTAAGCTACGTAGTCATAGCCGAAAGTTTACGTGCAAGTTGCGTGAATTATACAGTAAAGCTTGCAGAAACTGTGACTAAAGTGAACTAGCAAATCATGTTTGTTTTGTTCCTACGGAAATTGGCTGATCTCGGCCAATAAAACCCACATTCAAGCTGGCTTGTTTCATTTGGATAATCACCTGACCTGAAAATAATATCATGCATGTATGGTTTGCATGGTGATTCTAAAAGCGTATAACTCAATGACTAACTTTTGCGAGAAATAGTGGGTTTCGCGTTTTGAATTTCTTTGCATAGTTAACGGAACAGGAGGCTATTTACGGCAGATGCCTTGATGTATTTCAGAGTGCTGATAATGACCTCTAACACAGTATTTGAGATCGTCAACAGTATCTTTGAAGCAAGAACCTGTTGGTGAAGCAAACAATGTGTGCCTGGTATTTTTAGATTTTGCTGCTCGACTAATCCTGAAAGACTAACTATCATAGAAGGCGTACCATCTGTACGCACAGCTACAAGATTAGTCCAACTCAAATTGTTTTTCAAAATAATCAGAAGCCGTTTTGTGTAAATCGACAGCTTTGGTAGTAGTGCTCAAAAATCGACAAAAATTCTTCCTTGACACTGGCACCGGGCACATAGTGAAAGTAAACGCGTAGTTGTGAGAAGCCAGGAACACCTGCTGACTCATCCAGCTGAATTGCTAATGGTAAGGTTAAAGAAGATAGTGCTGAAGAGAGTTGGATTTTAAGCAGGTGTGAGCCAGCATTTTTATGCACAGTACACCTCAGGGATATCCTCTCCGTCTTTCGGCCCAAAAGTAAACCAACACTTGATGCAGTGTACCTTGTATTTTTCCTCAACCTTAGTCTTAGCCTTCGCAATCGACACTTTAGCTCTATACTAGATATGTGGGAAAAATAACCATTTATTAAAAAGTAGGCTGGCATATTTCACCGAAACAAATTTTTCGCTCGAAACCATTTTTTGGTTTCTTGTTAATCTAACGTGTAAAAACATATGATTGACAGATGCCGACAGGCCTGTTTCGATCTATCAGATCTCTTCAGGGCACCTCCCTCCGCCAAAGAGAATTGAGATCAGCAACAATGGGTCGTTCTATCTCATATCACTAGTCTGCTAGCCAAGACAATTTATATTCACTACTTGTAAACATAGCAATGTAATTCTCACTTAAATCCAACAATTTAACTTCATGTTCACTTTAATCGACTAAAATCAGCTTTCAGAAATCAGAAGCAAAATTCTTCGCACATTATGGGCAATCGTTAAGCCGCAAGAGGTGTCTGTGACGTAACAATGCGACGAGAATTGCGCAATAGTAAAAATCGTGGCAAACCGTTACAATTTGTAAAACAATGGGCCTAAAATTAGATATTTGTTTAAATAGTTGCTTTGCGTCTAAGCAAGCAGATTTGGTTTTTTAGATTAAATAAAACGTTACACAAGTATTCGAATAAAGCTTGTCACAATTCTCCCCTGCAGTTTTTTACAGCATGGATCAAATATCCCACTGGTGAGAAATTTCTTACCGGATAAGAACCACTACTTAGTTGAATAGTTTTTATAAACTTTTGCACCCTTTTGTTTTACATTGGTTTATCTTTTTGCGACATTTTTTTCCTTGTGCCAATCATTGCTTCTACTTTTTATGATTATAATAATTTACTTGGTGGCAAGAAAATTAAACAAAATTGATATAAACTGGAAATTGGGCTGTATGCTTCAGGTTAGATTTATTTTGTGGTTAGAGGAAAATCTTTTGTCAATTTTGCTAAAACAGGGGTTGACAACCATCGGCACACCAAGCAAAATCTTCCGGCTTGCGGCTCCTTAGTTAATTCTAATGCCTACTGTATGCTGCCCGCGTATGAATTTCTCTTCATCCGTTGAGCTTGAATTATCTCCAAGCCTAGTCATCTACTTGTTTTTCGAGCTTATTTTTTGTCCTAACAAGTTTATTTATTTCGCTGCTAAATATCAAATGCCTTATTTAGCTACACCTTGAGTACACTTCTAGCCTGAAATTTAAAAATGACATTAGGATTTTAAATAATAACTGTTCAGAATAATTTTTAGGTCAGGGAAAGTAACAAGACTTGCATGGCGGTAGAAATTGACTCGTACAGACCTTACAAACTAAACTTGCAAAGCAAATGCCGATCCAATAAACAAAGCACCTCACTTGCAATAAAAAGAGGAAAGATGAAGGCAAATTCTAAGGTTACATTTATTTTCTAAAGATATCGTAAAGGTATCCGGCAGTTTCAGGAGTGAAGTTTATTTTTAGTATTTAGGCAGGATTGCAAAGTCAAAATTTGTACCGAGATGGTATCACTGCTGGACTTAATAAAAAAATATCTTAAAAAGCAAATTACAGCCCAACTACACTTATCGTGCGAGCAGAATGCACTTCTTACACCTATGAACGACTGTTTTCGGCAATGAAACTCAACATAAGTTAAAAACATGAAATACTGAAGACCATTTTCAGAATGTTATGCTTTCGGCATAGACGTAACTAACTAGAGAAGGTCATGCCATCCAAATTTCTTTAACCCATTCAAAAAAAGAAAATACTTCAAAGTATAACAGCAGCGAAACGTCGATTCGAGTAAAAAAGTCATCAAACAAACTTGAGGAACAGAAACTCTCTAATATTGTTTGGCTCTGTCAAAATTTGCTTCTAACCACTTTACTTGCTTCTGGTCTCAGCCAGCCTATCACGTAAACTTCACTAATTTTCAAACAAAAAGTAAAGTATTGCACTAATGCCAGGTTGTCAATAAATGTGTTTGTAATTATCTTGTAATCATGAACTGCTACTGGTTTGGTTCGAACTGATCTGCAGCTAGATCAAGTTAGGAAAAGACTGTGACGGGAATAGATAAAAGAACGCGTGCAATGTAAAAGTAAATTCCTGATAACGTGTTATAAAATACTCCAAATCCGCATTGTTCGACACTATGAAAACAGAGAAAGAAAAGAGTTTGCTGGAGGAAAATAAAATCGACCCGTTGAGATCCTACAAAATTTACTTTCAGTTCGCGACAAAAAAAGGTTGCCGACACTTAAGCTAGAACATCGTATTCAAACCTACTTCGGAGTTATCAATGCTGCTGGCGCAATGCATATCTATTGCAAGAAGTGCAGCAGTCAAGGATACAACAATATAAATGTAGTGAGCTTTGAACATCCAACTGATATATTTAATATGCTACAGGCAGTTCAATCCCCTAGAACATGTCCCCCATTAATAGCATGTGCTGCAACTTACTCATTGTGCAGCAAAGTGGCACTATTTTAATAGATGCACTATCTTAATCAAGTTACTATACGCTCACTTATACTCAATAGGAGTCCTTTTGTCAAAACTATTATACCTTATTGATAAAATTTAGTCAGAATAAACAGAAAATTTTGTTATGGCATTTACACCGTACAAATGGACTATGATCACCACACAAAGACTGCGTTCACATGTAACGGTTTTCGTAACCATCAATAAAACTTCTTAATGATATTTAGAACACGTTTCAAGACCAGGTTTCTTTGTTTGATACTGAATGCTAGCAGAGCGACGATTTCTTCACTTACCGTACCAAACAGCATAATCTGGTCTCAACACCTGCTCTCAACACCTGCTCTCAATATCGCTAAGAAGTTTTACTCCTAGTGGTGAAAACAGCGCTTTGCGCAAGCAATCTAAGATTGAAATCAAACTGAAACACTCAATAGCACATATATTTAACTGCAATATAGACATGATTAATTTTTAGCTCTTCAATTATTCTTAATAATATATGCAGCTGCTTCCACCACGGTTATGTCCGATGGGTCTGGAAATGCTGAAACTACCACTGAAGTTTCAAATAACGCAACGACTGTTATATCTACGACTATGGAGGAATCTTCGGGAGATGGCGAAACAACAGTTCCAGATACGACATCCGACGAAACGGACACTTCAGGTAAAGAAATTATGCATGGAACGTTGAAAATCAGAGTTAGAGATAAGCTAAAAAATAAAAGAGGATACTTTTATACTTTTAGAGATAAGCTGAGAAATAACAATATGAGAAGCAAAAAAAAAATAATTCCCAATGGCCATTCTGAGCTGTTTTGAATAGATGTGCTGAGAGGTTGAACTTCAGTTATGAGGGCTAGTAGCCTATATTGCTTTAATCGTAACAATGGTTGGACTGTTTTTTTCACAAGCACTTTTCTAAAAGGGGAAAAGGCGTAAAGGTGAATTAAGCTGATTTTTCTGTCGTTTTTTTGTGATGATGATATTTCGCTTTTGGTTTGACATTTGGCGAAGTTTTAGAGAGTCAAAAAAAAGCGCATAAGGGCCCCTCACCGTAAGTTAATCTCGGCTATAAAGTTCATCGTTCTAAAAAAGGGACAAAAATAACAACTTGATTTATTTTATGCCTGCCGCTTCCCTTTCAAAATCCCTTGGTACGTCAATTCTCGGGAGCACAACACCCCAGTCGTTTCAGCCATTAAGGTCTTAACGCTGTATGATCAAGTTTCAAAAACTTAGCACACCCATTTAAAACAGTGACATTAGGGGCAGGCACAAATGCACTACTGACCAACAAACGTTCCACCCGCTATTGTGGAAAAATTTGGCCTTGCACTTATTCTGACGTAAAGAAAATTTGTTATCGACTGCAACGACGAATTATAGTGAGTATAGAGTGGGTACTAGCTCAATAATCGTAAAGTCACTTGGTAGTAACCTGCACACTTTATTTCATTATGTGTTGGATGAGCTAATTCGTTCTTGCCTTATTTTATCCCTATACAAATCTAAACTTGCTTAGATTTTAGTATTAGCTTACTTGTAAATTTAAAAAAATTAGATACAACCAATCTGCAAATTCTATTGAATGTTTTTTGCAATTTAGCACGTTTTTGGTTGCATATTAGTGGTATACTTTACCAAACTGACAGAATCTAAATTGTTTTAGGACTAAACAAAAAAAAGCAGAAGTTTAAAGCAAATTTAAATATTTGAAACTGACAACAACGTCAAGATAGACTTAGCTGCAATAGAATAAGCTAAGTCAAATGTTTTTGTTTCGGATGTTGCTGCTCAAAAAACTTGAAAACTGTATTTTCGTAATTTTTTGGGCAATCCGGTATTACACGGTGTTTCCACGTTTTTTCTTGGCAAGACACCTGTAACAGCAGCCCTTTTTAATCAGCTTTGGAAGACTGAGGCTGCTGAGACAGATGTATATAGCTGAATTTGACGCGTATTCCAAAATTCACTTCCACCCGATGTTATAATTATTTATATTTGATGCTGTATCAATGTGGGCGAGCGCTAGAAGTACGGTTATCTGCAATACGGGAGACGAATTAGCAAGTGAAACACACACAAATAAGATTATAAATGGGGGTTCGATTACACACAAGTTCACATACATAAAAACGGGATCAAGACTAGGGGTTCGAAACGGGATCAAACTACTACAAGTTATGCTCGAATTTCGGATTAATAATTTAGATATAAAACAGTCGATGAAGAAAATCCAGCGGGAAAATAAGTAACAAAAGGAATATTAAAATTGGGCTTACCGGACTATGGCGGAACCGTTCCAAATGTATAGGCAAGACGTACAGTATACTTGTGATCCAAAATTAGCAGTAACAATTTCCAACAACTATATCAAACGAATCTTCTGACAGTAACTAATCTTCCGACCATTCTCCCCGTAGTCAATTCTCAACTATATTGGTTCACATACATTTTTGACTTTGTCTTCGAATTAAGCTCACGTAAATTTAGGAAAGCTCCGGGCAAAAGGCTCAAATGTTATTAGTAACAGCACGACGTAATGAATTTAAGTGTCAGGTTTGAATCGAAAGACTGCGGGTTTAAAACTCAGAACATTTTATGTAAAATTTACACGTGTAAATTCAACAACACCTTTCAATTAACTTTTGAAGAAGTTGAGCAGTGTAAAAAGCAATGAAAGTTATCAAATCTGGCGGTACTAAAGCACCGGAGTAATGGCTAAAGAGCTATATGTTACTAGTTGCTACCACTGCATGAAGTTTTATGAAAGGAGCTGAATATTTTATATCAGTTTACAACGTTAGAACAAATCTTTTGGTAAAGAGCTATTTTTTATGCAGCAGAGTTACTATGATTCAGGCAGAGGTGAGCAAACTTTTTGTAGGCAGCCCAATTTTATTCTGCTGGAATATTCCGCAGGCCAGCGGGATAAAGTTTTTACAAAACAGACTTTGAGGGATCAACGTCAAAAGTGTGGAGATATTGAAATGAATACCTGCTTGTGTGGTGATCAAAGTTCGCAATTTTTTGAGGGCTTTAGTTTTTTCAGGGTTACTCTGGGGAATCAATCTACGGAGGCGGACCGTGGTCTGCACACTATTGATATACGAGGGTCAGTCAATAAGTAATGAGACTTTCTCAATAACTCAAGTTTGCAATGACTGGTAATCAAAAAATGCTTTTTTATTTTTCAACATAGTCTCCCTCCTTTGCAACACACTTGTTCCATCTTGATATTAGATCGTCTATTCCTTTGGCATAGAATTCCGTGGACTGGGTCCTTAGCCAGTTGCTCACAGCAGCCTTCACTTCTTCGTCAGTCTGGAAGTGAATTCCTTTCATACTCTCTTTGAGTGGGCCGAAGAGGTGAAAATCAAATGGTGCAAGGTCTGGGCTGTAGGGTGGGTGTGTTAGAAGTTTCCAGCCTAAATCTTCAATTTTGGCTAGGGTTCTTGCTGCTGTGTGGGGCCTTGCATTATGCCGAAGAAGAATCACACCTCTTGATTGAAGTCCCCTCCGTTTGTTCTCAATGTCTTTTTTCACTTGAGTTAGCAGCTCACAGTAGTTCTCTGAGTTCACAATATTGCCCCTTTCCAAGAAACTGATAGTGATCGGCCCATTTCTGTCCCAGAACACAGTGAGCATGACTTTCCTTAAACTTTTCTGAGATTTGAATTTTTTCTTCACTGGGGAAAAAACATGCTTCCACTCCATTGATCGTCGTTTCGATTCAGGTTCATAATGAAAAACCCAGGTCTCATCAGTTGTCACTATTCTCGACAGAAATGCATCTCCCTCCTTTCTGTATCTGCGTAGTGATGCTCTGGAAGCCATCAAGCGTTGCATTTTGTGATCATCCGTTAACATCTTGGGAACCCAGCGACAGCTAACTTTTGAAAAATGCAGCTTCTCACGCACAATTGCGTACACTGTGCCATGGGAGATGTCCAATTTTGTAGCAATTTCATCTAAAGTGACCCTTCTATCAGATTTGATCAGGTCTTCAACTGCCTGTACTGCTTCTGGGGTAGAGACATCCACAGGTCTTCCACTTCTCAGATCATCAGTAATGCTTTCGCGTCCATCTTTGAATGCTTGCACCCATTTGTAGAAGTTTGCTCTAGACATACAGGAAGGACCATATTGTCTTTGCATTCTAGACAGAATCTCATATGATTTTACACTCTCTGCCAACAGAAAACTGATGACTCCTCTTTGTTCCAACGATGAGCTGTTTGCTAGCCTAGTAGTCATTTCAATTTATCATCACACCTACAGTAATCTGAAAATATACAAGTTTTGTTGTAAATGAGATGACAACTCCATTCATAATCATCACATAAAGTTTGAGTTCCTTAGCTACAAAAACACAAAAGCAATTGCGAAAGTCTCATTACTTATTGACTGACCCTCGTAATTATTTAACAGACGTGCGATTTTCGACATTTTAAAATAAAACTAAGCGTTTTCCGCTCATCAGATGGGCCTAATAAGTGTAACATATATTTATACATCAAAGTTAAAATAAATTTTTTAATTCTATGAGAGCCACATAGTGAATCGGTTTTACTTAAAGACTCTCAAAATTACGTTATAGATTTGCTGAATAGAATTGTAATTAAAATTTAATTTGTTGGTGTGGAGAAAAAGTTGGCAAATTTTCTTGTTGTGCTCTTGGGAAAGGCGCTCGTCAGAATTTCTCCATCTTTGTGTGACAGACAGGTGGCGGGGCCGAGTAGTCCACTTGTCGTGGTGGTTCAGTCTGCTAAAGGTGTACATCAGAGCTTGAGATTATACGCAAGAATGAGTGCGTGTAAATTTTCCTCAACATTATTTAAGTATTTTTATTGTATGTTGGATTAAACAAGAAATAGACTGCCCATAAATTTTTGATTTTCATCAATTGATCGCCACTTTATATTATATTTGATAAAGGTTCATTATTCTAGTCGTGTTTTGATAATTGCAATTTTCGTGGTATTGTTCAAAACTCAATCAAATTACTTGTAAACTCAAACTATTGTAAGGGACCATGATTTAATTATCTTTCCTCACAACAACTGCTAAGCATTTTTTGATTGTGTCAACAAGCTTTTACGAAACTGCATGATAACACTTGGCAAAAGGCTTGGAGTTCACTGATATACTGTGGAGGTGCTGTTGAGCAGAAAGCAAGCTGTAAGCAATGTCTATTTTAAACGTGTGACTAATGTAAAACTGGTTGTTAGCTTTATGAATCGATGGTTGGTAATACCGACCAATTGTCCTTGTAACTAATGACGTGTAAAATTGTTCTTTTCATTGTTGTTTACACTTGTATTTTTGGGAAATGACGTCATAAAGTAATTTCAAAAAATAGCTTTGAACTTTAAAAATTGTTCTCAGTTTGCCAATTGCTCCGTCACCAAGAAAGAAAATCCAACTTCTACATTTCAAACAATTTGTGAAAACACAATGAACTTATTGCCCAATAGCTTGATAACAGGTTTGCGGATTTGGAAAAACCAAAATGCCCTTTGTTGGTATTTAATAATCCAATGCATGCAAATGAAGCAAATGTTGGTACATAGACGCCAGCACTCCAACTTCATTTCGTGAAATTCAGAATGATTCGTTTTTACTGTTAAAAAAAAATACCGAAGCTTTTTTAAATTTGTCTCAAAGAAAAGGTTTTCAATTTCAAAACATGCTGCCGTAAAGCCGCTCTAAATGTTTGAAAATGCGGCTATTTATGAAGGAGAGTTTTGAAGGTGAAGCAAAGCAAAAGCAAAATCCAAAACCAAGTTTGAAACGAAGAATAGGAGGCGTACATGCGTGGCCTCAACTGCAATTTCTGTGGATACAAACGTCATTGTTGAACAAACACCTCGACCACAAATGTCGCATTAAATAGCCTTAAATGTTTGCCAAAATTCTATTTCTTTTAAGCAATTGGTTTCGAAATTATTTTATCGCAAAACGAAGGTTTGGGTTAAAATTAAGACCTTAGAATAATTACTATGTTTAATTTGCCATGACCGACAACTACTAACTATCCTGCAAATAACTTTGGCCCTCAAAAAAACTGACTGCTTTTAATGGCCTGAGAGGATATAAAGTTGGACTACACTGTTTTATTCCACAATAATCTTTGTCCTTGCCAAAGGATAAATGAATCAGGTGAGATAGAAATTGTGTGTCACTAGAAATAACTTTAATAGGCTCAGTAATTGATGTATAGGGCTCGTTATTGCACTTTATTCTTACTCGTAAAACATAACTTTGTGCGTGAAAAAATTTTTCATAATCTATTTATGAGAAATAATCCGAAATAAAAATGTTTGTGATATCAATTGCTTAGTAACATCAAGTTCATGTAGTTGCGCAAAATAGTCGGTTTTATTATACCAGTCAAACATAATTTTAAGGAATGATGCCCATGAATAAGATGACCTATTGAAATTTTTCCGCATGAAAAGCCTGTAAAGTATTCTTTTGTGTGAGATTACTCAGATATTTACAAAAATAGAAAGTGAATAATAGATGGTGCATTATTTTATTATACCATAGCATTTATAGAAGGGCGTGGTTTAAAAACTGTGTACATTTACTCGAAAGTGGAACTCTTATATCATAAAGGTGGCTTAAAACTTGAATGCAGTTTCTGTTTGTACGCAGAGATAAAATCTCCGTAAAAGAACACAGGCGACAAAAATCTTTTTATGCATTACCTGACTTTTCAAACAAAAAATATAGGCAAAAGAGGTAAAAGCACAACCTATAAAATTGGCTATATTCAGCAACGTACTTCGTGGAAGGGGATGGATGGGTTAGCGGTAAACCCAATCAAGCACAATGTTTTTCAAAAAATTAGCCAAGGGCCAGGGGCGCAGGAACAACTTTTGGTCAGGGGGCTCAAAATATTATAGTTATTTTAACTTCTGGGGGCGTACATGCCCCTCAAAAGCTGTTTAAGAATCTTTTCTCATTCCTGTGTATTTGCCAAAAATCAAATTAGACTAACTAGCTGATTGCTGATAATTTTCTACAAACTTGTTTCGATGATTTCCGATGTACTTCAAAAGTTGGTTGCTCAAACAAAACTTGAAAATAACAGAGTAAGACGAAAAGGTTCACGAATGAATATACTACTTGAATAATGAATATTGAATGAATAATGAATATATACTTGTACGAAATGAAATGCAATAGAAATGGAAATTTACTCCACTACTTTTTGTGTGTTAACATCAGCAGGCTAGCATAAAACTGCATAACCGCACAGAAGCAGACAATACTCAGGAGTATCAACACTGTTGAGCAATAACTGAGTACGGGTAGCAACAAAGTTGTAGAGATTTATAATGTGACAGCCCATTCACAAATCTCCCGTTAAAACGAATTATCAAAGTTGGTAGTCACAGCATGTGACTTGGTAGTTTCACCACTCACTAGCCGGCTAAAACTGGTATGGTCCTATCTAAATTTCCGATTGCTTAGTTTGATAGTATTATATGAAAATCGTTTGAAAGTGATATGTTGTGCTACAGTTAGAAAAAATTTTTAGCGACCCTGATGGATTCTGAAATCGCGGTGGGTAATGTCATAAAATCATCCAGGGGACCTGGCCGCCTAGCACAAGCTTAGGATGGGCTTTAGCCCCACTTGCCGCACTACTGCCAAAGCCTAGAAGTTTGCAGCGAAAGGGACTCTTGCAGCCTTAGCATTTGTAGACTGTAAGATGATGAGTCGGTTGATAAGACGCCATGAACTTAACAACAACTGACAGCAAGACAATAGTCAAAAGGAATAATTAGTTGTATAGAATGGATAATCGGCTATAGTTTAAACATGTCGCGACCTAACAAAGAGCTGGATAACTTTCAGTTTTGTGCGCGCTCTTATTATTTGCGTGTTTCTTTTTTTTGCCTTGGGATGGTGGCAAGGCATGAAGCGGTAATCTTTTCTTCCGATCTTGCAAGCTATTCTCTCTATGTTTCTATAATGCTTCTTGCTTGTGCAGTATTTAAGTTTTATGTTGTTATGTTTCAGTCATACAATAACTTTTAAGGTTTAGCCTAGAACAGCATACTATTTACATGTACTGTATAATACATGTAAAACCACTTCAGAGATCAAAGCGGTACTGCTGGGAAAATACATTTCTATCACAAGCACTGCAAGCAACCACGGTAAGTTGCGGTATAGTGTACGTAAAACAACCCAAACACCTTCCAACCTCGATGGATTTGATCAGAATTATCCCAAAAATTTTGAGCTCCGACATAGCCAGAAAGTTTTGAGCAATAGGGCCTGTTGGCACTGGTACAGCTTGCCCTTACATTTATTCGGCCTTAAACAAGACGGGTTAATATTTTGAAAAGTCCAAACATAACAAACTTTTTTGGGTGATAAGCTAACAAATACCTAACCTAAGTAGTTCAAAACAAATGAAAGAAATATTTTTTTAACTTTATAAACAAAAAGTGCATAGATATCACTTTAAATATCAAAGGCTTTCGTTTCGTCATGGGAACTTCATCACTATTTGGATAAATCTTGTTGGGGGGCCCTTTTGGTTTATTTAGTGCCTTAATGGTTAATTTTGTGAGTTTTGGGCTTCTAAGACGAAAAAAGAGTTCTTATTAAAAACTAGCTAATAGCCTGGTTTAATAAAAAGCACTAGCCCTTTTTCAACGGCATCATGGAATTCATTTACTTTGACTATTTATTTATTACAGCATTTGATCCCAGAAAATCAAGGCAGCAGCAAAAGCACTAAGCATAAAACAATTATTTAAACCTGCTTCGAGGTTTCCAAATTGCAACATTTTGTTTTAATTGCTTGATACGGCAGTTCTTTAAATGAATTTAGGTCCACCAAACCAAAGAAATTATATCAAAGAGCTTTTTTAAAAGACTACAAAAAGGTGGCTTTCGTGGGGTTTAATCAAGCAGACGATGAAGCCTTCCATTCCATCATTGTCGCCATACAACAGCAATACAACTCAATCGAGCACGCTGCAGATTCGTTAATTAAAGAGTCAATGTTCTATTTCTTCCAGTATTAGAAATTAATTGCGCAGGTGTATAAATATAGCACAATTTGGTCAACGTAAAGACAGAAAAATTGCAAAATATTGCAAAATCGTCAAAAATTGAAAAACATCAACACATGCTACAACATAACCTATTCTTATAACTAGAGAAAAGGCGTTGGACAGCCAAAAATATTGTGAACAGGAGGAATGTTTGATAGTCTAAAAACAAGTTTAACCGAAGTATATCATTTTAATCCACTTTTTTATTTTTTAGGTAAACTTTGCTTCGTAAATTGTATAAAATGGCTCTGACTGCAACTTATAACTGAATTTACAAAAATGATTAGATTATTCCTTTCTAAGTAATAACAAACCGAGGAAAAGTTAATCAAAAATACGTTAGAAATTTTTTCTGTTTTGCTTGAAGATAGAGTAATAACAAAATTGTGCAAAAAAAAATTTGAGAAATCATTGCTTGTTTCGTCTCCCTTGGTTTACTTTGGGCAACCAAAGCATGATCTAACAATCACCGGGCCCTTTGGAAGTTCCAGAACGGGAGCTTTGAAAATTTGTTTTAGAAGTATTTCACTCACGAAAAGATATCCTCAGCTTCGGACCAAGACAAGAAATACCAAAATTTGGCCAAATTGAAGATCATTCTCTTGAAAAAATCTCCGGGTCTCTAGAACTCAAAATTACTTTCGAGTGACTTGTGGCATACATGTGTCTCTGATGCAACTATGAGGACCACCTATTGCTAATAGAAAGGAATATGATGAAATTCATGTTCAGTTTCGGCACCAAAATATACAAAAACAAGTTTGTTTACACAAGCAAAGATACATACAAAAGTTACCTAAAACCTAGAAAAGCTAGCGATTTCCATTTTGGTTACGAAGGGTGAAATTAAAAGCTTACGGTACGTCAAAAGTTATAAAAACAATCATCTGGAGCTCAGATTTTGAGTAAAGCAAAGAATAGTTTGCAGCTATAGTAAAGTTCCACACAAAAGCGATCAAGTCTGAAATTTACAATTGCTAAAGCGTAATAATAAATATTTAGAGTTATTATGGTTAAGAATGATCTTTAACGATTATTGTAAAATAAGTTTTCTTAATTTACTCAAAAATTACTCATCGTAGAAGAGCGATTAAACCGATTTTTGAAAAATATTACCAAAAGACTTTTGGTAAGAAACAATTTGCTACAATTGAAACTCAAATGACAGCGCAAAAAGAAATTCTTTATTTAAACATATCAAGCCTTCTAAGCAGGCTTCTTCGCTTTTTTCTGCTTGTTTTGAACTTGCTCTTTGATGTCATAATACGTCTGGTACGATCAACTCAGTCTTTCGCTATAAGAGATCACAATAAAATGATTTTTTGAAAAATTTTTACAAAATTATTTATTTAAAAACTGATTTGTAACTTCATTTCTAACCAAATTTCAAAATTTTTAGACAAATTATACGTTATTTCAATGCAATTCCGATAATATGTGATTTGTATCTTTACAATTTGTTTTTATGCTAAACAAATTGAACGTTATCACTTGAAGTGTAAATTTTTACCCCTTTGCAAAAAGTGGTAACCCGAAAAAAACCAGATTAGTTTAATATGTAAAGGTTGTGGTAAGATACTAGCAATTAGTGTCACTTGAAAGCTTAGGAAATTTGGTTTCCATCAATATGCTACTCTAACTAGTTAGACCTAAAGATCAGTTTATATTTGCTGATCAAAAATTGGTTACCCTACATGATTTTCCATTTTTAGTAGTTAAAACAGTTTCTACTATATCTAAATAGCTAGCAATTTCTATAAAAGCTAGTTTTTTGGTACATTTTGACTGTTTTGCATCGACAGCATAATTCTTTGCCATTATTTATCTAAATTTTCAAAAAAATTTATCACAAAATGAAGTCTCTAAAACTTCAAAATGTGGCCAATCGGCCAAAAACACTCAAAAAATTTTGGTGTTTGGGCTTCACACAATTTCAATATCAACAAAAATTATGTTCTTTAATACATTTCAACTGCTCTTCCTTAAAAGCATGTTTTGTTGGCATTTATTTATCAAAGTTTTCAAAAAGATTTATGTAAATTGCCCCCTACTCCATAACTTTTAAATTATGCCTCCTTGAACTTTATAAAATGAACCAACAAAACTTTTTAAATCGTTGGATGTGTTTCAAGGGAGCAGGTTCACTTCCTAAGTACCAAACTGGGCAAGCAAGACTTAGCCAGGAACTGCAGACTCTTGGGGAGAAATATAGAGGCTATGTGCACCCTTTTGTAATACTTTTTTTAAGCTTAATCAATTTTGTTTCAAAAACGGTGTTTTTGATTTTGGAACAATAATTAGCTATGCAAAAAAGCATTAACTTTGTACCACTTTTCTCACAATTACTCATGTTCTTTACGTTGACAATACTGATGGGAGCGCTGCAACTGCAATTGCATTTCTTCAGGTTGGTTTGTTCTTTCGCTGGCTGCGTTTACGCCAGGACCAAGTAACATTCGCGTAGCCAGAGGTTTTAGGCTGTCCAAATGGGCACAGAACTACAAAAACTCTAAGTAGCGATTCTAGTATCGAAAAGGTTATTCCTAAAAATACATATTAGTCATCTTGGCGCCTTTCCACAAATTTATATGCTTTTAAGCACTTGGAAATTAACAGATAAAAATGTGTATAAAAGTGTAACTTAACGGAGGCGTATGGTAAAAGCAGAGGAAATAGAACGTCGCAGGGACTCGAAAAACTGGGGAGACACGAAGTGAGTATGCGTAACCCCCTACAACCCCCAAAACCTTTCACAATGTTTTTTAATCAATTGCGTTTCAAAAAGCAATGGTTTGGTTTTGGGAAGAGGCTTTGCTATGTAAGGAAACATACACTTTATATAATTCTTTTCAAATCTATCCACGGGGTTTGGCCGTCTTAACCGGCTGAGCCTATGTTCTTAATCTCCACGTGAGTGATGGAACCATGCTATTGTCATGACTTAACTGTAAGTGCTTCATTTCGGGTTAGTTTGCTCTTTGCATGGCCGAGTTTATGCCACGATCAAGTAACATGCGCCCAGCCAGAGGCTTTTGGTCGTACAAATGGGCATACGATTGCAAAAAAGTCGTAAGCTAAGTAGTGGTCCAAATACCTAATACTGGCAATTCCCTGGGAAGCGTGTCACACTAGAAGCAACAGAAAGATCAGGACTAGGGACATCATTTATGCTGATAGTTTCTTTTCTGTTCATTATTTTCACGAGGCGGAGTATCACTAAGTTGTAAAACATACGCTTCACCAAATAACTGATCTGTGTTATGGTAAAACAAAAACCATTAGGGCGCCCTCTCCTAACTTGGTGTTTGTTCTATACTTATTTGAAGGAATGGACAAAATTTGTGAGATGATAAAGAGTTTCTATGACCTCTCTTAATTTAAAGCAATTGTTCTATGACTCAAATTAGGTGCGTGGGTGATGTCCCCATTAGTACTAAATTATTGCTTGAATGCTTAAAAACAATTTGGCTGAAGCAGGCTTTTTCTTCGTCGTATGACAGGGTATCAATGATCCAGGTCAAGCACAAGAAAAGGATGGAGACCAAGGGTTTATCCTTTTACCATCCCAGCCTGCTGTGTTGACTCGATCGGTTGAGGTTAGGATGTTACTAAACGACATAACTGATGTTTCTGACCGGATATAACTTTCCATTGGCTGTAGCACAATACATATACCGGTAAGCTAGAAAGTTTTTTCAAAAATTAAAAATTTTTTGGCTGAGAAACATTTCACTTTATCAGGGAGTCAAAGTTCACACCTATAGGCTAATTGTGTCAAAATTTTCCAAGAAATTGTTTGATTTCATTTAAAAATTCCCAAAGTCACTCTTCAAATATACCTGCGGCATTTATTTTCACACTTTAGTAACAACAAGTAAAAAGTTCTAGTTTGTTGAAGTAAATCGGCTCTTTTATTGCGTAATAATGAAGATCCATGTTGGTGTCATATTTCAACCACATATTTATTCGTGTGCAAAAAAATTAAAGCCACCAAAATTCATGAATGGTAAAAGTAATTTTAACACCACACATGTGAATAGGGTTGACGAAAGGGCAATGCTCTATTAACAAACTCCATATTCTGGTGTTAGGCCAATTTAGGTAGCCCAAGTCAAATATTGTCTTAGTGATTTGACAATGATATTCTGGCTTATTAAACCGTAGCCATGCATTCAAACATCACTCGCTTTTTAGTTTTCTAGCTCTTGATCATGACGTGATCGAGGTAACTGTAGGAAAAATTGAAATTTGATGACCCCTAAAAGACCATAAATAACTTTGCTGCATTGGTGCATAGATGCGTAGCCTACCCTGTGATGCATGATGTGAACGCTTGATATTTGAAATAAAATCTTACAAGCTTTGATGCTCTTACTATTTCTTGTTGACTCGATGAAAACACTTAAATCTTTTACCGCAGTTTTTTTTGTCGAATAGAGTACTGCATTTACAAGCCTATTCTGTGCTGGTTCGTGCACATTTATAGTGGAGGGGCTGCAAACCTAAATTTGATATTTTACATCGTTGATAACGGGATAAATCTGCCGGATTATGTAAAGGTTAACAAAGTAAGTGCTTTTTGGCGCGGGTGGCTTGGGTGCGATTATCGAGTCGGCCAAATCTAACACAATGACATCAATGGCTCAAAACTGATGCCCAAAGTGAAACGTTCACGTTAACCTCTTGTAATATCAGGGCCCCCATCATTAATATCGAGATTAAGAATATCAATTCAAATTACTGCTCCGCCATCACCAACTAGACAATTGTGAGAACAGAAATAAAAAGTTAGTTTTTTTACCTTGGCAATTCTCGTTCCGAAATCAAAACGATTAAAATAAACCTTTACAAAAGGTTGCGCATAGCCGGAATATTTCTTTCTAAGTGTCTGGAGTCCCTGGCTACGTTTTGCTGGCCCTGTTTCCAGCATAGACGTATTTTGAAACTGTACTTTACAACAATTGAAACAGTTGACAATGTCGCAAATGTTAATGCGTTCACTTGGTCAAGTGCATGGAAGCATAATTTAAAAGTTTTGGGATAGTGCCAAAGTGATTGATAAAGGCATTCATGAATAAGCCATTAAATTTCAGACCCATTACTTGCAACTTTCTTTTAATTGTATGTTTATTTGTACGAACGAATATCTGTACTTGCGCGCACGTTGCTTGGTCCTGGCACAAACGCAGCCAGGGAAAAAACAAACTAACTCGAAAGGAAGCACTCGCAGTTAAGTTATCATTAGGGCAAGTTTTTGACCTAAAAACGAAAAAAAAGTTGGACAAAAATGTAAACTAGAAAAGGCTAACCGCTTGGAGTCATTTACAAACATTTGTCACTCAAAAATTTTATAATTCTGATGATAGACTGGAATCTAAATGCAACAAACCAAGTCTATACAAGTGACTAAAACGTTTCGAAAACAGATCGACCAAGTACCAATAACAAGCCACGACTGAGCGAAGCAATGCTATGGATTGCGGATTTTAGCTGCGTAGCGTGTAGCCTGTTTCATAGAAAATTATGATACACTTATCACGTTTTATTTAAGAATTTCGTGCAATTGATTAATTGTAACAAATTTGTAAAAAATAGATTTCATCAGCTGCAAGTTAAAATTAAAACAAAAATTTGACTATGTCGACAACGCCAAAGCAACTGAGAGGTATCATACATTGATAGGAGCGATGACAGCCTTGCAACTCTAACAGCGGCTTTTACCCAGTAATGTTACAAATCAACAAGCGTACATAAAAATATGATTTTTAAAAGCAAAACAAAGTGCAAAGCAATTACGGAAATGTGAAAAAATATGTTTCAATTTTGCCGCGCCTAAAAATTTCTTACTTTTATTATTATGAAAGAGCACCATATGCCTATATGCAAAATTCCCTCTATTATGACTATGCAAAGCATTTTATTGCTTGCAACTGTTTTTATTGGCTATAATGTTTTACCATTTTTTTTATTAACCTGCTCTTTTTTATTAACCTCTTTGCTGCGACCTTGTGTCTGCTTTGCAGTTGATTGACTTACGCCTTCTACCAAAGAAAAAAACTCTTCATAGCCAAATCTACAATCGCTTTTTGTCATTCGATTATTTGATGTGTTGGAATAAAACATTCTTGCTACAATTATTCTACGGCAAAAACTTATTTGCCATTTACATAAAAAATTTTTGTTGCGTGTTTCTTAAGAGCACACCTACAAGAAAAATAGGTGTAACACAAATCAAGCACACGTCAGGGAGATAAATATAAATGCTAGAACATTTACAAAAAAAGCATACAAAATACAATTTAAACGGTGTTGTGATCGCCGCTCAGTCCAATCATGTCAAATCTCCAAATGAGAGTTCATTAAATGTAGCTCTGATGCCACTGCAAAAGATATTGATGAGAAACCAGTTACAACTAGTTTTTCCTCAATCAACGATGAAACAGCTGCGTACATGGTATCTCATGCCAATCTTGTTAAATGCAACAGTAATGCGATTTAGCATCAGGGCTACTTTTGAGTGATCTAAAAAAATTTTGAGAAAGGTCAAAGACTTGCAAAATTTTCAAAATACATTTTGGCGCTAAATTTTGGTTTATCATCTTTCCAATTATTTTGAAATTTAATGCTTGGGAAACTATTTTTTCCCCACCGTGATTAATGATTTTTCGTAAGTTGAAATTTGCTTCTGATTTTACTAGAAAATAGCATAAAACCTCGGTTTGGAGAGCTCTTTTGGTATACCATGGCTAAGCTTCTTGGAAGCGATTCCGCTATTGCGTCAAAGTCTTCTTTGCAGTCATTCCGAAATACAAAATGCAACGACTAAAATGGCCACCATCTAAGCCAAAAAATTTCCTAAAAGCAATATCTTTACCAACAAAATTAAACCAATTTCCAAAACTTCATACATAAGTTCAACAAGGTACAAATACCTGAAGGCACAAATACGAAAACTGCAATGGTCATCACTACAAATCTTGAAACTACAACTGAACATAATCACAATACAATGGTTAAGTATAGTTAAACTTCAAAAATAAACTTAATATGTGGTTCAGGTACTAATCAAACAACCGAAATGGCCACCACATTTCCAGAAACAACTCCTGAAGGTAATATTTTGAGTAAAGAAATTGTGTCCCGAGTTGGGAATTAAGATAGTTAAATATTCAAAATTTGTGTATTAAGTACAAACGCAACTACAGAAATGGCCTCCACTGCTGACATTAACCTGTGCGACGGCGTAGTGGTTAGAACGTCCGCTTCACACTCGGTAAACTTGGGGTTCATTTCCCAAGTCGACTCATAACAAAAGACTTTAAAAAAATGGTATTCACAGATTCCCCGCTTGGCGCTCAGCAAAATAAGGATAACGTGGGGAACAAGCCGGTAGGCTTGCATGTTGTGTTCTTGAGCAAAATACTTAACGGGGTGCCTCCGTCTTTATGTGGCAGACAGATGGTGGTGGGGCCCAGCAGTCCAGCCGCCTTGGTGGGCCCAGACTAACTGAAAACTGATAAATTGAGCGTGAGCGCTAACGCAGTGTGGCCTAAATATACATCTTCTTGCATAAAGCTCACAACAAATAGCTCAAACGACAAAGTAATGTGTGTTTTTAGCTTCAAGTGCCTCGACTGAAACGTCCAGTCCTCAACAAGCAACTTTTGGCCAAGGTAAACTTTGAAAAATGTAATGTGCAACAGATAGATCTTTGATTATGCGATCACCATTGAGGTCCTTTAGTAACGATACAAATACAACAACTTAAATGGCTACCATTGGTTTTGCAACCACAACTGAAAATAATATATTTAAGTACAAAACTGTGTCGATAAAGGAAACTGATCGCAATATGTGGCTTTTGGTGCTACTGAAATAACAAAATCGGCTACTTAACGTAACAGTAACAACAGCTAGAAATGATTTCTTCAATAAGAAAAGTGAATCAAATGTTGAAAAGTTCAATGATATATTGATTAAAATGTGTGTTGTAGATACAAACACAACAACAGATATGGCCACCACTGCTGACATGGAAACCACAACAGAGAGTAAGAAAAATGCAGTTAGGCATTTGTTTTAAACATGTAAAATCGATGTAATACATATAGGTTAAAGTACAAATAAAACAACACAAATGAACACCACGGTAACAGAAACAACTCCTAAAAGTAATAATTTCAGTGACAATACTTTGGCAATTATACAAAATGTAAAGAAGAACTTGACTAAATATGTGTTGTAGGTACAAACACAACAACAGATATGGCCACCACTGCTGACATGGAAACCACAACCGAAAGTAAGAAAAATGCAGTTAGGCAATTGTCTTATTCGTGTAAAATTAATATAATACATATACGTCAAGGTACAAATGGAACAACCGAAACGGCAACCGCGGTAACAGAAACAACTGCTGAAGGTAATAATTTTAGCAATAAAACTGTGTCACTTATGGGGAATTATAATGGTTAAATAATCAAAATATGTGTATTTGGTAAACGGTTAAGACTGTATTTGGTATAAACACAACCACAGATATTGCCACCACTGCTGATATGGAAACTACAACTGATGGTAACAAAATTATAATCATGACGCGGTGTCAAACATAAGAAACTAAATGTGTAATATGTTTTTAGATACCAACGCAACAACGGAAATGACTACCGCGGCAGCAGAAACGACTCCTGAAAGTAATGCTTTCAGTAACAAAACTGTGTCAACTATGAAAAATTGAAAGTGGTAACTAATCAAAATATGTTTTGTAGGTATAAACGCAACAACGGAAATGACTACCACTGCAGCAGAAACGACTCCTGAAAGTAATGATTTTAGTAACAACATCTGTCAAATATGATAGATCAAGTAGAAAACTGCCTAAAATTATTTGTTTTTAAGGTACAAATGCCACAACTGATACCACCACTGCCACCGCTGATGGATTTGAAACGACAACTGACGGTAAAAACGTTTATCTATAGAAATTTCAATCTCAATTTGATTATAATGTATGTTTTTAGCTTCAAGTGCCTCGACTGAAACGTCCAGTCCTCAACAAGCAACTTTTGGCCAAGGTAAACTTTGAAAAATGTAATGTGCAACAGATAGATCTGTGATTATGCGATCACCAATGAGGTCCTTTAGTAACGATACAAATACAACAACTTAAATGGCTACCATTGGTTTTGCAACCACAACTGAAAATAATATATTTAAGTACAAAACTGTGTCGATAAAGGAAACTGATCGCAATATGTGGCTTTTGGTGCTACTGAAATAACAAAATCGGCTACTTAACGTAACAGTAACAACAGCTAGAAATGATTTTAATATAGCTTTGAAAAAAGCTGTTTTAGCCATAAGCTTTTCGTGACGCTCTCATCAGTGGCGGTATCGCGTCAAAAGGGAAGATCTAGAGTGAATGAGTCTTTTATGTGAATAATTTGGATGTTACGTAATCAAGACAGGGCAATGATTGCGTTTGTATTGCAAAGCGCGCGAAAGAAAGATTTCGCAAGTGCGAAAGTTAAAGAAGGCGCGGCAGGAGGCCAAATGCTACGATTATCGAAAGAGTTTGAGAGTGTAAACAAACTCTTTCTGTCTGCATAACACCGGGCGTCGGGTCTTGATATAAGTAGCCTCTAAAAGATTGAGATGGAAAGAGCTGCGCGCTGCGGCAAGGATTGAAAACCGCTTATCATCATAGTTTAATGCGCATCGATCATTATCTAAAAGATGCTGACCAATGGCGGAGTCACAATCCGGTTTGGTGTCGGTTCGTTTGCACGATCTGTGTGGTTGAGATCGGCGTGGACGAGTCAATTGCTGTCTTAACCGTTGCGGAACATGTTGCTTGATGCGATCCTGTAGTCGTTGAGATGTTCGCCCTACGTACCGACTATCACAGTGGCACTTGTATTCATATATGACAAAGCTTTTCTGAATGGCAGGTAGAACATCCTTGCGGGCCACAGGCAGCATGCGCTTAGACGTAAAGACCAGGCGGGTGCTGACGGAACCATAGCAGCTTTCCACGGCGGTTTTGACTTCTTTTTCTAAGTTTGTAGATGGCTTACCTATCCAAGGGACCCTCAAGTACACAGGACACTTTTCAGGGCCAAATTGCTTAAGGGTGGAGAACTGAGCAATTTTCTTGGTGATCTGAGTGTTGATGATGTTTTTAGGATAGCCATTGTCCAGTAGTATCTTCTTAATCCGTTCTATTTCTTCATTGAGTCTACGCTTGGTGCAAATCATTAGAGCTCGATGCACCAATGTAGATATTAGACTTATTTTGCGTTTGAGAGGACTGAAGGACTCCCAACGCAAATACTGGCCAGTGAAAGTGGGTTTACGGTATACACTGGTCTCCAAGCCAACATCTGTTCTTTCGACGTAGACGTCAAGAAACGGTAGACATTTCCCTTTCTCTTTTTCAAAGGTGAACTTGAGGGATGGATGAAGGCAGTTAAGTTTGGTCAGAAATTCATCTGCTTCAGCTTCGTGATCGAAGATGGCAAACGTGTCGTCAACATATCTGAAGTATGTTGAAGGCTTTTGCGTTTGAGAAAATAACTTCTCTTCATAATATCCAACGAAGATGTTGGCCAAAGCCGGACCAAGTGGTGATCCCATAGCTACTCCGTCTGTTTGCTTGTACATGGTGTTATTGAAGCTGAACTCAACTGAGGATGTAGCGCTCTTCATCAATTCAACAAACACGTCCTTTGGAATGACTGGTCGGGAATTAGACTGGTCGTAGAGGGCTTCCGAACAGATTTTGATGGTTTCCTCAAGGGGAACGTTGGTGAACAAGCTGGATACATCAAAAGAACACATGAAGACATTAGGGTCGATGTCAAGATTTTGCATGGTCTTAGCAAACGTAAACGAATCTGATATGCAGTGTGACGAGAACCGCTCCAACACAGGTTGTAATAGGCTAGCCAACCACTTGCCAAGTTCATGATGGGACGAACCTGTCATAGACAGTATTGGGCGAAGTGGAGTGCCTTCTTTGTGTGTTTTCGGCAAACCATACATTCGAGGTCTTTGCGATCCAGTTGGTCGTATTGCGTCATATATCCACTTCGGCATGTGATTGGCTTTGACTAAGTCAAGCAACCGCTTCTGAAGGCGCGATTCAATGATGGCTGTGTTGTCATTGCTGGAGACCGGACCAAGTCTTCTAAATTTCGATTGATCATCAAGTATCTTGTTCATTTTATCGACGTAGTCGCTTTTGTTTAAAAGGACAACGCCGGAGCCTTTGTCGGGTTTGGTGATAATGATATCATCATTCTTTCGTAACCGGTTGATTGCACGAAAGCACTCTTTGTGCATTGTGAAGTCACGTGAGTCTATCGTGCTGTCACTGTACAAATGAGCAAGGTCGGCGAGTCGGGCTTTCAAAGCAGTGCGTTGTTCAACAGAACTGGCACTGTGATGTAAAAGCTGTGCCCACAGTGACTCAAATTCGGCGAAGATTTCTTCTTTGCACAGATACCTGGGTTTGCTCAGTTCTCCACCCTTAAGCAATTTGGCCCTGAAAAGTGTCCTGTGTACTTGAGGGTCCCTTGGATAGGTAAGCCATCTACAAACTTAGAAAAAGAAGTCAAAACCGCCGTGGAAAGCTGCTATGGTTCCGTCAGCACCCGCCTGGTCTTTACGTCTAAGCGCATGCTGCCTGTGGCCCGCAAGGATGTTCTACCTGCCATTCAGAAAAGCTTTGTCATATATGAATACAAGTGCCACTGTGATAGTCGGTACGTAGGGCGAACATCTCAACGACTACAGGATCGCATCAAGCAACATGTTCCGCAATGGTTAAGACAGCAATTGACTCGTCCACGCCGATCTCAACCACACAGATCGTGCAAACGAACCGACACCAAACCGGATTGTGACTCCGCCATTGGTCAGCATCTTTTAGATAATGATCGATGCGCATTAAACTATGATGATAAGCGGTTTTCAATCCTTGCCGCAGCGCGCAGCTCTTTCCATCTCAATCTTTTAGAGGCTACTTATATCAAGACCCGACGCCCGGTGTTATGCAGACAGAAAGAGTTTGTTTACACTCTCAAACTCTTTCGATAATCGTAGCATTTGGCCTCCTGCCGCGCCTTCTTTAACTTTCGCACTTGCGAAATCTTTCTTTCGCGCGCTTTGCAATACAAACGCAATCATTGCCCTGTCTTGATTACGTAACATCCAAATTATTCACATAAAAGACTCATTCACTCTAGATCTTCCCTTTTGACGCGATACCGCCACTGATGAGAGCGTCACGAAAAGCTTATGGCTAAAACAGCTTTTTTCAAAGCTATATTAAAATTTTGTACCACCAACAAGATTTTTGTGTACTTTCGCCTTCGGTACACCAAACAGCAAATAGCTGTTTTGAACAATGTGGTAAGAACTAGAGGAAAAGTCAGAACTCTTAAGTTCTCTGCAGCCTTTCTCAAGGCTTGCATTTCTAAAAGAGTTGCCCCTAAGTACATCGTTGCTCGCATTGAACGATCACGAGCCAGGCACAGCCCAGAGATGGAACGCGCTTTTCTAACAGATGATGTTGAAAAGCTAACAGAGCAATCAAGAAAACTTCAAACAATTAACCGATCACATTGGCGGGCGGCCCGCGAATTTCTAACATTCTTCGACACAATCAGATTCTGCAGATACCTGGCACTACTTGATGAAAGAACGAAATCAAAATGGAAGAACAAAAACGAGCGATTGCTTGCTTTACTCAGACGTGACCGTTTCGGCAATGCTCTCGGTGATACTACTAGGCATGTTCTGAATCTTTCAGATTATGTCTTGTCTGACACTGAAAGTTTCGTGCTGTCGCATGGTCTTAACTTTGGGTTGCCACCCAGGTATCTGTGCAAAGAAGAAATCTTCGCCGAATTTGAGTCACTGTGGGCACAGCTTTTACATCACAGTGCCAGTTCTGTTGAACAACGCACTGCTTTGAAAGCCCGACTCGCCGACCTTGCTCATTTGTACAGTGACAGCACGATAGACTCACGTGACTTCACAATGCACAAAGAGTGCTTTCGTGCAATCAACCGGTTACGAAAGAATGATGATATCATTATCACCAAACCCGACAAAGGCTCCGGCGTTGTCCTTTTAAACAAAAGCGACTACGTCGATAAAATGAACAAGATACTTGATGATCAATCGAAATTTAGAAGACTTGGTCCGGTCTCCAGCAATGACAACACAGCCATCATTGAATCGCGCCTTCAGAAGCGGTTGCTTGACTTAGTCAAAGCCAATCACATGCCGAAGTGGATATATGACGCAATACGACCAACTGGATCGCAAAGACCTCGAATGTATGGTTTGCCGAAAACACACAAAGAAGGCACTCCACTTCGCCCAATACTGTCTATGACAGGTTCGTCCCATCATGAACTTGGCAAGTGGTTGGCTAGCCTATTACAACCTGTGTTGGAGCGGTTCTCGTCACACTGCATATCAGATTCGTTTACGTTTGCTAAGACCATGCAAAATCTTGACATCGACCCTAATGTCTTCATGTGTTCTTTTGATGTATCCAGCTTGTTCACCAACGTTCCCCTTGAGGAAACCATCAAAATCTGTTCGGAAGCCCTCTACGACCAGTCTAATTCCCGACCAGTCATTCCAAAGGACGTGTTTGTTGAATTGATGAAGAGCGCTACATCCTCAGTTGAGTTCAGCTTCAATAACACCATGTACAAGCAAACAGACGGAGTAGCTATGGGATCACCACTTGGTCCGGCTTTGGCCAACATCTTCGTTGGATATTATGAAGAGAAGTTATTTTCTCAAACGCAAAAGCCTTCAACATACTTCAGATATGTTGACGACACGTTTGCCATCTTCGATCACGAAGCTGAAGCAGATGAATTTCTGACCAAACTTAACTGCCTTCATCCATCCCTCAAGTTCACCTTTGAAAAAGAGAAAGGGAAATGTCTACCGTTTCTTGACGTCTACGTCGAAAGAACAGATGTTGGCTTGGAGACCAGTGTATACCGTAAACCCACTTTCACTGGCCAGTATTTGCGTTGGGAGTCCTTCAGTCCTCTCAAACGCAAAATAAGTCTAATATCTACATTGGTGCATCGAGCTCTAATGATTTGCACCAAGCGTAGACTCAATGAAGAAATAGAACGGATTAAGAAGATACTACTGGACAATGGCTATCCTAAAAACATCATCAACACTCAGATCACCAAGAAAATTGCTCAGTTCTCCACCCTTAAGCAATTTGGCCCTGAAAAGTGTCCTGTGTACTTGAGGGTCCCTTGGATAGGTAAGCCATCTACAAACTTAGAAAAAGAAGTCAAAACCGCCGTGGAAAGCTGCTATGGTTCCGTCAGCACCCGCCTGGTCTTTACGTCTAAGCGCATGCTGCCTGTGGCCCGCAAGGATGTTCTACCTGCCATTCAGAAAAGCTTTGTCATATATGAATACAAGTGCCACTGTGATAGTCGGTACGTAGGGCGAACATCTCAACGACTACAGGATCGCATCAAGCAACATGTTCCGCAATGGTTAAGACAGCAATTGACTCGTCCACGCCGATCTCAACCACACAGATCGTGCAAACGAACCGACACCAAACCGGATTGTGACTCCGCCATTGGTCAGCATCTTTTAGATAATGATCGATGCGCATTAAACTATGATGATAAGCGGTTTTCAATCCTTGCCGCAGCGCGCAGCTCTTTCCATCTCAATCTTTTAGAGGCTACTTATATCAAGACCCGACGCCCGGTGTTATGCAGACAGAAAGAGTTTGTTTACACTCTGAAACTCTTTCGATAATCGTAGCATTTGGCCTCCTGCCGCGCCTTCTTTAACTTTCGCACTTGCGAAATCTTTCTTTCGCGCGCTTTGCAATACAAACGCAATCATTGCCCTGTCTTGATTACGTAACATCCAAATTATTCACATAAAAGACTCATTCACTCTAGATCTTCCCTTTTGACGCGATACCGCCACTGATGAGAGCGTCACGAAAAGCTTATGGCTAAAACAGCTTTTTTCAAAGCTATATTAAAATTTTGTACCACCAACAAGATTTTTGTGTACTTTCGCCTTCGGTACACCAAACAGCAAATAGCTGTTTTGAACAATGTGGTAAGAACTAGAGGAAAAGTCAGAACTCTTAAGTTCTCTGCAGCCTTTCTCAAGGCTTGCATTTCTAAAAGAGTTGCCCCTAAGTACATCGTTGCTCGCATTGAACGATCACGAGCCAGGCACAGCCCAGAGATGGAACGCGCTTTTCTAACAGATGATGTTGAAAAGCTAACAGAGCAATCAAGAAAACTTCAAACAATTAACCGATCACATTGGCGGGCGGCCCGCGAATTTCTAACATTCTTCGACACAATCAGATTCTGCAGATACCTGGCACTACTTGATGAAAGAACGAAATCAAAATGGAAGAACAAAAACGAGCGATTGCTTGCTTTACTCAGACGTGACCGTTTCGGCAATGCTCTCGGTGATACTACTAGGCATGTTCTGAATCTTTCAGATTATGTCTTGTCTGACACTGAAAGTTTCGTGCTGTCGCATGGTCTTAACTTTGGGTTGCCACCCAGGTATCTGTGCAAAGAAGAAATCTTCGCCGAATTTGAGTCACTGTGGGCACAGCTTTTACATCACAGTGCCAGTTCTGTTGAACAACGCACTGCTTTGAAAGCCCGACTCGCCGACCTTGCTCATTTGTACAGTGACAGCACGATAGACTCACGTGACTTCACAATGCACAAAGAGTGCTTTCGTGCAATCAACCGGTTACGAAAGAATGATGATATCATTATCACCAAACCCGACAAAGGCTCCGGCGTTGTCCTTTTAAACAAAAGCGACTACGTCGATAAAATGAACAAGATACTTGATGATCAATCGAAATTTAGAAGACTTGGTCCGGTCTCCAGCAATGACAACACAGCCATCATTGAATCGCGCCTTCAGAAGCGGTTGCTTGACTTAGTCAAAGCCAATCACATGCCGAAGTGGATATATGACGCAATACGACCAACTGGATCGCAAAGACCTCGAATGTATGGTTTGCCGAAAACACACAAAGAAGGCACTCCACTTCGCCCAATACTGTCTATGACAGGTTCGTCCCATCATGAACTTGGCAAGTGGTTGGCTAGCCTATTACAACCTGTGTTGGAGCGGTTCTCGTCACACTGCATATCAGATTCGTTTACGTTTGCTAAGACCATGCAAAATCTTGACATCGACCCTAATGTCTTCATGTGTTCTTTTGATGTATCCAGCTTGTTCACCAACGTTCCCCTTGAGGAAACCATCAAAATCTGTTCGGAAGCCCTCTACGACCAGTCTAATTCCCGACCAGTCATTCCAAAGGACGTGTTTGTTGAATTGATGAAGAGCGCTACATCCTCAGTTGAGTTCAGCTTCAATAACACCATGTACAAGCAAACAGACGGAGTAGCTATGGGATCACCACTTGGTCCGGCTTTGGCCAACATCTTCGTTGGATATTATGAAGAGAAGTTATTTTCTCAAACGCAAAAGCCTTCAACATACTTCAGATATGTTGACGACACGTTTGCCATCTTCGATCACGAAGCTGAAGCAGATGAATTTCTGACCAAACTTAACTGCCTTCATCCATCCCTCAAGTTCACCTTTGAAAAAGAGAAAGGGAAATGTCTACCGTTTCTTGACGTCTACGTCGAAAGAACAGATGTTGGCTTGGAGACCAGTGTATACCGTAAACCCACTTTCACTGGCCAGTATTTGCGTTGGGAGTCCTTCAGTCCTCTCAAACGCAAAATAAGTCTAATATCTACATTGGTGCATCGAGCTCTAATGATTTGCACCAAGCGTAGACTCAATGAAGAAATAGAACGGATTAAGAAGATACTACTGGACAATGGCTATCCTAAAAACATCATCAACACTCAGATCACCAAGAAAATTGCTCAGTTCTCCACCCTTAAGCAATTTGGCCCTGAAAAGTGTCCTGTGTACTTGAGGGTCCCTTGGATAGGTAAGCCATCTACAAACTTAGAAAAAGAAGTCAAAACCGCCGTGGAAAGCTGCTATGGTTCCGTCAGCACCCGCCTGGTCTTTACGTCTAAGCGCATGCTGCCTGTGGCCCGCAAGGATGTTCTACCTGCCATTCAGAAAAGCTTTGTCATATATGAATACAAGTGCCACTGTGATAGTCGGTACGTAGGGCGAACATCTCAACGACTACAGGATCGCATCAAGCAACATGTTCCGCAATGGTTAAGACAGCAATTGACTCGTCCACGCCGATCTCAACCACACAGATCGTGCAAACGAACCGACACCAAACCGGATTGTGACTCCGCCATTGGTCAGCATCTTTTAGATAATGATCGATGCGCATTAAACTATGATGATAAGCGGTTTTCAATCCTTGCCGCAGCGCGCAGCTCTTTCCATCTCAATCTTTTAGAGGCTACTTATATCAAGACCCGACGCCCGGTGTTATGCAGACAGAAAGAGTTTGTTTACACTCTGAAACTCTTTCGATAATCGTAGCATTTGGCCTCCTGCCGCGCCTTCTTTAACTTTCGCACTTGCGAAATCTTTCTTTCGCGCGCTTTGCAATACAAACGCAATCATTGCCCTGTCTTGATTACGTAACATCCAAATTATTCACATAAAAGACTCATTCACTCTAGATCTTCCCTTTTGACGCGATACCGCCACTGATGAGAGCGTCACGAAAAGCTTATGGCTAAAACAGCTTTTTTCAAAGCTATATTAAAATTTTGTACCACCAACAAGATTTTTAGAAATGATTTCTTCAATAAGAAAAGTGAATCAAATGTTGAAAAGTTCAATGATATATTGATTAAAATGTGTGTTGTAGATACAAACACAACAACAGATATGGCCGCCACTGCTGACATGGAAACCACAACAGAGAGTAAGAAAAATGCAGTTAGGCATTTGTTTTAAACATGTAAAATCGATGTAATACATATAGGTTAAAGTACAAATAAAACAACACAAATGAACACCACGGTAACAGAAACAACTCCTAAAAGTAATAATTTCAGTGACAATACTTTGGCAATTATACAAAATGTAAAGAAGAACTTGACTAAATATGTGTTGTAGGTACAAACACAACAACAGATATGGCCACCACTGCTGACATGGAAACCACAACCGAAAGTAAGAAAAATGCAGTTAGGCAATTGTCTTATTCGTGTAAAATTAATATAATACATATACGTCAAGGTACAAATGGAACAACCGAAACGGCAACCGCGGTAACAGAAACAACTGCTGAAGGTAATAATTTTAGCAATAAAACTGTGTCACTTATGGGGAATTATAATGGTTAAATAATCAAAATATGTGTATTTGGTATAAACACAACCACAGATATTGCCACCACTGCTGATATGGAAACTACAACTGATGGTAACAAAATTATAATCATGACGCGGTGTCAAACATAAGAAACTAAATGTGTAATATGTTTTTAGATACCAACGCAACAACGGAAATGACTACCGCGGCAGCAGAAACGACTCCTGAAAGTAATGCTTTCAGTAACAAAACTGTGTCAACTAGGAAAAATTGAAAGTGGGAAATTGTTAAAATTTATTTGTTTTAAGGTGCAAATGCCACAACTGATACCACCACTGCCACCGCTGATGGATTTGAAACGACAACTGACGGTAAAAACGTTTATCTATGGAAATTTCAATCTCAATTTGATTATAATGTATGTTTTTAGCTTCAAGTGCCTCGACTGAAACGTCCAGTCCTCAACAAGCAACTTTTGGCCAAGGTAAACTTTGAAAAATGTAATGTGCAACAGATAGATCTGTGATTATGCGACCACCATTGAGGTTCTTTTGTAACGATACAAATACAACAACTTAAATGGCTACCATTGGTTTTGCAACCACAACTGAAAATAATATATTTAAGTACAAAACTGTGACGATAAAGGAAACTGATCGCAATATGTGGCTTTTGGTGCTACTGAAATAACAAAATCGGCTACTTAACGTAACAGTAACAACAGCTAGAAATGATTTCTTCAATAAGAAAAGTGAATCAAATGTTGAAAAGTTCAATGATATATTGATTAAAATGTGTGTTGTAGATACAAACACAACAACAGATATGGCCGCCACTGCTGACATGGAAACCACAACAGAGAGTAAGAAAAATGCAGTTAGGCATTTGTTTTAAACATGTAAAATCGATGTAATACATATAGGTTAAAGTACAAATAAAACAACACAAATGAACACCACGGTAACAGAAACAACTCCTAAAAGTAATAATTTCAGTGACAATACTTTGGCAATTATACAAAATGTAAAGAAGAACTTGACTAAATATGTGTTGTAGGTACAAACACAACAACAGATATGGCCACCACTGCTGACATGGAAACCACAACCGAAAGTAAGAAAAATGCAGTTAGGCAATTGTCTTATTCGTGTACAATTAATATAATACATATACGTCAAGGTACAAATGGAACAACCGAAACGGCAACCGCGGTAACAGAAACAACTGCTGAAGGTAATAATTTTAGCAATAAAACTGTGTCACTTATGGGGAATTATAATGGTTAAATAATCAAAATATGTGTATTTGGTAAACGGTTAAGACTGTATTTGGTATAAACACAACCACAGATATTGCCACCACTGCTGATATGGAAACTACAACTGATGGTAACAAAATTATAATCATGACGCGGTGTCAAACATAAGAAACTAAATGTGTAATATGTTTTTAGATACCAACGCAACAACGGAAATGACTACCGCGGCAGCAGAAACGACTCCTGAAAGTAATGCTTTCAGTAACAAAACTGTGTCAACTATGAAAAATTGAAAGTGGTAACTAATCAAAATATGTTTTGTAGGTATAAACGCAACAACGGAAATGACTACCACTGCAGCAGAAACGACTCCTGAAAGTAATGATTTTAGTAACAACATCTGTCAAATATGATAGATCAAGTAGAAAACTGCCTAAAATTATTTGTTTTTAAGGTACAAATGCCACAACTGATACCACCACTGCCACCGCTGATGGATTTGAAACGACAACTGACGGTAAAAACGTATATCTATGGAAATTTCAATCTCAATTTGATTATAATGTATGTTTTTAGCTTCAAGTGCCTCGACTGAAACGTCCAGTCCTCAACAAGCAACTTTTGGCCAAGGTAAACTTTGAAAAATGTAATGTGCAACAGATAGATCTGTGATTATGCGATCACCATTGAGGTCCTTTAGTAACGATACAAATACAACAACTTAAAT
Organism: Trididemnum clinides; assembly: GCA_963675345.1. Taxonomy (NCBI): domain Eukaryota; kingdom Metazoa; phylum Chordata; class Ascidiacea; order Aplousobranchia; family Didemnidae; genus Trididemnum; species Trididemnum clinides. Next base: position 19,171,911 of record OY776304.1, on the reverse strand, counting down.
GGCTACCATTGGTTTTGCAACCACAACTGAAAATAATATATTTAAGTACAAAACTGTGTCGATAAAGGAAACTGATCGCAATATGTGGCTTTTGGTGCTACTGAAATAACAAAATCGGCTACTTAACGTAACAGTAACAACAGCTAGAAATGATTTCTTCAATAAGAAAAGTGAATCAAATGTTGAAAAGTTCAATGATATATTGATTAAAATGTGTGTTGTAGATACAAACACAACAACAGATATGGCCGCCACTGCTGACATGGAAACCACAACAGAGAGTAAGAAAAATGCAGTTAGGCATTTGTTTTAAACATGTAAAATCGATGTAATACATATAGGTTAAAGTACAAATAAAACAACACAAATGAACACCACGGTAACAGAAACAACTCCTAAAAGTAATAATTTCAGTGACAATACTTTGGCAATTATACAAAATGTAAAGAAGAACTTGACTAAATATGTGTTGTAGGTACAAACACAACAACAGATATGGCCACCACTGCTGACATGGAAACCACAACCGAAAGTAAGAAAAATGCAGTTAGGCAATTGTCTTATTCGTGTAAAATTAATATAATACATATACGTCAAGGTACAAATGGAACAACCGAAACGGCAACCGCGGTAACAGAAACAACTGCTGAAGGTAATAATTTTAGCAATAAAACTGTGTCACTTATGGGGAATTATAATGGTTAAATAATCAAAATATGTGTATTTGGTAAACGGTTAAGACTGTATTTGGTATAAACACAACCACAGATATTGCCACCACTGCTGATATGGAAACTACAACTGATGGTAACAAAATTATAATCATGACGCGGTGTCAAACATAAGAAACTAAATGTGTAATATGTTTTTAGATACCAACGCAACAACGGAAATGACTACCGCGGCAGCAGAAACGACTCCTGAAAGTAATGATTTTAGTAACAACATTTGTCAAATATGATAGATCAAGTAGAAAACTGCCTAAAATTATTTGTTTTTAAGGTACAAATGCCACAACTGATACCACCACTGCCACCGCTGATGGATTTGAAACGACAACTGACGGTAAAAACGTTTATCTATGGAAATTTCAATCTCAATTTGATTATAATGTATGTTTTTAGCTTCAAGTGCCTCGACTGAAACGTCCAGTCCTCAACAAGCAACTTTTGGCCAAGGTAAACTTTGAAAAATGTAATGTGCAACAGATAGATCTGTGATTATGCGATGACCATTGAGGTCCTTTAGTAACGATACAAATACAACAACTTAAATGGTTACCATTGGTTTTGCAACCACAACTGAAAGTAATATGTTTAAACGCAAAACTGTGCTGAAAAATGGATCTGCTTGCAATATGTGGCTTTTGGTGCAAACAAAACAACAAAAACGACGACTTAACATGATGGAAGCAGCTTTTAGAAATAAGTTCTTCATTAAGAAAAGTGAATCAAATGTTGAAAAGTTCAATGATATATTGATTAAAATGTGTGTTGTAGATACAAACACAACAACAGATATGGCCGCCACTGCTGACATGCAAACTACAGCTGAGGGTAATGAAATTTATCGATAAATCGTGTAGGCGATAACAAATTGGAATAACCTACAATTTAAAATACAAATGCAAAAGTAAACTGACTGAGGGCATGAGAATAACCTTAAAACTACAACTGACGAGACCAATGATGCATTGGTGGGATTGTGTCAAACTTGTATCTGCTTTCCATGATACATGTTAACTTTACTTAATATGTATTGTGAAAAGCAAATACAGCAGCCGAACTGGCCACCTCATTAGCAGAAACGATTCGTGAAAGTTTAGAGCGTCCGCTTTGTAGTCGGTAGACCTGGGGTTCCTTCCCTAAGTCAAGTCATACCAAAAGACTTTAAAAAATGGTATTCACAGCTTCCCTGCTCGGCGCTCAGCATGAAACAGACATAGTGTGGAGAACAAGCCGGCAAGCTCGCATGTTGTGTCCTTGGGCAAGATACTTAACGGTACGCCTCCACCTTTATGTGGCAGACAGGTGGCCTACTCTTACTTCATCGAGTTACAGTTGTGAAGTTGCTCACACAGCATGTCATAAAAATGACTCTTTGGTACCCACCAGTGATAGTCGCCTTGTTGGTGGTGGGGCTATTAGTCTCTCAAGACTGGTTCGAAATGGGATGCCGTCTTTCCCTTAGCCTAATTTCAATCAAGTTGACAGAATGAACTTGAATTGCCATTCGTGCCGTACCTCAAACCCGAGGAAGAGGAGGGGTAATCACAACAACAACACCAACTACAACATTTGTGAAAATAATAATTCCAGTAACAATACTGAAGTAATCATGCAAAATGTAAACGAAAAATTGATTAAAATGTGTTGTAAGTATAAACCTAACATTAGGTAACATCAATACTAATTTTGCTACTTTAGCAAATGGCAAGCTTGAAACAATGTTTTATTCCACTACAGCAGAAGATGTTATTTTTAATCAAAATAAAATTATACAATGTATTTGTTTTGGAAATCCACTAGCGCTCAGTTTCCCCATATGTGGTGAAGAATCAAAAACCAATATATCTGGTTATATCGCTTTGTTGCTTTGTTTGATATACGTTCGAAAGCTGTGTGTTAAACAACAGAAGGATGTTTTTCAAGTACTGCACTCTACTATTGTGATAAACAATACCGAAGGTGGAAATGCACCCGAAGGTGATAATTGAAGTCAATATATCATGTCAGCTGTTTATGTCGTTTTCGAGTAAAATAACGTATAATATGTGTTTTAGATACAACCACAGCAACAGAAGTGCCTACAACACCTGTTATTCAAACTACAACAGAAGGTGGTGTTTTTTGTATCAAAACAGAATTGTATTTGTTGTGGAAATCCACTAGCGCTCAGTTTCCTCATTTGTGATAAAGTATTAAAAATCAATATATCTGGTTATATCGCTTTGTTGTTTTGATTGGTTTATGTTTGAAAACCATATGTTAAACTACAGAATTATGTTTTTCAAATACTGTACTCTATTATTGTGATAAGCAAGTAAAGACCAACCGGCTGTTTGTGGCCGACACCCTCTTTAGATGAGGACAACGAGGCACTTGTCAAAATCCAGAAATATTTTGGCACAGGCTTTAAAATGTCTAGTAAGCGTTTTGGAAATAACTAAATTTTATAGCAAAGCTGTACAAAAAATGAAAAACAAAGCGAAATCAATTTCAGTATGTACTTAAAACCTGTTTGAAAAATTACGATAGAACGTCAATTATTAGAACTAATGAAAACTTGGTGTGATTGGGATACACCATCTTTTCGGATAATCGAGAAAAGCAACCTCACAATAAAACAATACATACAAAAACGGTGATGTATATTACATTACGATTAGTGTGATAATCGCTCTTTTTTTGCTTCTAGTTTGTTACTCTTTTTGTCGCTGCTAAGTCTCTCATCCTTTACAGAAACAAAAGCTGGGTTGAACAACACACACTCTGTCGTTCACATCACGTTACCGTTTAATAAATTTTGTTCAAATACAGGGTGGGCCATAAATAACGCACCAAAGCATATAAAACAATTCAGATAATAATAACAAACGTTTTGGGCCATAAATAACGCACCAAAGCATATAAAACAATTCAGATAATAATAACAAACGTTTTTATTAAAACAACACTTCTTAGCAAGATAAATCCGATTAAACTTCTTAGCAACAGATCGATTAGTGGCGCCATCGGCACCAGACATTAACACTAATTCAACTCGTTCTTTAATTGTTAAGTGCATATCCTAAAAATGATATAAATTTTTTTTAAAAGGCAAATCATAACTAAAAAACTTTGATTGAAATTAAATTTAACAGTTATAGTAACTGATATTGAAATTAAATTTAACAGATACCCAAAGAAAACATATTTACATTATTTCACATCACAATTTATTTTAAATCTTTGGTGCGTTATTTACGGCCCACCCTGTATTGTTCAGATAATAATCGACGCTCTACTGTACATTATTACAAAGCTATATAAACAGCAGCTTTCTAGTACACTCAGCCAATCATAGGACACAGGAGTTTTACTCCAAACAAATTCCATTGTTTCATGTATCCACAAGAATGTAAGAGAAAAACAGCCAGCGTGACGTAGCAATTTAATGGGTCGCCAACATTAGACGAAAGCAGCTGTGATTACTAAAGTCTCCAGATTACTAATTTTTAAGATAAATGTTATTGAGTACATTTTTGTTATGATTAAGTGATCTGGTTGTTGTAATTGTAGCTGGGTCAAACATTTAGTAATATTTTAATTAGGACGTTGCGCTAAACGCTGTTAGCGAAACGACCTAATTAAAATATGTACAGCAGTATACAAGCTCTGGTTTTTTGCTAAGAATCCTAAAAAGATTTCAATCGTTTGCTCCAAATTAACTAATATATTCGACACGAGTGCAACTACAACAACCGATGTGGTTGTTACCGGCGCGATGGTGCAGTGGTTAGAGCGTCCACATTGCAGTCGGTAGACCTGGGGTTCATTCCTAAGTCGACTCATACCAAAGGACTTTAAAAAATGGTATTCACAGCTTCCCTGCTTGGCGTTCAGCATAAAAAGGTATAGTGTGGAGAACAAGCCGGCAAGTTCACTTGTTGTGTCCTTGGGCAAGGCACTTAACGGGACGCCCCACCTTTATGTGGAAGACAGGTGGCCCTCCCGTACTTCACCGGATTATAATTGTGAAGCTGCTAACCCAGCATGTCAGACAACTATTGGATACCCACCAGTGGCAGTCCGCCTTGTTAGTGGTGGGGCTACCAATCACTCAAGACTGGTTTGAAATTAGCTGCCATCTTTCCCCTTGCCTAATATCAATTAGGTTGACGGCATGAACCAGAATTACCGTTCATGCCGTACCTCCATCCCAAGGAAGAGAAGGGGTAAACACAAACAAACATGTGGTTGTTACCGACCTTGATACTACTATCGAAAGTGAAGATTAAAGCGATGATTTTATTCAAGTGTGTGATATTTTGACTGAAATCAAATATAACAAACGTGTTTAGGTACAACGCCACCATCTGAAGTAACTACAACTATTGTTGGAACTACAGCCGAAGGTGATAATTGAAGTCAATATATCATGTCAGCTGTTTATGTCGTTTTCGAGTAAAATAAAATATAATATGTGTTTTAGATACAACCACAGCAACAGAAGTGCCTACAACACCTGTTATTCAAACTACAACAGAAGGTGGTGTTTTTTGTATCAAAACAGAATTGTATTTGTTATGGAAATCCACTAGCGCTCAGTTTCCTCATTTGTGGTGAAGTATTAAAAATCAATATATCTGGTTATATCGCTTTGTTGTTTTGATTGGTTTATGTTTCAAACTGTGTGTTAAACTACAGAATGATGTGTTTCAAGTACTCTATTCTATAATAGTAATGGGCAGGTTTCGTTTGCGGCCGACACTCATGTTAAATGATGACAGTGTGGCACTGTCCAAATCCAGTAATGTTTTGGCACAGGCTTTAAAATGTCTAGTGAGCGATTTGGATATTACTAAATTTCATAGTAAAGCTGTACAAAAAATGAAAAACAAAGCAAAATCGAATTTAATACTTGGAAGCGACTGCAATGATTAAACACTTATATTATCACAAAGCTATATGAACAGCAGCTTTCTAGTACACTAAGCAGATCATAGGACACTGGACGTTTACTCCAAGCAAAATCCATTGTTTCATATATCAACAAAATTGGGTATCCTACATTTTTGTTATGATTTAGTGATCCGGTTGTTGTAGCTGTGTCAAACATTTAGTAACATGTTTGTCACGAGTGCAACTACAACAACCGATGTGGTTGTTACCGACCTTGATACTACTATCGAAAGTGAAGATTAAAGCGATGATTTTATTCAAGTGTGTGATATTTTGACTGAAATCAAATATAACAAACGTGTTTAGGTACAACGCCACCATCTGAAGTAACTACAACTATTGTTGGAACTACAGCCGAAGGTGATAATTGAAGTCAATATATCATGTCAGCTGTTTATGTCGTTTTCGAGTAAAATAAAATATAATATGTGTTTTAGATACAACCACAGCAACAGAAGTGCCTACAACACCTGTTATTCAAACTACAACAGAAGGTGGTGTTTTTTGTATCAAAACAGAATTGTATTTGTTATGGAAATCCACTAGCGCTCAGTTTCCTCATTTGTGGTGAAGTATTAAAAATCAATATATCTGGTTATATCGCTTTGTTGTTTTGATTGGTTTATGTTTCAAACTGTGTGTTAAACTACAGAATGATGTGTTTCAAGTACTCTATTCTATAATAGTAATGGGCAGGTTTCGTTTGCGGCCGACACTCATGTTAAATGATGACAGTGTGGCACTGTCCAAATCCAGTAATGTTTTGGCACTGGCTTTAAAATGTCTAGTGAGCGATTTGGATATTACTAAATTTCATAGTAAAGCTGTACAAAAAATAAAAAACAAAGCAAAATCGAATTTAATACTTGGAAGCGACTGCAATGATTAAACACTTATATTATCACAAAGCTATATGAACAGCAGCTTTCTAGTACACTAAGCAGATCATAGGACACTGGACGTTTACTCCAAGCAAAATCCATTGTTTCATATATCAACAAAATTGGGTATCCTACATTTTTGTTATGATTTAGTGATCCGGTTGTTGTAGCTGTGTCAAACATTTAGTAACATGTTTGTCACGAGTGCAACTACAACAACCGATGTGGTTGTTACCGACCTTGATACTACTATCGAAAGTGAAGATTAAAGCGATGATTTTATTCAAGTGTGTGATATTTTGACTGAAATCAAATATAACAAACGTGTTTAGGTACAACGCCACCATCTGAAGTAACTGCAACTATTGTTGGAACTACAGCCGAAGGTGATAATTGAAGTCAATATATCATGTCAGCTGTTTATGTCGTTTTCGAGTAAAATAAAATATAATATGTGTTTTAGATACAACCACAGCAACAGAAGTGCCTACAACACCTGTTATTCAAACTACAACAGAAGGTGGTGTTTTTTGTATCAAAACAGAATTGTATTTGTTATGGAAATCCACTAGCGCTCAGTTTCCTCATTTGTGGTGAAGTATTAAAAATCAATATATCTGGTTATATCGCTTTGTTGTTTTGATTGGTTTATGTTTCAAACTGTGTATTAAACTACAGAATGATGTGTTTCAAGTACTCTATTCTATAATAGTAATGGGCAGGTTTCGTTTGCGGCCGACACTCATGTTAAATGATGACAGTGTGGCACTGTCCAAATCCAGTAATGTTTTGGCACTGGCTTTAAAATGTCTAGTGAGCGATTTGGATATTACTAAATTTCATAGTAAAGCTGTACAAAAAATGAAAAACAAAGCAAAATCGAATTTAATACTTGGAAGCGACTGCAATGATTAAACATTTCTATTATCACAAAGCTATATGAACAGCAGCTTTCTAGTACACTAAGCAGATCATAGGACACTGGACGTTTACTCCAAACATAATCTATTGTTTCATGTATCCACAAGAATGTAAGAGAAAAACAGCCAATGTGACATAGCAATTTAATGGGTCGCCAACATTAGACGAAAGCAGCTGTGATTACTAAAGTATCCAGATTACTAAACTTCAAGATAAATGTCATTGAGTACATTTTTGTTATGATTTAGTGATCCGGTTGTTGTAGCTGTGTCAAACATTTAGTAACATGTTTGTCACGAGTGCAACTACAACAACCGATGTGGTTGTTACCGACCTTGATACTACTATCGAAAGTGAAGATTAAAGCGATGATTTTATTCAAGTGTGTGATATTTTGACTGAAATCAAATATAACAAACGTGTTTAGGTACAACGCCACCATCTGAAGTAACTACAACTATTGTTGGAACTACAGCCGAAGGTGATAATTGAAGTCAATATATCATGTCAGCTGTTTATGTCGTTTTCGAGTAAAATAAAATATAATATGTGTTTTAAATACAACCACAGCAACAGAAGTGCCTACAACACCTGTTATTCAAACTACAACAGAAGGTGGTGTTTTTTGTATCAAAACAGAATTGTATTTGTTATGGAAATCCACTAGCGCTCAGTTTCCTCATTTGTGGTGAAGTATTAAAAATCAATATATCTGGTTATATCGCTTTGTTGTTTTGATTGGTTTATGTTTCAAACTGTGTGTTAAACTACAGAATGATGTGTTTCAAGTACTCTATTCTATAATAGTAATGGGCAGGTTTCGTTTGCGGCCGACACTCATGTTAAATGATGACAGTGTGGCACTGTCCAAATCCAGTAATGTTTTGGCACTGGCTTTAAAATGTCTAGTGAGCGATTTGGATATTACTAAATTTCATAGTAAAGCTGTACAAAAAATGAAAAACAAAGCAAAATCGAATTTAATACTTGGAAGCGACTGCAATGATTAAACACTTATATTATCACAAAGCTATATGAACAGCAGCTTTCTAGTACACTAAGCAGATCATAGGACACTGGACGTTTACTCCAAGCAAAATCCATTGTTTCATATATCAACAAAATTGAGTATCCTACATTTTTGTTATGATTTAGTGATCCGGTTGTTGTAGCTGTGTCAAACATTTAGTAACATGTTTGTCACGAGTGCAACTACAACAACCGATGTGGTTGTTACCGACCTTGATACTACTATCGAAAGTGAAGATTAAAGCGATGATTTTATTCAAGTGTGTGATATTTTGACTGAAATCAAATATAACAAACGTGTTTAGGTACAACGCCACCATCTGAAGTAACTACAACTATTGTTGGAACTACAGCCGAAGGTGATAATTGAAGTCAATATATCATGTCAGCTGTTTATGTCGTTTTTGAGTAAAATAAAATATAATATGTGTTTTAAATACAACCACAGCAACAGAAGTGCCTACAACACCTGTTATTCAAACTACAACAGAAGGTGGTGTTTTTTGTATCAAAACAGAATTGTATTTGTTATGGAAATCCACTAGCGCTCAGTTTCCTCATTTGTGGTGAAGTATTAAAAATCAATATATCTGGTTATATCGCTTTGTTGTTTTGATTGGTTTATGTTTCAAACTGTGTGTTAAACTACAGAATGATGTGTTTCAAGTACTCTATTCTATAATAGTAATGGGCAGGTTTCGTTTGCGGCCGACACTCATGTTAAATGATGACAGTGTGGCACTGTCCAAATCCAGTAATGTTTTGGCACTGGCTTTAAAATGTCTAGTGAGCGATTTGGATATTACTAAATTTCATAGTAAAGCTGTACAAAAAATGAAACACAAAGCAAAATCGAATTTAATACTTGGAAGCGACTGCAATGATTAAACACTTATATTATCACAAAGCTATATGAACAGCAGCTTTCTAGTACACTAAGCAGATCATAGGACACTGGACGTTTACTCCAAGCAAAATCCATTGTTTCATATATCAACAAAATTGGGTATCCTACATTTTTGTTATGATTTAGTGATCCGGTTGTTGTAGCTGTGTCAAACATTTAGTAACATGTTTGTCACGAGTGCAACTACAACAACCGATGTGGTTGTTACCGACCTTGATACTACTATCGAAAGTGAAGATTAAAGCGATGATTTTATTCAAGTGTGTGATATTTTGACTGAAATCAAATATAACAAACGTGTTTAGGTACAACGCCACCATCTGAAGTAACTACAACTATTGTTGGAACTACAGCCGAAGGTGATAATTGAAGTCAATATATCATGTCAGCTGTTTATGTCGTTTTCGAGTAAAATAAAATATAATATGTGTTTTAGATACAACCACAGCAACAGAAGTGCCTACAACACCTGTTATTCAAACTACAACAGAAGGTGGTGTTTTTTGTATCAAAACAGAATTGTATTTGTTATGGAAATCCACTAGCGCTCAGTTTCCTCATTTGTGGTGAAGTATTAAAAATCAATATATCTGGTTATATCGCTTTGTTGTTTTGATTGGTTTATGTTTCAAACTGTGTGTTAAACTACAGAATGATGTGTTTCAAGTACTCTATTCTATAATAGTAATGGGCAGGTTTCGTTTGCGGCCGACACTCATGTTAAATGATGACAGTGTGGCACTGTCCAAATCCAGTAATGTTTTGGCACTGGCTTTAAAATGTCTAGTGAGCGATTTGGATATTACTAAATTTCATAGTAAAGCTGTACAAAAAATGAAAAACAAAGCAAAATCGAATTTAATACTTGGAAGCGACTGCAATGATTAAACATTTCTATTATCACAAAGCTATATGAACAGCAGCTTTCTAGTACACTAAGCAAATCATAGGACACTGGACGTTTACTCCAAACATAATCTATTGTTTCATGTATCCACAAGAATGTAAGAGAAAAACAGCCAATGTGACATAGCAATTTAATGGGTCGCCAACATTAGACGAAAGCAGCTGTGATTACTAAAGTATCCAGATTACTAAACTTCAAGATAAATGTCATTGAGTACATTTTTGTTATGATTTAGTGATCCGGTTGTTGTAGCTGTGTCAAACATTTAGTAACATGTTTGTCACGAGTGCAACTACAACAACCGATGTGGTTGTTACCGACCTTGATACTACTATCGAAAGTGAAGATTAAAGCGATGATTTTATTCAAGTGTGTGATATTTTGACTGAAATCAAATATAACAAACGTGTTTAGGTACAACGCCACCATCTGAAGTAACTACAACTATTGTTGGAACTACAGCCGAAGGTGATAATTGAAGTCAATATATCATGTCAGCTGTTTATGTCGTTTTTGAGTAAAATAAAATATAATATGTGTTTTAAATACAACCACAGCAACAGAAGTGCCTACAACACCTGTTATTCAAACTACAACAGAAGGTGGTGTTTTTTGTATCAAAACAGAATTGTATTTGTTATGGAAATCCACTAGCGCTCAGTTTCCTCATTTGTGGTGAAGTATTAAAAATCAATATATCTGGTTATATCGCTTTGTTGTTTTGATTGGTTTATGTTTCAAACTGTGTGTTAAACTACAGAATGATGTGTTTCAAGTACTCTATTCTATAATAGTAATGGGCAGGTTTCGTTTGCGGCCGACACTCATGTTAAATGATGACAGTGTGGCACTGTCCAAATCCAGTAATGTTTTGGCACAGGCTTTAAAATGTCTAGTGAGCGATTTGGATATTACTAAATTTCATAGTAAAGCTGTACAAAAAATGAAAAACAAAGCAAAATCGAATTTAATACTTGGAAGCGACTGCAATGATTAAACATTTCTATTATCACAAAGCTATATGAACAGCAGCTTTCTAGTACACTAAGCAGATCATAGGACACTGGACGTTTACTCCAAACATAATCTATTGTTTCATGTATCCACAAGAATGTAAGAGAAAAACAGCCAATGTGACATAGCAATTTAATGGGTCGCCAACATTAGACGAAAGCAGCTGTGATTACTAAAGTATCCAGATTACTAAACTTCAAGATAAATGTCATTGAGTACATTTTTGTTATGATTTAGTGATCCGGTTGTTGTAGCTGTGTCAAACATTTAGTAACATGTTTGTCACGAGTGCAACTACAACAACCGATGTGGTTGTTACCGACCTTGATACTACTATCGAAAGTGAAGATTAAAGCGATGATTTTATTCAAGTGTGTGATATTTTGACTGAAATCAAATATAACAAACGTGTTTAGGTACAACGCCACCATCTGAAGTAACTACAACTATTGTTGGAACTACAGCCGAAGGTGATAATTGAAGTCAATATATCATGTCAGCTGTTTATGTCGTTTTCGAGTAAAATAAAATATAATATGTGTTTTAGATACAACCACAGCAACAGAAGTGCCTACAACACCTGTTATTCAAACTACAACAGAAGGTGGTGTTTTTTGTATCAAAACAGAATTGTATTTGTTATGGAAATCCACTAGCGCTCAGTTTCCTCATTTGTGGTGAAGTATTAAAAATCAATATATCTGGTTATATCGCTTTGTTGTTTTGATTGGTTTATGTTTCAAACTGTGTGTTAAACTACAGAATGATGTGTTTCAAGTACTCTATTCTATAATAGTAATGGGCAGGTTTCGTTTGCGGCCGACACTCATGTTAAATGATGACAGTGTGGCACTGTCCAAATCCAGTAATGTTTTGGCACTGGCTTTAAAATGTCTAGTGAGCGATTTGGATATTACTAAATTTCATAGTAAAGCTGTACAAAAAATGAAAAACAAAGCAAAATCGAATTTAATACTTGGAAGCGACTGCAATGATTAAACATTTCTATTATCACAAAGCTATATGAACAGCAGCTTTCTAGTACACTAAGCAGATCATAGGACACTGGACGTTTACTCCAAACATAATCTATTGTTTCATGTATCCACAAGAATGTAAGAGAAAAACAGCCAATGTGACATAGCAATTTAATGGGTCGCCAACATTAGACGAAAGCAGCTGTGATTACTAAAGTATCCAGATTACTAAACTTCAAGATAAATGTCATTGAGTACATTTTTGTTATGATTTAGTGATCCGGTTGTTGTAGCTGTGTCAAACATTTAGTAACATGTTTGTCACGAGTGCAACTACAACAACCGATGTGGTTGTTACCGACCTTGATACTACTATCGAAAGTGAAGATTAAAGCGATGATTTTATTCAAGTGTGTGATATTTTGACTGAAATCAAATATAACAAACGTGTTTAGGTACAACGCCACCATCTGAAGTAACTACAACTATTGTTGGAACTACAGCCGAAGGTGATAATTGAAGTCAATATATCATGTCAGCTGTTTATGTCGTTTTTGAGTAAAATAAAATATAATATGTGTTTTAAATACAACCACAGCAACAGAAGTGCCTACAACACCTGTTATTCAAACTACAACAGAAGGTGGTGTTTTTTGTATCAAAACAGAATTGTATTTGTTATGGAAATCCACTAGCGCTCAGTTTCCTCATTTGTGGTGAAGTATTAAAAATCAATATATCTGGTTATATCGCTTTGTTGTTTTGATTGGTTTATGTTTCAAACTGTGTGTTAAACTACAGAATGATGTGTTTCAAGTACTCTATTCTATAATAGTAATGGGCAGGTTTCGTTTGCGGCCGACACTCATGTTAAATGATGACAGTGTGGCACTGTCCAAATCCAGTAATGTTTTGGCACTGGCTTTAAAATGTCTAGTGAGCGATTTGGATATTACTAAATTTCATAGTAAAGCTGTACAAAAAATGAAAAACAAAGCAAAATCGAATTTAATACTTGGAAGCGACTGCAATGATTAAACATTTCTATTATCACAAAGCTATATGAACAGCAGCTTTCTAGTACACTAAGCAGATCATAGGACACTGGACGTTTACTCCAAACATAATCTATTGTTTCATGTATCCACAAGAATGTAAGAGAAAAACAGCCAATGTGACATAGCAATTTAATGGGTCGCCAACATTAGACGAAAGCAGCTGTGATTACTAAAGTATCCAGATTACTAAACTTCAAGATAAATGTCATTGAGTACATTTTTGTTATGATTTAGTGATCCGGTTGTTGTAGCTGTGTCAAACATTTAGTAACATGTTTGTCACGAGTGCAACTACAACAACCGATGTGGTTGTTACCGACCTTGATACTACTATCGAAAGTGAAGATTAAAGCGATGATTTTATTCAAGTGTGTGATATTTTGACTGAAATCAAATATAACAAACGTGTTTAGGTACAACGCCACCATCTGAAGTAACTACAACTATTGTTGGAACTACAGCCGAAGGTGATAATTGAAGTCAATATATCATGTCAGCTGTTTATGTCGTTTTCGAGTAAAATAAAATATAATATGTGTTTTAGATACAACCACAGCAACAGAAGTGCCTACAACACCTGTTATTCAAACTACAACAGAAGGTGGTGTTTTTTGTATCAAAACAGAATTGTATTTGTTATGGAAATCCACTAGCGCTCAGTTTCCTCATTTGTGGTGAAGTATTAAAAATCAATATATCTGGTTATATCGCTTTGTTGTTTTGATTGGTTTATGTTTCAAACTGTGTGTTAAACTACAGAATGATGTGTTTCAAGTACTCTATTCTATAATAGTAATGGGCAGGTTTCGTTTGCGGCCGACACTCATGTTAAATGATGACAGTGTGGCACTGTCCAAATCCAGTAATGTTTTGGCACTGGCTTTAAAATGTCTAGTGAGCGATTTGGATATTACTAAATTTCATAGTAAAGCTGTACAAAAAATGAAAAACAAAGCAAAATCGAATTTAATACTTGGAAGCGACTGCAATGATTAAACATTTCTATTATCACAAAGCTATATGAACAGCAGCTTTCTAGTACACTAAGCAGATCATAGGACACTGGACGTTTACTCCAAACATAATCTATTGTTTCATGTATCCACAAGAATGTAAGAGAAAAACAGCCAATGTGACATAGCAATTTAATGGGTCGCCAACATTAGACGAAAGCAGCTGTGATTACTAAAGTATCCAGATTACTAAACTTCAAGATAAATGTCATTGAGTACATTTTTGTTATGATTTAGTGATCCGGTTGTTGTAGCTGTGTCAAACATTTAGTAACATGTTTGTCACGAGTGCAACTACAACAACCGATGTGGTTGTTACCGACCTTGATACTACTATCGAAAGTGAAGATTAAAGCGATGATTTTATTCAAGTGTGTGATATTTTGACTGAAATCAAATATAACAAACGTGTTTAGGTACAACGCCACCATCTGAAGTAACTACAACTATTGTTGGAACTACAGCCGAAGGTGATAATTGAAGTCAATATATCATGTCAGCTGTTTATGTCGTTTTTGAGTAAAATAAAATATAATATGTGTTTTAAATACAACCACAGCAACAGAAGTGCCTACAACACCTGTTATTCAAACTACAACAGAAGGTGGTGTTTTTTGTATCAAAACAGAATTGTATTTGTTATGGAAATCCACTAGCGCTCAGTTTCCTCATTTGTGGTGAAGTATTAAAAATCAATATATCTGGTTATATCGCTTTGTTGTTTTGATTGGTTTATGTTTCAAACTGTGTGTTAAACTACAGAATGATGTGTTTCAAGTACTCTATTCTATAATAGTAATGGGCAGGTTTCGTTTGCGGCCGACACTCATGTTAAATGATGACAGTGTGGCACTGTCCAAATCCAGTAATGTTTTGGCACAGGCTTTAAAATGTCTAGTGAGCGATTTGGATATTACTAAATTTCATAGTAAAGCTGTACAAAAAATGAAAAACAAAGCAAAATCGAATTTAATACTTGGAAGCGACTGCAATGATTAAACATTTCTATTATCACAAAGCTATATGAACAGCAGCTTTCTAGTACACTAAGCAGATCATAGGACACTGGACGTTTACTCCAAACATAATCTATTGTTTCATGTATCCACAAGAATGTAAGAGAAAAACAGCCAATGTGACATAGCAATTTAATGGGTCGCCAACATTAGACGAAAGCAGCTGTGATTACTAAAGTATCCAGATTACTAAACTTCAAGATAAATGTCATTGAGTACATTTTTGTTATGATTTAGTGATCCGGTTGTTGTAGCTGTGTCAAACATTTAGTAACATGTTTGTCACGAGTGCAACTACAACAACCGATGTGGTTGTTACCGACCTTGATACTACTATCGAAAGTGAAGATTAAAGCGATGATTTTATTCAAGTGTGTGATATTTTGACTGAAATCAAATATAACAAACGTGTTTAGGTACAACGCCACCATCTGAAGTAACTACAACTATTGTTGGAACTACAGCCGAAGGTGATAATTGAAGTCAATATATCATGTCAGCTGTTTATGTCGTTTTTGAGTAAAATAAAATATAATATGTGTTTTAAATACAACCACAGCAACAGAAGTGCCTACAACACCTGTTATTCAAACTACAACAGAAGGTGGTGTTTTTTGTATCAAAACAGAATTGTATTTGTTATGGAAATCCACTAGCGCTCAGTTTCCTCATTTGTGGTGAAGTATTAAAAATCAATATATCTGGTTATATCGCTTTGTTGTTTTGATTGGTTTATGTTTCAAACTGTGTGTTAAACTACAGAATGATGTGTTTCAAGTACTCTATTCTATAATAGTAATGGGCAGGTTTTGTTTGCGGCCGACACTCATGTTAAATGATGACAGTGTGGCACTGCCCAAATCCAGTAATGTTTTGGCACTGGCTTTAAAATGTCTAGTGAGCGATTTGGATATTACTAAATTTCATAGTAAAGCTGTACAAAAAATGAAAAACAAAGCAAAATCGAATTTAATACTTGGAAGCGACTGCAATGATTAAACATTTCTATTATCACAAAGCTATATGAACAGCAGCTTTCTAGTACACTAAGCAGATCATAGGACACTGGACGTTTACTCCAAACATAATCTATTGTTTCATGTATCCACAAGAATGTAAGAGAAAAACAGCCAATGTGACATAGCAATTTAATGGGTCGCCAACATTAGACGAAAGCAGCTGTGATTACTAAAGTATCCAGATTACTAAACTTCAAGATAAATGTCATTGAGTACATTTTTGTTATGATTTAGTGATCCGGTTGTTGTAGCTGTGTCAAACATTTAGTAACATGTTTGTCACGAGTGCAACTACAACAACCGATGTGGTTGTTACCGACCTTGATACTACTATCGAAAGTGAAGATTAAAGCGATGATTTTATTCAAGTGTGTGATATTTTGACTGAAATCAAATATAACAAACGTGTTTAGGTACAACGCCACCATCTGAAGTAACTACAACTATTGTTGGAACTACAGCCGAAGGTGATAATTGAAGTCAATATATCATGTCAGCTGTTTATGTCGTTTTTGAGTAAAATAAAATATAATATGTGTTTTAAATACAACCACAGCAACAGAAGTGCCTACAACACCTGTTATTCAAACTACAACAGAAGGTGGTGTTTTTTGTATCAAAACAGAATTGTATTTGTTATGGAAATCCACTAGCGCTCAGTTTCCTCATTTGTGGTGAAGTATTAAAAATCAATATATCTGGTTATATCGCTTTGTTGTTTTGATTGGTTTATGTTTCAAACTGTGTGTTAAACTACAGAATGATGTGTTTCAAGTACTCTATTCTATAATAGTAATGGGCAGGTTTCGTTTGCGGCCGACACTCATGTTAAATGATGACAGTGTGGCACTGTCCAAATCCAGTAATGTTTTGGCACTGGCTTTAAAATGTCTAGTGAGCGATTTGGATATTACTAAATTTCATAGTAAAGCTGTACAAAAAATGAAAAACAAAGCAAAATCGAATTTAATACTTGGAAGCGACTGCAATGATTAAACATTTCTATTATCACAAAGCTATATGAACAGCAGCTTTCTAGTACACTAAGCAGATCATAGGACACTGGACGTTTACTCCAAACATAATCTATTGTTTCATGTATCCACAAGAATGTAAGAGAAAAACAGCCAATGTGACATAGCAATTTAATGGGTCGCCAACATTAGACGAAAGCAGCTGTGATTACTAAAGTATCCAGATTACTAAACTTCAAGATAAATGTCATTGAGTACATTTTTGTTATGATTTAGTGATCCGGTTGTTGTAGCTGTGTCAAACATTTAGTAACATGTTTGTCACGAGTGCAACTACAACAACCGATGTGGTTGTTACCGACCTTGATACTACTATCGAAAGTGAAGATTAAAGCGATGATTTTATTCAAGTGTGTGATATTTTGACTGAAATCAAATATAACAAACGTGTTTAGGTACAACGCCACCATCTGAAGTAACTACAACTATTGTTGGAACTACAGCCGAAGGTGATAATTGAAGTCAATATATCATGTCAGCTGTTTATGTCGTTTTCGAGTAAAATAAAATATAATATGTGTTTTAGATACAACCACAGCAACAGAAGTGCCTACAACACCTGTTATTCAAACTACAACAGAAGGTGGTGTTTTTTGTATCAAAACAGAATTGTATTTGTTATGGAAATCCACTAGCGCTCAGTTTCCTCATTTGTGGTGAAGTATTAAAAATCAATATATCTGGTTATATCGCTTTGTTGTTTTGATTGGTTTATGTTTCAAACTGTGTGTTAAACTACAGAATGATGTGTTTCAAGTACTCTATTCTATAATAGTAATGGGCAGGTTTCGTTTGCGGCCGACACTCATGTTAAATGATGACAGTGTGGCACTGTCCAAATCCAGTAATGTTTTGGCACTGGCTTTAAAATGTCTAGTGAGCGATTTGGATATTACTAAATTTCATAGTAAAGCTGTACAAAAAATGAAAAACAAAGCAAAATCGAATTTAATACTTGGAAGCGACTGCAATGATTAAACATTTCTATTATCACAAAGCTATATGAACAGCAGCTTTCTAGTACACTAAGCAGATCATAGGACACTGGACGTTTACTCCAAACATAATCTATTGTTTCATGTATCCACAAGAATGTAAGAGAAAAACAGCCAATGTGACATAGCAATTTAATGGGTCGCCAACATTAGACGAAAGCAGCTGTGATTACTAAAGTATCCAGATTACTAAACTTCAAGATAAATGTCATTGAGTACATTTTTGTTATGATTTAGTGATCCGGTTGTTGTAGCTGTGTCAAACATTTAGTAACATGTTTGTCACGAGTGCAACTACAACAACCGATGTGGTTGTTACCGACCTTGATACTACTATCGAAAGTGAAGATTAAAGCGATGATTTTATTCAAGTGTGTGATATTTTGACTGAAATCAAATATAACAAACGTGTTTAGGTACAACGCCACCATCTGAAGTAACTACAACTATTGTTGGAACTACAGCCGAAGGTGATAATTGAAGTCAATATATCATGTCAGCTGTTTATGTCGTTTTTGAGTAAAATAAAATATAATATGTGTTTTAAATACAACCACAGCAACAGAAGTGCCTACAACACCTGTTATTCAAACTACAACAGAAGGTGGTGTTTTTTGTATCAAAACAGAATTGTATTTGTTATGGAAATCCACTAGCGCTCAGTTTCCTCATTTGTGGTGAAGTATTAAAAATCAATATATCTGGTTATATCGCTTTGTTGTTTTGATTGGTTTATGTTTCAAACTGTGTGTTAAACTACAGAATGATGTGTTTCAAGTACTCTATTCTATAATAGTAATGGGCAGGTTTCGTTTGCGGCCGACACTCATGTTAAATGATGACAGTGTGGCACTGTCCAAATCCAGTAATGTTTTGGCACAGGCTTTAAAATGTCTAGTGAGCGATTTGGATATTACTAAATTTCATAGTAAAGCTGTACAAAAAATGAAAAACAAAGCAAAATCGAATTTAATACTTGGAAGCGACTGCAATGATTAAACATTTCTATTATCACAAAGCTATATGAACAGCAGCTTTCTAGTACACTAAGCAGATCATAGGACACTGGACGTTTACTCCAAACATAATCTATTGTTTCATGTATCCACAAGAATGTAAGAGAAAAACAGCCAATGTGACATAGCAATTTAATGGGTCGCCAACATTAGACGAAAGCAGCTGTGATTACTAAAGTATCCAGATTACTAAACTTCAAGATAAATGTCATTGAGTACATTTTTGTTATGATTTAGTGATCCGGTTGTTGTAGCTGTGTCAAACATTTAGTAACATGTTTGTCACGAGTGCAACTACAACAACCGATGTGGTTGTTACCGACCTTGATACTACTATCGAAAGTGAAGATTAAAGCGATGATTTTATTCAAGTGTGTGATATTTTGACTGAAATCAAATATAACAAACGTGTTTAGGTACAACGCCACCATCTGAAGTAACTACAACTATTGTTGGAACTACAGCCGAAGGTGATAATTGAAGTCAATATATCATGTCAGCTGTTTATGTCGTTTTTGAGTAAAATAAAATATAATATGTGTTTTAAATACAACCACAGCAACAGAAGTGCCTACAACACCTGTTATTCAAACTACAACAGAAGGTGGTGTTTTTTGTATCAAAACAGAATTGTATTTGTTATGGAAATCCACTAGCGCTCAGTTTCCTCATTTGTGGTGAAGTATTAAAAATCAATATATCTGGTTATATCGCTTTGTTGTTTTGATTGGTTTATGTTTCAAACTGTGTGTTAAACTACAGAATGATGTGTTTCAAGTACTCTATTCTATAATAGTAATGGGCAGGTTTCGTTTGCGGCCGACACTCATGTTAAATGATGACAGTGTGGCACTGTCCAAATCCAGTAATGTTTTGGCACAGGCTTTAAAATGTCTAGTGAGCGATTTGGATATTACTAAATTTCATAGTAAAGCTGTACAAAAAATGAAAAACAAAGCAAAATCGAATTTAATACTTGGAAGCGACTGCAATGATTAAACATTTCTATTATCACAAAGCTATATGAACAGCAGCTTTCTAGTACACTAAGCAGATCATAGGACACTGGACGTTTACTCCAAACATAATCTATTGTTTCATGTATCCACAAGAATGTAAGAGAAAAACAGCCAATGTGACATAGCAATTTAATGGGTCGCCAACATTAGACGAAAGCAGCTGTGATTACTAAAGTATCCAGATTACTAAACTTCAAGATAAATGTCATTGAGTACATTTTTGTTATGATTTAGTGATCCGGTTGTTGTAGCTGTGTCAAACATTTAGTAACATGTTTGTCACGAGTGCAACTACAACAACCGATGTGGTTGTTACCGACCTTGATACTACTATCGAAAGTGAAGATTAAAGCGATGATTTTATTCAAGTGTGTGATATTTTGACTGAAATCAAATATAACAAACGTGTTTAGGTACAACGCCACCATCTGAAGTAACTACAACTATTGTTGGAACTACAGCCGAAGGTGATAATTGAAGTCAATATATCATGTCAGCTGTTTATGTCGTTTTTGAGTAAAATAAAATATAATATGTGTTTTAAATACAACCACAGCAACAGAAGTGCCTACAACACCTGTTATTCAAACTACAACAGAAGGTGGTGTTTTTTGTATCAAAACAGAATTGTATTTGTTATGGAAATCCACTAGCGCTCAGTTTCCTCATTTGTGGTGAAGTATTAAAAATCAATATATCTGGTTATATCGCTTTGTTGTTTTGATTGGTTTATGTTTCAAACTGTGTGTTAAACTACAGAATGATGTGTTTCAAGTACTCTATTCTATAATAGTAATGGGCAGGTTTTGTTTGCGGCCGACACTCATGTTAAATGATGACAGTGTGGCACTGCCCAAATCCAGTAATGTTTTGGCACTGGCTTTAAAATGTCTAGTGAGCGATTTGGATATTACTAAATTTCATAGTAAAGCTGTACAAAAAATGAAAAACAAAGCAAAATCGAATTTAATACTTGGAAGCGACTGCAATGATTAAACATTTCTATTATCACAAAGCTATATGAACAGCAGCTTTCTAGTACACTAAGCAGATCATAGGACACTGGACGTTTACTCCAAACATAATCTATTGTTTCATGTATCCACAAGAATGTAAGAGAAAAACAGCCAATGTGACATAGCAATTTAATGGGTCGCCAACATTAGACGAAAGCAGCTGTGATTACTAAAGTATCCAGATTACTAAACTTCAAGATAAATGTCATTGAGTACATTTTTGTTATGATTTAGTGATCCGGTTGTTGTAGCTGTGTCAAACATTTAGTAACATGTTTGTCACGAGTGCAACTACAACAACCGATGTGGTTGTTACCGACCTTGATACTACTATCGAAAGTGAAGATTAAAGCGATGATTTTATTCAAGTGTGTGATATTTTGACTGAAATCAAATATAACAAACGTGTTTAGGTACAACGCCACCATCTGAAGTAACTACAACTATTGTTGGAACTACAGCCGAAGGTGATAATTGAAGTCAATATATCATGTCAGCTGTTTATGTCGTTTTTGAGTAAAATAAAATATAATATGTGTTTTAAATACAACCACAGCAACAGAAGTGCCTACAACACCTGTTATTCAAACTACAACAGAAGGTGGTGTTTTTTGTATCAAAACAGAATTGTATTTGTTATGGAAATCCACTAGCGCTCAGTTTCCTCATTTGTGGTGAAGTATTAAAAATCAATATATCTGGTTATATCGCTTTGTTGTTTTGATTGGTTTATGTTTCAAACTGTGTGTTAAACTACAGAATGATGTGTTTCAAGTACTCTATTCTATAATAGTAATGGGCAGGTTTTGTTTGCGGCCGACACTCATGTTAAATGATGACAGTGTGGCACTGCCCAAATCCAGTAATGTTTTGGCACTGGCTTTAAAATGTCTAGTGAGCGATTTGGATATTACTAAATTTCATAGTAAAGCTGTACAAAAAATGAAAAACAAAGCAAAATCGAATTTAATACTTGGAAGCGACTGCAATGATTAAACATTTCTATTATCACAAAGCTATATGAACAGCAGCTTTCT
Organism: Trididemnum clinides; assembly: GCA_963675345.1. Taxonomy (NCBI): domain Eukaryota; kingdom Metazoa; phylum Chordata; class Ascidiacea; order Aplousobranchia; family Didemnidae; genus Trididemnum; species Trididemnum clinides. The sequence goes on along the minus strand of OY776304.1, from coordinate 19,149,389 downwards.
AGTACACTAAGCAGATCATAGGACACTGGACGTTTACTCCAAACATAATCTATTGTTTCATGTATCCACAACTTTTTTTTAATGAACTTTGGAATAATTCACTGTGTGGCATATGCCTTAACCCATTGCTGGTATATAACAATTTAAAAAAACAGACTCTTTAAAATAACTTGGGCTATTATGTTGTGTAATCGAAGGAAATATCTACATTTAAAATGAAAATTTGTGAGATTAAGTATGAATAGCGTTACTTTTAGTGCTATCCTAATTTGCTATTTTATTTCCTTTGTGAACCATGTTTTTAGACTGTCCGGATTTGATTCTTGAAACTTCAGTTGGATTCAGTTCAATTCTAATTTCAATCAATTACGAGACGCTTGAGAGTACAATGGGCTTTGTATACAACCTAACAATTGGAAATGAAATGCAAAACGATGTAATAGTTAATGACTCTCTTCTGGAGTTTAATCCGGCCGCTGGGGAAAACCTTGCAATTTCGGTTCTAAGTCGTGATATCTGCCGTAGCGAGGACTCTCGTAGCGATCTACGATTAGGTACCGAGAAAATGTTATTTTATTTTGCTTAGAATCTTTGTAAAAACCAACGTGGTTATGCATATAAAAAACAATAATTGGGTAGTTTATATATTATGCCTACTTTATGCAAAATTATTTTGGTCAAATCTAAGACATTGAATTTGCAGTGAAGGATACAGCAATAATCTCAAAAAACTGCTTCAAAAAGTTTGAATTTTTTGTAAAAAAAAAAGTTTAAAAGAAGATTATTTTTGAGCGGTTTAACAAAAGCCCCAGTAACATAACAGTATAAATACAACACACCAGCAGTGTGATAAAACATTTGCTAGAATTTTCCATTTTTTTGTAAAAATTATAAATACAAGTTTTAGGATGGTGGTCTTAACTGTGGTCAAAGACTATATCATTAACAGTTCGTTCAAAATTATCAAACGCTAAAAAGCATTGATTTTCAACGTTAATAAAAAAATTCGCAATTTTTAGCTACTCAGTGCACTCTGCAATGTACAAGAGGAACCTGTCGTTACGTTAATGGAATGGAGACTTGCGAATGTGGGGTAGGACTTCAGCTTATGGATGGATCTACTACCGTTTGCATTGAGGCTCCGTTCTGCCAACCAAACCCCTGTGGTGTCAACGAAGAATGCAATGAGGACATGAACCGTTGTCAATGCTTGTCGGGATACATAAGAAATGAAAATGGAACGTGTGAAGGTAAGTGTATTGTAATACAGATATAAAAGGTAGCTAATACAGATATACACAATTACTATCTTAAACCAAAGGCGTTGATAATTAGTTTTGGGAGAAGAGAAAAAATTTGATTTCATGAAAGGGAAACATTCTCCCATCTCCAACAATTGAATGTTAAAAATTTTAGATTTTGACTAAAGTAAAGTTTTACACATTTAAGAGATGAGAGGGTTAGCGTTTTGCCAACTTTAATTCCATCTTCACATTATGCACACAGCAAAAGTAACCTAGTTATCAAGGCCGTGCTGGATGTTCGGTAACTATACGGCACAATCCAGCCGTTTTTTTAATCAACCAGGATCAGTCCAAATATTACAAGCTGTGCAGCCGGATACCCGGATACTAATGAGCAAGAGTATTTATTTTTGGCTTGCGTTATATATTTTGACTTAAATTATTGTCAGTGATAAACCAAGTTTAACGTCTTAGACAGAGAACAAGTATCAAATATGACATACAAGTTTAGGTTTTTAGTTAATTAACTGTATCGAGGATTGTAATGACTTCAGCAAAACGGTGATTGCTTCCTTCTGCCTGCGTTGCTCAAAGGCAGGGATGTAAATTTGATTATTTTTTTTAAGTGATATGTAAACAGCTAAATCAAAAGCGTAAAAACCAAAAACTCGTAAAATAGTAAAAAAATAATTACACAACAATGTTTATAGATGCAATGTAGTATAAATTAGAAGTCAAAGTCGAATGATTTATAAATTGATGTTAAGCAATAAATGACTGGATCAGTTTTACCAAAAAAATTTATTTGATGCTAAAAAATTGCGTGAACCCTTGGAACAGAGAACTTTCCACTATTTAAGGATAGATGTAAGCCCTTCTTTAGATCAAGGGATGCAGCACTTAATGCAACTCGGCTAAATGCTCTCAGCCGATTTAAACCACACAACGAAGTTTTTAGAGCTTAATAGAAAAAAGTTTTAGGAGGGGACAAAATATTTGGTATTATGAAACCAAACTTGAGCAAAATTATAAAAATTTATTCCAAGTTTTTGGATAATTTCGCATTCTGAAGGGTATAAACTTGCTTTCACTTTAAGTATAACTAATTTTATTTACTTAAATGTAAATTTGGTAATTCTGTTTCATTTATGATAACAATTAAAGGAAAAGTTAATGTCAAAATTTCAAGAGAAATTGAAAAAAAGCCACATCTTTTTTGCAATTGCAAATAATTATTGCTAACTTGTAGTCTATTGTAAATATCTCAATACCCCAATTGGATCTTACCCCAATACCCCAATTAGAAATTCTGAAGGAGAGATATGCGACTCGCTTCACTCCTCTCTCAACTTTCTTACGCATGTAAGCGGCGCTTTCATATTTAATTAAATTAATTTTACCGATTGCCACGAAATAAAAGATGTAGTCTTATGGCAAGTGATAATATTTAACTAAAATGATTTTTAAAGTCGTTTTATGAAAGAGTGATAGGGGTTTATATGGGAGAAGTAATTATAATAAAAAGTTCACACTGTTATTAATCATAAAACTTTACAAGACCATCGCAAAAGTTGCAAATACAATCCCCAAACCCAAAATTTTAAATTTGACAAGACCATCCTAGACGCGTTTCGTCCTTTTGGATTTCTCAGCAGAGCCTGTTTCGTCACCAAAAAAAACAATGAGCAAAGACTGCCAAAGCTAAGCATTTTATGCGAAATTTCTTTTTTCTCTTAGTTGCGATCATAAAGATTGAATGCAAGCTTAAATCCATTCATCCTGAGCTCAGGTGCAAGATTCTTACTTTGTTTAAAACTAACTCGTTCCACTTCGGTTTGCTTGCCGCAAAGGTATATCCTGCTTCAGACAAAATTGTCTGCGGTAACGGTGATTATAGTCCCATCCTTAAACCATTTTTAAACCATTATCCTTAAACATATCCCCGCGTATTTAAAACTTCTCGTTTTAAAGCAATGATTCTGCTTTGTGATGAATTGGAAAATTTTGTTATTGTTGTAAATTACTGTTATGCTCCTCAAACTCTCTTTTACAAAATGTGCTTGATGAGTTTAATGCAGTCATTAAGTTATGCGGGATTAATTTACAGTAATCTAATGAAAACTGCAATATTCAGTGGCGTACGGAGGCGGTGATCCCCTATGAGCGCGCCTACCTCCATCAAAAAAACGTTAAAAGTCATTTTCAGCCATTATGCTGGTAAGGGTAACAAACAAGCCCCCTGATATGGCACTGAGAATCTTGATCTCCAGAAAATATTGATTGAAATTTAATAGCACATTGAGCTTTTTCAATCTTACATTGGCCTGCTAGCTTGGTTAGAAAAACACACGCATTTAAAAAAGTGTTTTTAATCTATTAAAACAATCTGCGAGTGAAGACTTATTTGTCAAAAACCATTTTAATGGTTGTTAAATTACTAATCAAAAGTTGTTGTTTTAAGTGGATCAGACTATATGCCGAGGCAGATGTGGAGAAGGTGACTGTGATACAAGAAATGGGATCTCCTTTGAATGCGATTGTGGTGATAGATTCATTGGGCTGATTTGTGAAATTCCAGTCTCACCTTGTTTTTCGATGCCTTGTGACAATGGTGGATTTTGTTCAGAAGTTGGCAGTTTGGATTTTACCTGCACTTGTCTTCGTGGATATAATGGTACGTTGAAAACGACTTTTTGTGCACGTAATCAATTACCATATTAGCTTTACCAAACTAAAAAGCTATTTTGTAGGAGTTTTAATTTTTCAAAAAGTTACAAATAACATTCCAAAAACATAAGTTGATCAATATAGAAAAAGGAACGCTAAGTTTGCAAGCGTTGTGTTGGGTGGGCAAGTCTTTCATATGGTGCCAAAGACTGCTGAGATTAGATGTTGAATTGTAAAACAATGACTTGTTTTTTGATGCATTAACCTGAGCATTATTTGAGTGGCTTCCCAAACTAAAAATAATGACGTCAAAATGATTGTACTGGCTGTGTCGTCATGTCAAAGGGACTTGAAAATCGGTAGATTAAGGTTCGGTGGTAAGTGTCAGATTTCAACACAATAAGCGTCAAAAGACGACTCCACTGAAATAACAGTCCTAAAGCTTATCCTCATTGTCAGTTTGTTGGGTGGTAGTAACATAATACATTTTTTTAGGAACTACTTGCGAAAACGACGTAGACGAGTGTGCGAGCAATCCTTGTCCTGCAAACGCTCAGTGTAACAATACATTTGGCAGTTTTAGTTGCACATGCAACCCTCAGTTCAGGTTTGAATTATCTGTCAATGATTTATATTCATCTGCTTGTGAACTATGTTGTTTGCCATCAGATGCACAAAACTCTTTTGCAAAACACTGCTAAATGATAACACTAGGAAATTTTACAAAATAAAATTTTCTTCTTTCAACATCTGTTAAACGTGATTTGAAAACCAACGTGATGGTGTAGTGGTTAGAGCGTCCGCTTCGCAGTCGGAACCCCTGGGGTTTATTCCCTTCGTCGAGTCATACCAAATGACTTTTAAAAATGGTATCCACAGCTTTCTTGCTTGGCGCTCTGCAATTAAGGGGTGTTTTGGAGTACAAGCCGGCAAGTTTGCTTGTTGTGTCCTTTGACAAGACACATAACGAGACGCTCCTACCTTTATGTGGAAGACAGGTTGCCCTGACGCCTCAAAAATGACAACTCCCAAGCGAGTGCCGTCCAAAAGACTGCGATACAATTCGTTTTCCTGTTAAGGAAGAATAACCATGGGTAGATCAAGCCAAAATAAATCAAATTCAAAAGTAGTAGTAGCAGTATCGTATGGCATGCTTGCCGTGTTTGGATCAATCTAAATGGCCTCTACACGACGAAACCTGTTGACCCAGTTCATGGAGCCACTTTTTTCCCACGTAAAGTGGAGACATCCCGTTAAGGACAATTCAAGATAACTTGCCGGCTTGTTTTTCACACTATTCCTTTCGTGCTGGGCGCTAAGAACGAAAGTTGTGGATATCATGTTTTAAAGTCTTTTTGTGTGACTCTACAAGGAAAATGAATATCAGGTCTACCGAATGCTAATCGGTCGCGATAGTGGTTCGAGCATCAGCTTCGCATTTGGTAGACTTGACATTCATTTCCCTCGTCGGATCATACCAAAAGACTTGAAAACGTGGTGTCCTCAGTTTTCATTCTTGGCGCTCAGCACGAAAGGAATAGTATGGAGAACAAGAGGGCAAGTTATCTTGAATTGTCCTTGAGCAAGGCACTTAACGGGATGCTTCCATTTTATGTGGTAAAAAAGTGGCTCCATGAACTGGGTCAACACATTCGTCGTGTAGAGGCCAGTAAAATTGACCCAAACACGACAAGCATGCCACGCAATGCTACTATTAAAAGTTGTTTTCTAGAAGTCGCTGTACAAAGTATACATTTTTGTCCGGTTTTACAGGTTTTTGGTCGGTCATTGTACGTTTTTTGCTTTAACGCATTTTTTGTAGGAAAATTTTCATTTACTTGGATGTCTATAAAATGTTTTGTTCTAACATCCGATTTTGTCTGCAGAGTATGCACCAAAACCGTATACGTTTTTGCGGAAAAAAAAACGTTCAAAAAGATTTTTGTTAACAAAACCGTATGTTCACCACGTAAACATTTAAGCAGATGAAAATTTCTGCGCAAACATGCTTTCAAACAAAAGCATCCAAAACCGGACAAAAACATCACAAAAGCGTGTCCTGTGTGCTGCCTTATCTAGGAAAATTTTAACATGATAAACTTCTTGTTTTATGAAATAGCAATTGAAATAGCGCGTTATTGTGATATTGCAGTACGCATTCCATAAGTGAAATCAAATCTATGATATTGTTTGTAATTCTTTGATTTTGGTTGCTATTGCATTGCCGCTTTCACGCAATTTTTTAGCATAGTAGCGGTTTATTAACGGACTAACCAGCATCTTTGCTCTTCTAAATATTCACTGATATATATCCAACCAAAGTCATGTTAATTCATGGCTATGATGAAGGTTATTACGGCTTTGGATTGCAAACAATATTTGGACAACACTCTTTTTGGGCTCTTTTATTCAAACAATATTGTGTAAATTAGGTTGAAAACCTTTTTAGCAGTTTCTGTGCATCCAGCAACTCATTTATATGTTTTCTCAATACATGAAAAAATCAAAAGATAAACACCCGGTATAATACAGAGTAAACCCGACATTATCTTTGAAACAACTACATTAAAAATACTGATTAAAACTAAAACAAAGTGCCTATCACTCTTCCTCTTTTATCCTACCCTTGACATAAGGATATCAATAATTATGTGAAAGTTTATTGAAGCTCATTAAGTCTTAACAACAAAGAAATGTGATCCATCAGCTAAAACGTTTGTACACAAACTCTTGTCATTACCACAGAAACCATTCCTAACCACTTCCCGCCGGAGAGCGGCATATGCCGCTTTGCATTGTCTGGTTATAACAACGGGGACCGTGATATTACGCAAAAATTTTTTGTGTCGCCTGCACAGAGAACAAGTATGGCCGCTACTATAAATATAGGTAAACAGCAACATTTAGCGAATGTAAGATTCGATGAATGCCCTTAGTGGGAAGTTCAGATTGTCAATCTGTGACTGGTTATTTCAAGCTAGAATAAAAGTCTTGTCTACTAGGCTGAAAACCATTTAATGACTGTTAATTATTTTATCTTGCTAGACTAATTTAAAATTAAAGTTTTTCGCCGGCAATTTTTCGCTGACTTTTAGGGTTTTGGTAAAAATGGCTGCTAATGGTTTACCTTGGTTGATTGGTTGGTTGGTTGGTTTACCCCTCCTCTTCCTTGGGATGGAGGTATAGCGCGAACAGCAATCTAGGCTCACGCCATCAACCTAGTTGAATTAGGTTAGGGAAAAGTGGCAGCCCATTTCGAACCAGTCGTGAATGCAAATTGCAGACTGATAGCCCCACCACCAACAAGGCGGACTGCCATTGGTTGGTACCCAAAAGTCGCTTCTTACGACATGCTGGGTGAGCTGCTTCTTCGTGAAGCTGCTTTGCAACAGATTTTGGAAGATGCATCATTAGGTGATTCCGGCTCTGAGGTTACAGATCCAGAATCGGAGAGTGATTTGAATGATGTATCTTCATTGAGCTCAAGTATTGACAGCAGTAACAATGAAGGTGATGATGACATTGATGGGAGTGGGCCTAACCCAGCATGTCCAGGAGCAAAAAAAAATTATTCTTAGCGAAATATAGACGTAGAATGGGATTGGAATTCATCTGAGCTTTAATAATACAGCTTATTTTTTTACTGGCAATTGTGGCATCAAGGCATTGGTTGGATGAAAACAGTACTGTACTAGAAAATTTTCAGCATTTTTTTACATTTGCATTGTTAGATGACATAGCAAGAAAATCAAATTTATACTCTTCCTAGCACTTTGCTCTTACAGAAGACCTGACATCGCTTTCTATAACACTACAAGTGGAGAGCTGAAAGTCTTTTCAGCTACAAGCACAATGATGGGTGTAATCAAAAAGCCTGATTATCAATGTATTTGTGAATTTGTTCACTTCGTTTTAGTTAATACGCAAAACAAACTACCAACTGAGTGTTTTTGTGCATTTATTTCACAACAAAAAACAGTTTTAAATTTTTACCCAAAAAAATATCTTTGCAGGGGTGTACATGCATCATCAAAGTCTTGGCGGAAAGTAGCCAACAAAAGAGCTAAAACTAGGGGGTGAAAGCTGGTGGTCTAAAGCCTAACTCGAAATGTGCAAAAAGCGTATTTTGTAAGAAATAGGTTTCAACTTTTTGGCGCTTAAGAATAACCTTTGAATTGAGTTGTCTGTCATATTTTTATTCTTTTGTCACGGGTAAATCTTTTGTCGATTAAACTAGAATACCTTCGCGTTCAAATCCGCTTCGAACTGAAATATCAATAAACCTACTGTTCACACAATCAATTTCTTCCGCAAACTATGCAAACAAGCAGAGTAAATTGCCTTACAGTGTTTTTCCCAGCACAGTAGGACCACTTAGCAACCGATAGGTTTAAACACATGACCGTTTTTGCAATTGTCGGAGCTCTAAGCTACTCGATCCCGTTGCCGTTGCAGTACGTTTGATTCAAAGCTTTAACTTCCATTTGATCAAACTTTTTTTCTTAAAACAAATCACAGATTACACCTACGATTTTGCCTTACTACCTGTATGTTAAGTAGTGCATCATATACAAAGGTGTAGTTCGTATAGTAACCAAAAAATTATTTCTGACGAGTTTTGTAATCGTACAACAATATGTTGCAGGCAAGTTACAGTTGACGGCGAGTTGATGTGTTTGGATCGGGTTTTATTTCCATATGGCTTGGCTGAAAATGATTTGATGTTAGAAGTGATGGACGATGTTATTTCTAATGCATACACGTAAGCTATTTAGCGTATTAGAAACGACTCCTTTCAGCTTTTCAAAAACAATTTTACGAGTCGCCTCCTAAACATACTTTTGACCCTCGAAACAATAGAGTTGTAAAAGTGGGTTGGAGTTTTAAAAACATTTTTATTGTTGTTTTTGCTGTTCGCTTGATAGCGCATTTTCATATCTTAGGATTCGCGAAAAAATGTTGCCGAAAAGATGTGCTGAAAGCTTTAACTGTCGTGATATTCAAAACTAAGAAAAAAGAAAATAAATGTTGTAAGAACCAAACTTAGGCTTTTATTCACTTAAAACTCAGCAACACAATAACAAATAACATCTGTAAAAAACACAAATCCTGACATATGAGCTGTTAATGCAAAACTACAGTTACAATGCATGCAACACACCACAACGAGTGCATAGCTACTAAAGCGTTGGATCAGCGAACTGCTTAAAGTTAATTGCGCAGCTCAAGGCAATGATTCAAAGCACATGTAGTTTAAAGCAGTGCTTCTTAAACTGGTGAATGGTTCACCCCAGGGTGAATAAAATTTTTGCAGGGGTGAACCAACCAAAAGGGGTGAATAAGGGTGAACCGTCAGGTGATCAAACAGAAGTGATGCAATTACTTCTGTTTTCGTAAATCATTGCTTTCGTACTGTAATTATTGATAAATTTTAGATAAAAAAACAGCAGTATGTCTAAGAAATATGTTCAGAAAATACTTAATTTCGGTGCATGCAGTAATGACATTGAACCAGATAGGCAACCAAGGCCAGCTGCATCTGCGTTAGAGTTAAAAAAACCTACTCCAAAGAGGAAAGTTGGTAACGAGAATACTAAAGTGAAAAGACGAAAATGGGATGATGATTATATCAAATATGGCTTTTTTCTACCCCAAAGTGAAGAAACCAGCCTTGTGCCATCTGCTCAATGCATGTTTTGTAGTGCAACATATCGCAACAGCTGTTTAGCTCCTTCAAAACTACGCAATCACTTGCAAACCAAACACGCCATTCATCAAAACAAGTCTGTGCAGTTTTTCAAGAAACAACATGACTACTTATACAATCAGCAGAGTGCTCTTAAATCATTGGTTAGAAACACCTCAGCCAACACAAAACCTTTGCTTTTTTCTTCTTTTCAAATAGCGCATGTGCTTATGCAACAAAAGAAGCCATATAGCGAAGCTGAATCAGTTATCAAGCCATGCTTGAAGATTGTAGCAAATTTGTGTCATGGCGGAAAGCAAGCTGTAGATAAAGTGGAACAAATACCATTGTCCAATGATACAATGTCAGTTCGAGGTTCCATGATTGCTGACGATATCAAGCAGCAGTTAATTGCTAAACTGAAAGAAGCACCCTGCTTTGCATTGCAGTTGGACGAAACCGCAGATATTAAACACGATGCCCAACTTATTGTCTATTGTCGGTTTCCAGACAAAAGTGTTAAGAAAATTGTTGAACACTTCTTGTTCTGCCTTCCGGTTGGTGTGCAGACTACTGGGGAATTTATTTTTTCTAAGCTAGACGAATTTTTTCTAAATGAAAATTTATCGTGGCAGAACTGTGTTGCTGTAACTACAGATGGTGCAGCAGCTATGACAGGAAAACACAGAGGTGCTACTGCACTGATCAAACTTAGATCCCCAGAGTGCAAGCTTTTACACTGCATTCTACATCGTGAAGCGTTAGCTTCAAAGAAACTGAGAGCACATTCCTCTGATAAGGCGAGTGAGCTTGATAAACTGATGAGTGATGTGGTGAAGATTGTCAATGCTATTCGTCCTAAAGCAAAAACAAGTCGATTGTTTTTTAAACTTTGCGATGAAATGTCTGCAGATCACAAAACTCTGCTTCTACATAGTGAAGTTCGATGGCTTTCACGAGGAAAAGTTCTTCAAAGAGTTTTGTTGCTGAGAAATGAACTGTATAAATTTTTAAAATCTCGCAATGATGAAAGTGGATTACTTTTTGAAGATGATATTTGGATATCGAAATTGCATTACATGGCATCAGTCTTTAATCATTTAAATCAATTAAATTTGTCACTTCAAGGTAAAGGTGGAGACATCTTTGATGTCTCAGGGAAAATAGAAACCATGAAACTGAAGATAAAAACGTGGCAAAGCAACGTTGGCAAAAACAATCTCTCAAACTTTCCGAATTTGGAAAACTATATGAAAGAATGCAACTGGGAAGATAATGCACCAGAGCTTGAAAATAGGATAACAACTATAATACTGGACCATTTGCAACTCCTAAGTGAAAATTTCGAAATGTATTTCCCAACAAAACTGCATCAAGACTTGGAAAAAGAAATGTGGATAATAAATCCTTTTATTGCTGATCATTTGTCCCAAACAAACCTTGGAGACATGATGGAAACACTGTTGGAGTTACACAATGATTTTTCTCAAAAATCTTTCTTCAAAACACATCCCTATTATGGCGATTATTGGGTCAGCTTGCTCGAATTCCCTGAGTATAAGACGATTGCTCTAAAAGCCTTGCAGGAACTGGTGCTCATGCCTACTACTTACTTGTCAGAAAAAGGATTTTCATGCCTAGTGGAACTGAAAACTAAAAAGAGAAATGCACTGAAATGTGTGGACTCATCGATGAGAGTGGTATTAGAAAGACTGATTCATCCACGATTTGAAAAACTAGTTGCGAAAGTTCAGGAGCATCCAAGTCACTAGTAAACAATTTACTGCAGTAAATCGACTACTGAACTGTTGTTTTTTTGCTTCTTGTAATAGTGAAGTTGGTTTGCAATGAGTGCATAAGTACAAAAATTTGGTGACTGTCTTTTGTGCTTTTGTAGCTTTATATCTCTTGACTCGAGAAATTGTAGATTTGCAATGGTAAAACTTAGCTTGAGTTTATCATAACAAGGGACAAGGGTGAATGAAATCTGGAGATGGATGCTAGGGGTGAACAAAACCAAAAAAGTTTAAGAAGCACTGGTTTAAAGCACAGAAGAACGCGGCGCGTAACAATTAGTTGCAGGTCATGTCACTTGATAGCGCATTTTCATATCTTAGGATTCGCAAAAAAATGTTGCCAAAAAGATGTGCTGAAAGCTTTAACTGTCGTGATATTCAAAACTAAGAAAAAAGAAAATTTCATATAAGTTTACTCTCTATTTCATTGTTTTATCTGTATGATTGCTTAATAGTGACTTTAGCTTATATGGTGATTAATAAATATTTATCCAAAAGTCAAAAAAGGAAGAGCAACTGCTTTCGTATTAACAACACATATTGTTTCGTCAAAATATTGGTTTGTGAAAACTGTTTTCAATTTTTCAGTTTAAATTATTCCGTGCCGTTTGGAGAAGAATCGTTTTTTTCAATTCAGACGTCTTCAAATGGAATTTTGATTTTAGGAGCCCCGAATTATTTAACTGATAATTCTCTCTATAATCCTTACCCCAATGGTTTTGTAACGGGTTCGAATATTCAAAGAACTGCAATCTTAGCTCCATTTTGGGACGACTTTCATCCTAGTTTAAATAATATTGGTCGGGTGTATTATCAGGTAAGTGTCCGACTGGATTTTATGATCAATTTTTTTATAGGCCGATGACAGCAAAGATTTTTTTCTGAGCATCTTGATAAAAGCCAGTTATTTCAATGTAACGATTTGACTTTTTTATATCAAAATATGTACTACTAATCTCCAATTCGTCCCAATTTGAGTATTTTTCTGGGTGTTGTCCTGGTTTGTTTCTCCGACACCACTGGGGTAGAAACATCAAGCTTGGCTCGATTTTTCACTAACCAAAGTAAGCGACATAAAAAATAGGTGACTTATGTGTCTTTGCGACCAACACCACACATTTACGAGTTATGCAGGTTTGCAGAATATTGAAAAAACTTCTACTACAGCGGACCGTAGTTTAGGCTCCGCAAGTGTGAAGTGTAGGCCATGCTTCATTTTTTAAGATCTGACCAGTTGTTGGTGATTAGTTGCGATAAGAAAATCTGATAGGTCAAAATAGAATGAACTTTCTGCATCTGCGCACAAAGTGAATTGCTGGTCTCTTTTATGAATTTATTTACAAAATTAATTTACTATAATTTTTTTTAAACGACACGGAGAACTGCAGCATTTTGAAAAAGGCATCAGCACTACATTTGCAACAAAAAAATTTAATTATCTATAACGTTTTTTGATGTGACAGACAACAGAATATGATGCATTTACCCATTTCTGGTAATTAATATCAATAATCACTTTATCACTGATTGGTTAGCAATTTTTATCATGATTTGATTGATTTGGTTTACAAGTTTCTAAAAGGAATGAAATATTTACGGGCAAAAAGGATCTACTATCTAACTTTGTTTTTGAGGCGTACAATGCTGAAGACAGTCCATTGCAAGGAAGTGCAAGAACATTTGCCGATGACGTAACTGAACGTATAAGGCAGCGATTCGATGTGATTGATTATACTCCAACTTTCTTTTATAAAGCAACCTGGAGTAATGTGGTTAGATATCCAGAAGATTTATATCGCAATAATGTAAGCGTTTCATGTAGTTCGTTATTATGTTATATGCTTTTATCAAATCTTGCTTACACAAGCAAAAGAATTGCAAATGAGTTTGGCTTGATTTATTTCCGGGCAAAAGTATTTTCGGTATGAAGACCGAATTCAATTTTCTTGTCGAGCAATACAAAAATCGTATTTACAGATTTTCTGATTGGCGCATAGCTGCTATGCAAGAGTACTTACTGGTGATTTGGAAAACAAAAACCAGAACAAAGCTAAAAATGCTTTGTTCGATTGAAATATGAGTAGGTGTCAAAGTTAAAGAAGCCCAAAAAAGCAAATTTCTAACAATTTTGTGAGACTTTGTTATCGGTGTAACATTCGAGGTATTATTTTCTTCTTCTTTTGACAGCCGAGTACATTTCAAGCTGTACTTGCGTCTGATGGATGTGACACCTATGTGATATATCTTTACGAAGAATTTGGGATGCTTTGGGATACAGCTCTTAGTGAAAACAATAACGTTCTAATTGGCTACACAAACGGCGGAGACTTAGCTTTTAATGAAATTCAAGGAAACTATCAACCAGATCAGCGAAACCAAAGCAACGGTTAGTGCCTTAAAGCATGAAAACTCTCAAATCGTTTTGCTATATGCACACACTTATGTGCACAGAAATTTAAGTTAAGATTTAGATGTGGCTTATTTATACTACGAAGTGCTTTGCAAACAGTAGTTTTGACTAAATTTAAGCTTTGCTGTACACAACAAATGTAACACGACCTTCACGTGAGATAAATGCTCTGACAAGAACTCATAAGTTGAAATAAACTGTCGGCGTTGCTGCTGCCATTCAATGTTACCTTGTAACTAGGCTTTGTCTACGAGGCATATCAACACAGAGCTGTGAAGTGCATAAATGTAAAGTCAAATTCTGCTTACCTGTTGCCTGCTACATTTTGTTTCATTTCAAAAATGTCAATTGCATTTCTATGCCTTGGAAACAGATCGATGGTTTCACTTATCGTAGTTCCATAAAGCGACCGTTTGCTGGTCGATGTGTAATTATAATAAACAAAGATCAAAAATGATATTGGATGAAAGCATGATCGTCATACTTAAAAACAAAAAAGCTCTCGTTTATTCACTAAACAGCTTTTTGTTCAGGCAAGCTTCAACGTTTTCGGTCCTACTTGGTCAGTGCTTTATTATCACTGATTCTTGCAACCATGCAAGGTAAACTGTTGTAGAGTGCCTTTCTCAAAAGAAAAACAACGTAAGCGTAAAATCATGACGTTTCGATTACAAATCAGAGCACTACCCGTGTTGTGCTACCCGGGCATTGTCACCAGGTGAAATAGGCTCACACGTTGATAATAATTTTCGCTTATGGTTAATAAACCAAAATACACCCTTTTATTTCACTCAGTACAAAATACTAACAGCAAATGTGCTACACAATTAGTGATTGGGTCGTAGTGTGCTTTTGACAAAGGTAATCAAAAAAATTGTGGTGGTTTAGGTCTGGAATTCAAAATCTATAGATAGCGATTAATTTGGAGATGTAATTTTTTTTCGGGTGCAATAAAATTAGCTCCATGCGTCAGCAGTTTGGCCAGTTCTAATTTTAGACACTTTCACTTACTCCTAATTAAGAGTGACACTTTAATTGTGGTACAAGTGTGGCAATGAAGGCAATTACAAAATATTTTGTAAGAACTTATGCATTTTTGGATACAGAAAATAGACGTTACGTCGCAGCCAAAGCCTCGACGCAAGCAACCGGTTGTGCCGTGCTTTGCACTGCTACAAACCTACACGTATTTAGATGAAAAGCCCTGGTTTGTTTTGCCTCATTGCTTGTGTAATACGCTCGACTAGTCAACAATTAATCCACTTTAGCCTCTCGCACTCCCGTTTTCTTATTTGACTTTTTCCAATCGCGACATCAACATCACATGGTGAAATCATGATAGCTCGAGCAAAAAAACTAATGCTGCACTGCAAGGCCAGTCTAAAATCCAATTTTTCGTATCTGCATGTATATAGAATCGTACATATTGGTATACCGACGTATTTAGAGACTTCATTTTTTTTATGTTTTTTGCCATATTAATCCTTCATTCACGAGAAAGCGAATTGTGTTGCTATATTTTGGACGGGACGTCCGCACTCGCTTGGGAGTTGCCATTTCCGACGTGTCTGGGCCACCTGTCTTTCACAAGAAGGTGGAGACGTCCCGTTAAGTGCCTTACCCAAAGACACAACAAGCGCACTTGCCAGCTTGTTCTCTACAACTTTCTCTAAATGCCGAGCGCCTAGCAGGGAAGCTGTAAATACCATTTTTAAAGTTTTTTGGTATGACTCGATAAGGGGATTGAACCCCAGGTCTACTGATTGCGAAGCGGACGCTCTAACCACTGCGCCGTCGCGTCGTTGTTGTTGATTTTAGCACATTGCACCAATATTCTAGGCTCGTTTGTCTTGATCAATTATTTTTTGCAAAATAATACGGAGAGCCAATTATGGAAAACCTGTGCCTCACCTCACCAACTTTGAATTTCACTGTGCGACACTGCGCCAAGAAATTACTTAAGACGTTATTTTAAAAATGGGAGACGCAAATTGAAAGAGGCTGGAAAAGCTTGGTTTATTTTAGGGAGGCTAAATCGGTTGTCAATTTTCCACGAGTGGAATATTTCCAGCAGCGAGTGACGGCTGTAGGAAAATTAATCAAAATGGTGAAAAACCGTTGAATTAAAAAATAAGGCAGTGACTAGTACCCGCTAAAGTCAAAAATTTTTCAGGGCTATGCTACATTATTGATCTTATACCAACGTCGGTTTCGGTTGCTTAGAATTCTTTGAAAAGTTTTGCAGGTTAAAATAAAGTAAAATTTTCTCTCATCAAAATTTACTGACAAAAAACTAATTTCTTATATTTTTATGTCATTTTTTTGAGTAGCTATAAGTAATTTGAATATTCTGTTTTTATACAGTTTTTGGAATAGTCTTCTAATTCAAACTTTTGTAACAACAATGCATATCTTCATAATACATGATTGAACTGGGCACCGTCACTTTATGCGTATTCGGTATAAAAGTATTCATTTCAGAATCTTGATACTTAATGCATGAATGCATATTTGTTACGCAATCAATCTAGTCTTATACAACGTTATGTCTCGCTAAACGTCGCTTTTTAAACCGTAACTCGCGATATTTAGTTGCACTAAAAAATTCTTAATTCAAGCTTTCATTCAAAAACAATTATCCAACTCTAATTTAAAAACAATAATAAATTGTACGAAGATGATAAATCACTCCAATCACCTGCGCATCATTGCAAAAAGCCCAGTCAACCTCTGCTACTGTTGAGCGATCATTTTCTATGCCAAGAATATATTGAGGAAAGATAGAAATGTTGAACAAGAGAATGTCAAAAAATATGTGATGCTGTATTACCATGAATAGTTCTGATAATTTTACAATGTGATTTCTTGTTGAGCGCATGATAGACTGACAATAAAGCACACACCATGTAGTAACATATCAGTTTTAGATGCATTAATTGCTACGCAAAAGCACCTTTTTTTGTTTGGTTAGTTGTCGTGCATCACTACAAGACATTGAGATTGATAAATTGAGATTATATCCAACTGCTAACAACAAAATGCAAAATATAGCTTTTTTTAACTTATGTAAATTGGCTTTTCTACAACATTTTAACCCAAATCTGTACATCAAAACTTCAATAAATGGCCTAATTCGTTAAGTTAAAATTTAACAAAAGCGAAGTCAAAAAATTTTGATTAGGTCAAAATAAAAATGGATCAACTCATTGCTTAAGTTCTACTGAGTAAAAAGAAGTAGCCCATATTTTTTGCTGAAACAGCTTTTCAACTAACTTAAGACTTTTTCAGACTGGTTAAAAAAAGTAATACGCCACAAACAAATTGTTTGTGAGAAGACAGCCATTGGTGCAGCTTATTTCAGTGACGCACTTTTGTTTAGATGGCACGCGAAATGGCGAATATTTCTATAAGATATCTCCCGACGTCCGAACTAATTTACAAAATGCTCGATGCAGCTGCCTTCAATGGTATGAAGAAGATTTGAAGCTTGAAGCTGTTGATACAAGCATTCCTTGTCCGTGCAGCATTTTCCAACTTTTCAGAGATCCGGATTTTACATTCTCAATTGATGATTGGTTTGACTTTTTAAATAGATTTTATTCGAGTTCTGTTGCATCAGGAAGGTTTCGAAGTGAAAATACAACTGCCTGGGATAATGATATCAGTAAGTTTCTCAACATTCTACTCGTTTTTATTTCTTGTGTAACCAGCATGAATCAAAATAAGGGTACGGTAAGGATGGAAATCAAATGGGTGTGAAAATATCTAATAAATCTTGAAAACTAGCCGTGTCTTGGTTTTTCACTTTTTAACGCTCTCACTACATACAACAAAGAATTTCGAGATTCAAAAAAGGGGAAAGTTATTTAACTTATGCTTTCAAAAAAAAGGCTCCCATTGTTACTGCTGAATGCTTACGCTAAATCTTTACTTTTAAAGATTCTACATCGATCTAGGCTAAAATGCTAGCAGCTATTTTTCATGATTTTTTGGTGCTCAATAGGTCTTTTGGTACTGTTGTAATTAAATTGAATAGAAAGCATTATTGTTGTCAAGTTGAAAAGATTTAAGTCAGTTGGGCATAGAAGCATTGTTTTCAACAACCTGAAAGATAACAGATTTGATGAGAGATCCAATTGTATATTTTTATGAGACAATAATATGTGATACGGTTTAATTTTCTTCATTTCTATATAACAGGACATGTCGCTAGTTGGGCTGAATCACAAGCTGGTAGCAAAGGCTGTAACACACCGTACTGTTTAATTATTTTTTGAAAATAATGTTATATTTTCAAAATGCATTTCCAAGTCGTCGTCGTTTGGTCAGTCGCCCAAACTCAATTCGGTCCAGCACAAATTAAGGCCAGGGACAAGAGTCTATCCTTTTACCAACCCAGGCTGCTGCGCTGCCTAGATTAGATGCTGACAGTGGTGGTATTTAGCCAACACAGGGTTGCATCATCCAAAACCTGCAGACCTCGTGTTCCTCTTGGTACATGATGTAGGAGACATGAAGATATGACGTGATCTGCAGTTTGCTCAGTGGCGCCACATTTGCAATTCGGTGATGGAGCGAGATTCCATTCGCACATGGACGAGTGAAAACGCCTTACACCAGTCCGCAGGCGATTGAGCTTACCCAAGATGTTCTGAGCAGACTCATTCCAAGTGGCCTTAAACTGACCCTGGGAATAAAAGCACGAACCCTTGAAGTACTCTTCGAGTAGTTCGCGTCCTATTCATGTTTCGCCACAGCTTCACGCAGATGTCCAGTTTATACAAACTATCTAATAGTTTCCACCCAGCAAGTACAAATGGGCGTCTTGATTTAAACCCCTGGTGCGCATCCTGCTGTCCAACCAACTGTCCGTGCAGTACATGGTCGGGGTCGTGGTTGGGACTATTCGCCAAGGAGATTGTCTCTTCTAATCGGCGGAGCTCAGCTGGCTGAATGCCTGCGAGGACAGACAAGTTCTGCGTTGGTGTGGGACGCAAGCATCCAATGGTAATGTGCAAAGCATCATTGAAAATGCTGTCAATGAGGCGAGTATGCGTACTACAACAGCAAACTGGTGCACAGTGCTGAGCTGTGGAGTAGACCAAGAACAGAGCAGAGATGCGCAATGTCTTGGTACCTACACCCCATTCGGATCTCGCGAGTCGCCTCAACAGCGCTACTTGGGTGGAGAGTTTTTTGCGCAAAGCCTTGAGGTGGTGATGGAAAGTGGGCGACCTGTCCAGCTTTACCTCAAGCTACGTTGGGACTGGACAGAGTGGCAATAGTTTGCCATTGTTGTAAACATTAAGCTCACGTTTGGCCTCTCTGTTGTTAAGATGAAGGCCGCCGTCACCGCTTTCGTATTGCTGAGCTTCAGCCACCAAGTCTGGAGATAAGCTGAAAGTATAGTCATGTCTTGGCTTGGAATGTCCTCCACAGCCTTCCAGTCTCGAGAAGCATACAACAATGCTAATTCATCAGCATATGCATACTTCTGGAAAGTCATGGAAGGCAGTTTGTATGTGTAGATGGTGAAAAGAAGGAGGGCCAAGACCAATTCCTGTGGGAGGCCGTTTCGCAAACGTCTAAACCTGTTTTGCTTGCTGTCATCAATAGTGAGCGTGAAGCTTCTATTTCGGACAAGTTCCATGATCATCTGGACCATGTGCTTATCCGACAGAAGCCTAAGCAACTTGCAGGGGAGACCATGGTGCCAGACAGTGTCGTAAGCAGCTGTCAAACAGACAAACACGACACCAGCTTTCTTCGTGGCCTCAAACGAATACTCGATATTTTGAGTAAGCAAAACCGTCTGATCCACGGTTGACCTTTTCCGTCGGAACCCAGCCTGCTCCCTATGGAAAAATGGGTCAACAATCGGCTCAATACCAGCGTGTATGAGCCTCTCGAGAATCTTTTAGGGGATGCGAAGCAAGGAGATGGGACGATAGCTTTTCGCGTCCTCTACAGGCTTCTTGGGTTTAGGGATCGCCATTACCAGTGCTCTTCTCTATACTTTTGGAATTTTGAGGTGGCGCAGGCAGGAAGAAAGAAAGCCACACAACCAGGGCTTCCGTGCAGCTCCAGCATGGGTTATTAGCTCCGGGAAAATATAATCTAGGCCTGGATCTTTTCCTGGTTTCAGATGTTTGATGGCAGCCGCGAACTTTTGAGAGGTAAAACTTTTAGAGATGTTCACTGGACTTGTTGGAGTGGCCCTCCAAAAATCTGACACTTCTTGTGAGATGAGTCAAAATGACTTACTGTCAATACCCTCGTACCTGCCGTTTGTAATCAGCTGGGACGCAATAGCATTTCTTGTCGAGCCTGAGGAGCAGGGCTGTGGCAGCCCCTTTAGAGTCGCTTCCTTCAGGCAACTGCTAAAATGTACGGTAAAGGTTCTTGCATTCAACATCCCAACACGGTATGTGGTTATTTTGATAATCGCGTGGGATAGAATTTTTGGCTACTGCTCTGATGACATTGCAGAAGTCCTGGTAGGCCAGATCCACATCCGGTAAATCTGGTGAAAAAAATCTTTGGCAAGTTTATTTGTCAATGCATTTCAGTGGATCAAGTTTGCCTTGCGGAAGTTCTATCGCTTAACAGGCTTGCTCGGAAAAGGCAGAGCAAGTCTTGGTGGAACAATAAGCGAGGCTCGTTGTTGTGACCTAGAAATCTCCTCTAAGATTGGCTGTCAGGTACACGACTGTCTGAACCAACACTGACAAATGTCTGATCAGGGTTGGACCAGTGTTCGAGGGGCCAGAAAGAAAGGTGGCCACATCCTTTGCGTCGCGGAGAGGGACAAGGCCGTTAAGACTTGCCCAGGCAACAAGGCACTCTCCATCGGCACTGCTGGTTCTATAACCCCAGTTGACATGCGGACAATTAAAATCGCCAGCATAGAGAACGGGGTGAATGAACACAGGGAGATCAGACGCTTGCAGTCGCGTAGTTGGAAGTTTGTAGACATTTTCGATTCTATAACCATCAACGTCCACGTACAACCACTACCTCCGATGTAGTGGGAGACTGATCTACAAGAATCCATTTTAGCCGGTAATGGACAAACGTGGCAAGGCCATGCTTCCTGCTTAAAGAAGACCCAGTTGGTGCAAAGGCTAGTATTGTTAGCTTATCTGCACAAGTGCAGCGGGTCTCCTGAAAGAGAATGACGAGTGCCTCGTACTGCACAGCGGCATGATGAAGTACATTTATCTTGCTTGCAGTGAAGCCTTCAGTGTTCAACTGCAAGACTGCTGGCCTTCGGAACTTCTTGACGGTGTGCCCTGACAGGAGCACATCGCCACGCCCTGAAAAGAGCGTTTCACGGGTAGTAGGCCTTTGGCTGAACATCGGGGTGAGGGGTTACCCTTCCAGGTTGGCAGATTCGGTTTCTGTCTGACATTTCTGAAAGGCGTATTAACGGCCCAGTCTGCGAGAAAGTACCTGCCATTTGGGCCATTTCCAAGTACCATTGAATAACATAAATCATTATTCAGCCCTTTTGCGCTTCTTTGCTCCCACGGTTTTAGCGTATTTTTATTATGACTGAGTAAATTTTCCACAGTTTCATGTTTTATTCTTCACACTGCCTTCATCACTATGGCCAATCGGGTGCTCTGTAAATGCCATTTTCAAAGTTGTGGATATGACTTTGCAGAGAAATCGATTGGTAGATTGATGCAAAGTTTTATGTAACAATTGATCGCTCAATAGAAAATGCGCAAGAGCAACTTCATTGCGAGCAGGGAGGCTTAAGGCGTTTGATGTGTTTTTTTTCAAAGGAAGATATCCGATTTATTTTTTAACGTGCAATGAAACAAACAAAGATTTAATATGAGAAAACAGTGAAAAATATACACAAATGCAGTAACAGAATGGTAAAATAAACTAAAATGATTAAAATACATTAAAGTAAATATGCATATCGATCAGTCTTTTTGATTTGCGACATTGCACTTCGCAATGTTGTATACGAGTATAAATTAATACTACAAAGTTGTTTTTTGTTACTAACATTTTTCAAATGCTATCTGATGGTTGGAAAGCATATTGCCCAAACGCGATTTTATATAATTTAAAGTTCAAGTAGAAACAAGTGAATTTTGTTTTTCTAGCCTGATAAGAGCCATGTAATGAGCAGCAAATGGTTAATTCTAAATGCTCAATGTACATATCCTCCATAGATATTAGCAACATTGTGGAATAGAAGACTAATTTATGCCTTTTTTGAAGTTTTTAAGTTTTATCTTTTTACTTGAATTACCTAGTATTTTTGTTTGATAAATTTACTGGATGTTAAAAAACTCCAAGCAAAGCAAATCTTTCTAAAGTACTGTACCGTTTTTGAGAATGCAAAAACGACATTATCATGACGCTTGCACACATGATTATTCCATGGGTGTCACCATTGGAAGCAGTGTTTGAATCCACTTTTCTGCTTTGCCGAGTATACAAGTCTTTTGATGAAGACATATATTCAAAAGGACTTGGAAAGGTTTTTGTCATGGTTGTGTAAAAATATTTTTGAAAAATTTACAAGTTTTGGCATTTGCAAGTAACAGGAAACTGAAACCACTTTCTAAATATTATGTTGCTGTCTTTTACAAGAAGATAACCTATCGATTGATTTAATGAACATTATTAATTATTACTACTAGAAGCTTTAACTGATAATGTATTTTGCAGCAAATTTTTGCTATCAGCCTTTTTTGTCGACTGGACCAAGATGTTGCTACGCAGTGTTTGATAACGAGCAAGAATTTGGTTCTTTGATTTCGGAACCACGAGCTAGCAGATACGAACGCTATCAAATTCCGTTTATCGACGACATTGTTTTCTTCTTTAGAGGCGAGGAAGCATTCAACCAGCAATATAATAACGCAATTAGTAAGTTTATTTCATTAACTTTTTGAAACAATGACTGTAGACTTTTTCTGTTGCTAGTCAATGTTAAGTTTTCTTTTTCTTTAAAATGGAAGCATGAGATGAAGCGGTGATTAACCAAAACTTACAATCATTATCAAGGTAGAGAATAGCGGCCTTCTATTTCGATCACTCGCGAATAAGCAATGCAAACTGGTTGTCCCTACATTAACAAAGCGAAGTGCTGTCGGTGGTGTCCAAATTTTGTTTTGTTTAAACACACCTTGTTCAAAAATCGTTCAAAAACCGGTAGTTGGTTAGTTGCTCTACATTTCTAATCTGGCCAAGCTCGTAACTGACTTATCACAAGACGGGTTGATTCATGTTTGTGCCCAACATCATCTTTTTCTGCAAACTTATATGTATTTTTATACTTTCTTTTTTACAGACGGAGATCTTGTGCCTCTTGAACAATGTTGCGTGACCAGCAGGAACCCAAGTTATTGTAACAGATACAGATCAAGACGGCCAGACGCAACTTGCGTTGGTTATCAACCTCCAGTTTTAGGTAAAGACAGTACTTTCAATTAGACGTGTTTACCATTTCATGATCGTTTCAGATTAAAAATATGCTGTATATTTTTCAGCTTTTTGATTTAAATAGCTTGCTTTATCTCTGGATGATTGCGAGTTATTTTTTGTTTGCTGTCGAGTGATTGGCCAGTTGACGCGTTTTATTGTGTTTGATCTGTTCTGTACAGTCATAGGATTAGAATTATCACTTATACAACAATTTATCTGCCAATCTGTGTGTTTATAAATGTGTTTGTGCAATTATTTATCAACCCTTTTTGGTAAAAATTGTTTTAGCTGAAAATAAGTGTTTACATGCAAACTGACTATCAATGCTTGTCCAGTACTGCTACTGTTAAACTCGAAGCAATATCAGTTATTATTCAAGTAAATCTTCAGTGATCTTATCTTCATTTTTCACCTAAACTAAGTGATTTATTGGAGGCTGTCGTAAATTACAAATTGCAAACGATTTGGGATATCTAACAAAGTTTTTTCTACCATAGGCATAAAAATTCAATTTAAAACAACCAAAAGAGTTAATGACTGCTAAATCGGTTGAAACTATAAACAAGACACTGCGACGTTCCACTTAATTAATTTAGCCATAAACAGCCTATTTATTCATGTTTGTTCATGAACAACGTACCCCAAAGATGTCCATACGACCTGCTAAAAGAATAAATTTAGAATTTAAATCAATGACATATATTTTTTAAGGTTGGGGTCTAGGCGACCCTCATGTTACCACAACGGACGGAGCCATGTACACCTTTAATGGCATTGGAGAGTATTTCATGATTTATACAAACGATTCCTTCATCTATCAAGCTCGCACAACACGAGCTGTGAAAGCTGATGGTAATCTTTCAGACGCTACAGTTTTCTCAGCATTTGCTGCTCGAGATATCAGTTCTAATTCTGGAGTGGTAAGAATTTGGTTTATTTCGCATTCTTCAATCCTAAGCAAAGTATTCGAAACTGCGAAATAAATTATTTTCGTCTTTCTCTCATGTTTTATTTATGGCGCGACACCAAGCTATTTAATCACAATAACTGAGCATTGCTAGAAATTACTCAATATGAGATATCATAGCCAAAGCTTTGTTCACATTTTTTCTGAAACATGGCCAGAAAATTGACTTCCAGTTACTTCTTACCCGTTGAGTCGCAGAAAATATGCCTAACCATTGCTCCTAAAATAGAAAATGACAACACTAAGTGCAATAATTAATAGATGGTTTACTGAATAATGCTCATTTCACATGCTTGCATATACCGAAAACTGTAGACCTTGGTAACAATATTTTATCTTCAAATGCATTTTGGAGAGTCTGTCATAAAGCACTTGGAAGTGTATTTCTTAACCGCAGCAAAACTGTCATAGGCAAGCAAGTCAATTGCTTCCCAAGCTGTGGTGTGCAGAGAATGACAACTCAACTCAGAATAATCTGCGCCATTTCGGCAGCGCACTTCAGTTTAAAAATACTCAAATTTATTTTTCTTGATTAGTTTCAAATTGAAATTGATGACAGCAACGCAACCGGAAATGGTTTTATTGTTAAAGTCGATGGCAGCGTGCAAACAGGCTTGTCAAGTCGTAAGTATAAAGAAACATCTTTATTTAGTTTGAAGTAGCTGACCAATTGTGACTCGAGCAAAGTGTAATAAAGAAATAGGAAGTTCGAAGCTAGACTAAAATGTTTAACCAATTTTTTTCACATACATTATTTTGGCATTGATGGTTGTCGTTGTTTTATACATGGATCGTACTTGGTTGATGTTATTTGTAAAAAGTAACAAAAAAATAAATAAAGTAGTTTTTGATAATGATAGATGACATTATAGTTTTGACAAAAACGTATCCAAAAGGTTATTATTGATTTTATTTTGATTATCAAAAAAAGTTGCAAGATTTAGCTACAACTTCCTAATGATTTGTTTTGATGATGAATTAACAGTTCCAATTGTGGAAAAGAAGGTCACTTTAACTCTCGAAAATGATGGAGCTGTGAAAGCCACTTTCGAATCTGGTTTTTCTTTGACCGTAACTGCTAATAACTTTTTACTCTCTCAAGTGTTTTCCGGTGGATCTAGTTTAAACAATGTTGCTAAAGGTCTTTTAGGTAAGCATAGATATGATAGGCATGTTTAAAATAAAAGCTTTTTAATGCATTTTGGTCCACCAGACTAGTAGAAATGAGGCAATTGTGTTCAAAATGGTAGAGTTTAAATCTATTTTATAGCTTTAAGTTTTCAACATACTATGTCATTGCAGAATGTTAAAACTTAACTGTTAGCTAAATTTGTCCAGCAAAGACATTTGTTGTAAACTGCGTTCTCCAAAAAACAACAATTCTGTTCTAAATTTGAACCGATGATCATTTGGTCTTGATTTTTGTGGCAATACTCATATACTGTTCTTGTCCACTGTAATGATTAAATTCAATTTCATAAGATTAGCTCTGTTATATATCATTAGGCTGCACGGTACGCTATTTCTAATGAAATAGTCTAGATGTCATTCGGTCGATCTGGATGCTCACGTATGCCCGTTGATGGACCGCTGTATAGCTCTTTCGGAGAGGGCCAGCTTTAGTCACAACAACTGTGACAGTCAGTGAGCTACAAAAATCATTGTTGACAACGTAATAAAGAATAACTTGTTGTTGACAATGCATTGACATAATTATAAATGATACCAGGCAGCTTTTTGCCATAAAGGCAATGATAACTGAGCATTACTAAGTAGGACTTTTGCACACAAGGCCTGAGGAGTTTAATAATATTTTCGCAAGGCAACTGCGTTGTGAGCTTTTTGGTAAGAGCAGTTTTTGCTGTTGCTCTGGTTGGGCTTCAAATGCTCTGTTCCTTTGCAACTGGTAACCTTTAATGCTTGTCTGCATATACGTTGATTTAAATATAACCTCCGATGTTTTCTGTTTCGATTGAAGTTTAAAGATAAAATTGCTAGTTCATCATGCATGTAAATTTTAGGAGCATGGAGTGGTACCCTAGAAGATGATTTTGAATTAAGAAATGGAACGGTTCTAGTGTACAGCGATCTATTAGTCAGGGAAAATCTTGACATACTAAACGGAACTTTGTCAGAAAGAATGATTTATCAGTTTGGCCAATCTTGTAAGTTTTTTTATTTCTCACAATAATTAGGCGAACGTAATTTTGTGGTTGTTGTTATGGTCCCAACAGTAGCTACGTGCTGAAATCATCGATTGAGGCCTACATTTCACTTTTGTAATCATGACAAAGAGCATTTAGTTTAATATTTTACCCGCCACATTTCTCGTTTGGCTGAGAGTGATACAGGAGAGCAGTAATCATCATTTAAGAAGTCTTTAGCGTGACTCGACAAGGGAATTGAACTCACGTCTACCGACTCCAAAGCGTACACACTAATTACTTCGCCACCGCGCCGGTGCTATTGCGGTTAAGAGTTGATTTGTGTTTAGAAAACAAAGCTTGAATGATTCATAATTTCTAAAACTGTTTACGAGGACACTTTTCATAAATTTTGATTTCTTATTTTGCCAGTAATGCTCTGAAAAACAACAATTATTTTGCAGTCTTTAAATTCATAGGCAATTTATTTTCTTCCCTATTGCTGTACTTGGAAAGTAAGTCAGTCTAAAAGCCGCAAATAAAAAAATTACACTTGACAGGTTGTTCCTCTCAACAGAATTAATTTGCTAAGCAATCTCAATTAAAAGACATCAAAATACAGCAGTTGTTGGTACTACAAACATCATTGCGCTGCATGACTACGAAGACTTTCTCGTACACCAAGCATTGTAGAGATTGTATAAAAAAAGAGGAGTAGGATATTTTTTTTCTTGCTCTATCTGCTATTTGACGCCAGAATAACGACATCTTTTCTTGCAAATACCATTGTAGTTGGTTAGCTTAAAGACTCGTCCAGTATAAGTCATGTTAAGGCAATAAAGAAACGTGCTTATTACTTAGTCGTTGAGTCACAGAAAACATTAGAAATAGCTTTCTTTTCATTGACAATGAATAAGCTCTTCTTGACAAAGCCTTTGAATTGCGCGACTTTTAAAATAGAAATGTTCTGTTGGTAGTTGCAAAAGTTTTATCGGAAACATTTTTAATTGTAAACTAATAAGTCTAGGTGCATCGGTTTGGTCTCGTAAGCAGAATACCATAGAATGACCCTCTATTCAATATCCTTTTTCACGGATACGTTTCCAGCAAAGTGCTTTACTTAAATTGCGATCAAATTTGCAAATTATTGTTTTCCAGGTTAATAAGGACGTTAAGTGAAGTTTGTTAACTAAGCAATTTGATTGACTTTTTATTTTCAAACACTAATTAGCTGTTGTTGTTGAGTGATTTTATTGCTCAATACCGTTATAATACTTCTCTAAAATACTTTTTAAACTGAAATAATTTCTAAATTTTATTTCGTTAATTATTTAACACGTTAACCGCCACATGTACCACCGGTGGTACATTGAGGTTTTTCACTCACCCCCACATGTACTACCGGTGGTACATGGAGGTTTTTCACTCACAGCAACATGTACCACCGGTGGCGCATATCTTATGTTTCCAGAACGCCATTTGTTAACCGGTGACCAAAAATTTTTATTCACTCACTCATAAAAGTTCAGAAGGAGCAAAACACACACCAACCTCTTCCCTTCGCTGCTGTCACTGAACTGACTGCAGCACCACAACAAAGTTGTGGCGGTAGGGGCAAACTTCTTATATCTGGCGTGGCGGTTAACGTGTTAAGTAAAAAATCGACCATTAACCTGCCCCTTAAATCTCAAAAACAAACTTTTTTTTTCATTACAGGGCAGATATCGGAGACGGAAAGCTTGTTTAATTACACTGGAGGAAATGATACCTACATGGCATACAACCCATCAAATGTCTCAGAACCCCCGTTTTTGGAAGAGTTGGTAGAGCAGCAACGAAATTCCGAAGAATTTAACACTAGCCTTGCCCTATGTACTAGTGATGGTACTGTTTCAACCCAATGTCTCTACGATTCCCTGCTCACCAACAATGATGCTATTGCTATGGCAACAATGACAGAAGTAGACAGAGTCGTGGAAACTATGGCTGCAATTGGTGGGTATATTGTGTATGTTTTTGGTTATGCCAATACTCTTTAACAGAGGTTTCGCTAAACTCTTGTGTTGCGCGAAACCACTAAAGAGGTATCATCAGCTTTAAGGGCTTCACAAAAGTTTCTCCACCTTTGATTTCATTTGAAAAACATTAAGTTTTTTCTAATCAAACGAGAATAATTAGACAAAGTTTGACAACTCTACCGAAAACGCGTGATGTAAAAATCACCTTAATTGCGCATTTTACAAAGGTTTTTGAATTACCACACTGGCAACTGTAAAATGATTTTATATCCAAAGAAGCTAAAAGATTTATAGGCCAATCTATCTGCGTTTCCAACCATGAGTAAGCTTACGAAGAAGAATGAAGCCAATCTTAAGTAACAACATACATAACATGTGCACAGTATATAGCGCGATTAGCTATTTAGTCTTGCCCATAAGGGGCTTATTAGGTGCATGAATTTTAAAATCAAGGCATGCAGAATAATATAATAAAACAAACAAAATGCAATGACATACCAACATCAAGGGGTTCAATGTATTTTTAGATTTATTGAATCTCTTGATCTTGGCATTTCATTGCATTATTGTGCACGCCTTGATTTTAAAATTTATTCGCCTGACAAGCCTCTTATGTGCCAAACTAGTTGCGCATTTTGGTTTATTCTAAGCGCAACAATTTCATGGCAATTACTGCTGGGTCACAAATACAAGACAAGTAGTTGAGTTTTGCAAAAAAAAAAAATGAATAACGGTTGTTAGTTTTCGCCAAATAACGGAAGAATATGTAAATAACATTCCTGGCCAACCAGTTGTAAAGCAAAAATTATGAATTAAACTTCGTGTGAAACTACCGTATATGCTCGCTTATAGGTCACATCGGTGGATAGGTCTCACCCCTAGTTTGCGGCTGTCAAAGTGGGTAATTGCAGTTGACCCTTGTACAGGTCGCACCCCTAATTTGTGCTTGTCAAAGTGGGTATTTGCGGTTGATATTCTATATATCACACTTTAATATGATGAGTTACACGGCTCATTTTAGCAAAACAACTATCAAATATTCATCTTTTTTTCAAAAATTTATTTACAAATATCATGCTGTCAGATAGCATAATATAAACATACTATACCTAAAAAGGTTTGCGCTTTTACAATTGTAAATGCGCTTGCGTATGTAAAGAGTGTTTATGGATATACCTTGACAAGTGTACTAGTGTTTGTATTCATGTTCAGTGTATAGGTCGCACCTAAAATTTTGGTTCAATTTTTTTGGGTAAAAAAGTGCGACCTATGCTCGAGTATATACGGTACACTTTTATCCAGGAAAATCAGGACCAATGCTGTTCTCACAATTTTTTATGATATGAGTTACATGACGGGTAATAAAGTACAGCAGAGGTTTCATGGCGCCGGAAAGGTTGAAGAGAGCTGACCTAGGTTTGTTCGGCAGAGCAATAATTGTTTCCAAGCTACAGTATAACACTCGTGTTGACTCTATGCACCTATGATAATATACCTCGCAAGAGTATTGCAGGCAGTAAATAAACGAGCACTTTTTTGAGTGTATGATATAACTGGCAGTATTTTGGGTTCCGATCTTAATTTGTTTTACTTGTATCATTATTTAAAGCAAATATCAGCTTAAGTTGATAAATATTTGTTCATTTTTGCGTTCTACATAAATCACCATATGCGTAATTTTGCGTACGACACCGTTTAAGTCTGATTAATAGAACTTTTTTCGTGATGGAAGTGATATGAGAAGTTCGTTTCGAAAATTAAAATGATGATGGAGAGTAACAAGTTTGCTGATTACTTCAAAATATATTTTTTCTCCAATTAACTACTTCCTCTTTCAATATTTTTATTTATACCATAGATTCGACAAAATTAGTCTTCGCTAAAGGCAAAACATAGTATTTTATAAAGAAAATGATCAGTTTAGCTATTGAAATTGTGGCCCGGTATTGGCTTAAAACAAAACCATCAATTTTAGACAATACTCCTCCTACAATATCACTACCTGATGATCCCAATGTGGTTGACGGGAATCTGCGAGTTCGTGTTGGTGTTGAGACTCGTATAACCATCAATGCAAGTGACCCTGACAATGAAATGGAAGAGCTTACTTTTTCGTTCACCAACACCACTGGTATTGTAATACCTGAGGGAGCCTCGATTAACAATGGTATATGTTGTATTATATTTGTCATAAGTTATCTTAATTTAATAAAAGACTTAAACTTTAGTTTTGTAGACTAGAAATTTTTTTAACAGATTGCGCAAAATTTTGTCGAGTATGCATGGAACAACTTAGAAGTATCAAAAAACATATGAAATTGATGACGCAATTTTATCCCACTACGATATCTTTCTACGTGAAAGAGCACAGCCGTTGCTATATAGCCAATAATGTCTGATCAAGACCTAATGGGTTTTAGTAACTGCTCCACAATGCCATCACCATCACTGTAGCCAATTAGTGTTTATAAAGATAGCATTTCACAGGCTTTGCTGAGAGTAACTTTTCTATGTGTTTTCCAGTTACTGGTGAGCTTGTTTGGACGCCGACTACGGCAAACGTTGCAGTTTCATCACAACTAGCATTAAGCATTGAAGTAGCAGACACTAATATGGGTTCCAGCGTTTTAGTTATCCCAGTGCTTTTATGCAATTGCAATAACGGCGGAGAATGTCTGTATGATAGCTTGAGTGAAGGTTTTGATAATTACGCGGTAAGTTCTTAGTTTTATAGTTTAAAGTCTGATGTAATACAATTAGTTAATAATAGATAAACACAGTTAGCAATGCCTATCCCAGCGGAAAAATTGGTGCAAACCTCAATGATATCAAGCAACACTCTAAAACGCCATATAACTGCTAATTAGCCCGTAGGCTTTTTACAATTTTTGCATACAATATTTCTATGTCAGCGTTTTAGTTTATAGTTGTTTTGTTGTTAGGTGGTAGAATGTAACTGTACAAGGGCATTTTCGGGAAGGAATTGTTCAGAGGACAGGGATGAATGCGCAGAATCTGTTTGCTATCCCAATGTCACTTGTACGGATGCGATAGCTCCTAACACAGGCTTTTCCTGTGGAGACTGTCCTGAAGGAACCACAGGTATGTTATATCATGTAAGCCACACTTTGTTATGCCCTGAAAAATGCATAAAATTGGTTTAATTTTTTTCAATTTTTGTTGGTTTTGTATTTTTCAACTGAATAAATGAAATAGAAAATTGAAAAATTGCTATTGTGGAGACGTACTGACGTTTACGATTTGGTAAAGGCAACATTATCGTAAAATTTTACGTTGATAAGCATTTTTTAAATACCTGAACCAAAAAGACCTGTTTTTGCAGGCAACGGAAGAAACTGCTCTATTTTGAATTTGTGTGAACCAAATCCATGCAATGGAACTTGTCAACCGATGCCAAATAGTTTTAGTTGTTCGTGTCCAACTGGTTACGAAGTTAATAGTGAGAATATGACCGTTTGTGACGACATAGACGAATGTACAAATTTGCCATGCAATGACACATTCAACTCAATGTGCGTAAACACAGATGGAAGTTTCAGGTAATAATGGATGACATATAAAATATTTTTTGTTTAAAAAGTATAACTTGGGACACAAAACCTAAAAGTTGAAACAACTGAAGCTACGTATTTCTGAATCTTTTGAATATAAACTTCTCAAAGCGTTGTTGTTGTTACTGGACCGCTTCCAAGGGATGGGGGCATGGCGGAAGACCATGGAGACCCAGAAGCCGGGCAACTCCTCAGGGTCTGGAACAGAGGTCGCAGAGGGACAAAAAGTCGCCAAAGAGTGAGCGGCGCGAAGAGTCCGTAGCTGGACAGCGCAGAATGAGATGAGAGGTGTCCTGGCACGAGTGTCCGCAGATGCTGCAGGGAGGATTCTCAATTCTGCCAATCCTAGTAAGATAAGAACTTAACAGAAGGCTGTGTCCGTTGCAGCGTAGACGAGAGAAAACACAGCGAGCGTGACGAGGGAGCACAAGTTCCTCGGTGGAAATCGAGGGAACCTGTGAGTCAAAGAATTTAGATGAGACAGTACGTGTCCAGTCCGAGAAAGGAGAAGAGTGGATACGAGAGGTAAGAGGGGAGAGACTACAAGGAATTACAGAGGGCGCAAGTAGCGCTCCACGTCTGGCTAGCTCATCAGCCGCGTTAATTCCCCGGGAAAAACGAGTGTCCGGGGACCCATTGTAGCCTGATAGAACAGGAGGAGAGAGAAAACAGTTCCTGCCAGATCTGACAGAGAGTTTGAGATAACAGGAAAGATGGAGAAAAGGACAGGGTGGCGAGGACAAAATAAGAGCTAGATAGGAGGAGAAGAGAAGAGAAATGGCAAGTTTGTTGGTGCTGCCGAGACCAGCGAAGAGCCTGCAGAATGGCGCAGGCTTCAGCGGAAAAACTTGAGAATACTGGGCCTGCTGAAAAGGAAAGAGTGGCCTCTGTGCCACAGAGAGAGCAGTTGGCAAGTACGCCGGAGCCGCCCTTGCCTAAAGGAAAAGGAACAGAGCCGTCTGTCCAGAGTACCAGATTATGAGGGGGAAGAGACTCAAGGTGGGCGAGAGCCGCACCTTGACGAGAGAGAGGGGGTCAGAGCGGTAGCATGGAGAGGAAAGGGTGGAATCCATAGTGAAGGAAAGCGGATTCCTAGGAGGAGAGGGAGTTCAAGCAAGGAGAGCCTCTTTAGGAGAGCCTCTTTAGGAGAGGTAGAAGGAAGCATAAGCGGGTGAGTGGACGCAAAAGCTCTACAGGAAGATCTGCAAAGTCTTGGTTTTACTCCTAGTCTGACCAAACCTGAAATAGGAAAGAAGGTTGGGAGACGAAGAGCCCGCTCATAAGATGAAAGAGTGAAATAAGTCAGGGTGACTCGAAGGGGAGATAAACAAGCCTCGGAGAGAAGAAGGAGGATAGGGGAGGACGAGAGGCAGCCGGTGATGGCGCGACTAGCTGCTGGGTGAAGGTGTTCCAATTTGTTGACATTAGTAACGCTTAGGAAAGGAAATCATCCGGGTTAAGCATAAATGAGAAGGGGCCAAAGAAAAGCTTTATACAGAAGAGAGAGGGACTCCTTAGAGGGGCCCCAAAAGGAAGCAGAGATACAGCTTAATGCCTTGCGGTGTGGGAATAATTTGGCCTTCGGCGAAGATACATGCTTAGAAAAGGAAAGAGTGCGGTCGAAGGCGACCCTAAGAAAAGTTGGAGTGGGATTAAAACGGAGGCGGGAGCCGAGTAAGAAGAGGTTGGACTGGAGTTTAGCTTGGTGGGAGTCGACTGAAAAGAAGGAGGCCTCACAATTGATTGAATTGAGAGGAAGACACCAATACTCAGATCAGCGCTCCAATCGAAACAGAGCTCCTTGTGTGGCTTCCACCGCTGTGAGGACCGAGTCGGAGGAGGACCAATGGCCACGTCGTCAGCGTAAAGAGAACAGCTGACGGAAGAAGGCAGAGAGGCCGAAAGATCATTAATGAAGAGAGAGAAAAGTACAGGGCCAAGAACGGATCCTTGCGGAACACCTCGATGGACTCGAAAGCAACGACTTTTGTGATTGTGAAAAACCACAGAAGCGCGCCTATCAGAAAGAAAAGATTGAGTCCAACGAGCAAAGAAAGGAGGGAGGTCAGCCGAAATGAGTTTGTGGTAAAAGGGTGGGATGTCAGACAGAGTCAAAAGCTTTGGAGAAATTAATAGTAGAGAGGATCGTCCGAGAGCCCCGCCTGGGTTTGTTAAACCCATCCGAAATGGACTGAAAAAGGAACAGAATTTGATCTAGTGCAGACCATCCAGGACGGAAATTGGCCTGGCGGGGAGAGAGAATGGAATTAGAATCCAGAAAGAAGAGTAGATGGGATAGAATGATGCGTTCAAAAAGCTTTGAGACGCAGGAGGTGAGAGAGATAGGACGGAAGGAAGCAGAATAGTCGAGAGGTTTTCCCATCATATGGATGGGAATAATAGAAGATGTTTTTGAGATGGAAGGAAAGGAAGAAAAGTCCAGGAGAGATTGAAGATGTGAAGAAGAAAATCCATGCCAAAGGAGAAAGGTGTTTTAGCATGAGATAAGCAACTTTGTCTGGGCCAGTGGCAATGGAGGAGGAAAGGTTGGAGGCAGTCGCAAGAAGTTCAGCGGGGGAGAAGGGAGAGCAGAAGGACGAGTGAGACTCCTCAGGGCACGTGGCTCGGCGGAGCTCGGAAAGGAGGCCTCTGGATCTACCACCCAGGGCCTTTGGCTGAGAAACAGAACAGTGGGATATCAGGTAAGCGGCATAGACCAAAGCCGATTCCCTGTGAGAAGAACAATTGGGGAAGTTAGGAGAGGAGGAAGACCAGGAAGAAGAGCCAGCGACAGACCGAAGAAGAGAGTATACAGGTTTTGGGTTAGATTTGGGTGAAAAAGAAGAGCAAGTCGTCTGCCATGCCTCAGCCTCGGGCTTGGTGATGACTGACGAGGCGCGTCGAGAGGCGGAGATGTAAGCCTGGCGATTTTCATCACTCCTGTGAGCGGCAGCAAAAGCCTTGCGTCTTTCACTAACCGCTCCTTCCACCTCAGAAGACCATCAGGGTTTTAATAGCGTTTAATGCAGCCGTATGGAATAAAAGATTTGGCCACATTCAGTGCCAGAGAGGTAAAGACAGCAGCAGCAGCAGCAGAGGAAAGAAACGAGTATTCCTCTGCTGAAGAACAGTGAGAGTCAAAGTAGGAGGCAAAGTCATTCCAGCAAGCTTTTTGAAAATTGAAGGAAAGGGGGTGAAAGACCGGAGAGAGAGGGACAGATAGTAGAATTGGTAGATGATCAGAACCTAGGTCCTGAAGCACCTCCCAAGTGCAAGAAAGCGCGAAAGAGGAGGGAGCAAAGGAAATATCAGGAGAGAAGCGACTGCCAGAGGAGCGATGTACAAGGGTAGGTATGTCAGGGTCATTGAGAGGGAGGAGGTCAAAAGAGATGACCCAGTCGAATACTTCCTTCCCACGGGGGTCGGAAGTAACTCTTGAGTTCCAAAGGGGGTGATGACAATTGAAGTCCCCCAGAATGAAAAGATTTCTGGAAAAGGGAAGAATGGAGGGAGAAAAGGAATTGGTTCCGCTATCTGCCTGAGAAGAGCGAATCGGGAAAGCGTACACATTAAGAAATGAGAGCAAGGAGGAGTTGTTTAGAGAGATGTTGATCCCTACATAATCAGGGTAGGGATCAAGCGAAGAAAGAGAGGAGGTAGAAAGTTTAGAGAATGATAAGCCCTGTCTGACGAAAATGATGACGCCGCAGCTAGCGAGCATGGCATCACGGGAGAGAATGCCAGACCGGGAGTGGGTGCGATCAGAACGCAGAGCAGAGAATCCAGGAGTTCGGAAAGAGAAATATGAGTTAAGATTGGATTCCATGATACAGACAAGGTCAACAAGATAGGACAAAAGAAAGTGCAGCAGTTCAATGCCCCTGGCTCAAAGACCTCCAGCATTCCATTGAAGAACTCTGAGGAAGTCGGGGGGAGAGGAGGCAGGAGGCGTAGAAGGACAGCCAGAAGCAAAGGGCGGTGATGATGGGGTAGAGGGAGAAGATATAAAATGGGCAGAAGGAGATGTAAAATGGGCAAAAGGGGTATAAGAAGTTTGAAGACAAGGGTGGGGCGGGAGTGCAGCATTAGCAGAGGGTCGGCCACATTGTACAGTCGAGGTATATGGGTCGGAGGAGTCCGAGGAGAAAGTCACATTGCTACGTGTAGGGACGCAGCAGCAGGAGGCAGCTCCAAGAATGAGAGTTGCCAAGAGCTCTGAATTTAGAGAGGAAAAGTTGTGAGCGCCTTAGATGGACCATTTGGAGCAGGAACAGCACTGAACTGACTTACCCCACCGGGTCACATTTCCAGCGCACACTGAGCACGGAAAGATGTGGCCAGGGTTTGGATGAACGTTACCGCTCATCAAGAGAAAAAGAAGAATGAGGAGACCAAAACAGGCAAGAGAAAGGCAGAAAAAGAGAAAAACATGCGACCGATTTTAAAGAAGCTGTGTGCTGCCCTACTGCGGTCGTTCAGGGGGCAGCATAGCGAAAAAATTAAAGGGAGTGCCCGGGATATCTGGGACCCTCGGAAGGCCAACAGCCATTTCGATCCAACCCAAACGGGGTTGGGGACCGCACCATCACGTTCAGATGGCTGTTGATTGGTGCAGCTTAAAACGTCGTGTTGTAGGTGACTTGCAACTGGTGTTGAGGAAGATTTAGCATTTTTTGTATATCAAAAAAAGAGTTTAATGGTGGTATAAAAAGGATTATATAGAGATAAGTTATCGATAATGGAGTTGATTGGGCGGGAACATGGGGATAGTAGAGCCGGGGTGTTTTTAATAGATTAAAAATTGATTTTTGCGTTGATACTATCAATTGTGGTGTTTTTTGACTAATTTTTCCGAAGCTACATCAAACATATAAATTGAATAAGTGTAAGGTTAGTAATTGAGTTTTTACTTTTTAGATGTGCTTGTCTTGAGGGATATACTTTATCTAATTCTTCCTGCATAAACATTAATGAGTGTAACTTGAACATGGACAATTGCGATAATGAAACGACTGTTTGCATTGATACCTATGGAAATTTTACTTGCTCCTGCAGGAGTGGATATTCGAGGTGAGAAGCAGATTAATTTTTACCTTTTGATCCAGCTTTTTTTTGATATTTCAGACCATCTTGATTTATTGGCCAAAAGCAAGGTGGCCCCAACACATACGCATTTTTTTAAAAAACTATCGTTCTGATTTTGCTAACATATTCTTTTGGTATAAAAAAAACTTTTCAAAATTTTTACAACGCCGGCTACATTACTTATTGCGGCGGGATAAAATTTAGGGTTTGCACTCACTTATTAGGTTATAAAAAGAAAGACGACGTGGTTATTGTTCGAACAATCTGTCACATTTCAACCTCTGCTAAGACCGAACTATATTAGTTGCAAATAACTAATCTACCATCTGTACGGTATATTTCTACCACTTCTTGTTCCAACTACAATAAATATATTTACAAACAAACTTACATTAACCGCACTATCTCCTATTATACTAGCAGCAACATATAGCTCTTACAGATTTTACAATGAACACTTCTTTTCAGCGAATAAACGCTCGCAGTATTGCGTCCACGTATTCCATGTATCTCACTCTCTAAAATTAAAGATTTTCCATCATATATTTACTATACGCAGAATGCTCTAAATCAGGGGTCTGCCATCTGCGGCTCTCAGACCAAATAGTGCCCGCGAGATGAATCTGTGCGGCCCGTGAAGCTACGTGACTTGTGGAATGCCATCCACAAATTGATCATCCAAAGGAAAAGAGGATTTTGGTTTTAACGGCTCCCCCACTGTGGGTGTCGCATTTAACAAAAATTTTCTGATTGAAAACTTCATTTTATTGCGATTGATCTTCTAAAAAAAATCTTCAGCCAAAAAATCACGTCCTTTTTGAAGTTTATGAACAAAAATCTTTCAATGGAAAAATTTTGCCTTTTTTCATTCATCTAAAAAAGTATCTTGAAGTGAAGAACTTTGAAGTTTTGCGGTAATATCTATCGCGTGCAACAGAATTTTGGTTCTACTTCAATTTCAATTTTCTTCTTAAAATTGAGGCGACTTGTTAGTAGTGCTCGAGTAAATAATTCTGACTGCAACTTAACAGCTAAGTGAAGATTGGCTTCCACTAAGATACTTTGAACCACGCACTTCTCAATCAAGAACAGAACAAATATATTCATAAAACAGTTTGAAACTTCAAAATCTTTTGCTCGTCGATCACACAAACTAAATGCACTTAAACATACCAATCAGAAACCAACCAG
Source organism: Trididemnum clinides (assembly GCA_963675345.1). Classification (NCBI taxonomy): domain Eukaryota; kingdom Metazoa; phylum Chordata; class Ascidiacea; order Aplousobranchia; family Didemnidae; genus Trididemnum; species Trididemnum clinides. The sequence continues at coordinate 19,111,156 of OY776304.1, read as the reverse complement.
AAAACTAATCCAATCAATTCACTGCTTGATTTTTGTCGCGCTAATAATTATAATCCACAACAAACCACCGCAGAACAACACGCTTTTTCTCTGCAGTCTCTATATACTCTTTGCTCTCTCACTTTCTACTCTACTACTACTACTCTCTGAATGCGTAAAAATCTCGCCGCCTTACAGGTTAATGTGCGCGATTTAGAAAATTTAAGAACAACATCACGTGACAAAGAAAAAGCACCGCCAATAAATTACGTAATCGGCAATCAACAATCTCCGAGAAGAAAAAAATGTTTACTCGACCACGCGAGAACTTAAACACGTGATCAGCATATTATGACGTAAGAAAGAGGCGCGTGTGCTACAAATCTTTATGCGAAGGAAAAAAAGGTCTTCGAAAAATCAGCCGAGATGTAAAAAGCAAGTTTGGACTCGAGACAATTCCGGTTTACAAATAAAATAATCATGACAGAACAAAAGCGACAAATTACAGCAACAATATATATGTAAAAACTATTCCTGAAAAGCAAATTTACTTATTCGTAACAATATCAATTAAACATAGATCTTGGTCCGCTCATTATGCAGTCGAGTAGAAGAGATCCGCCTGTGAAAAGTTTGCTCACCCCTGGTCTTGGTATTTTCTACAAAAACACCAACGGAAATAACTATGATGTCGTAAACAAATTTGCCTATCTGGTGACGTCGCAATCTCACAATAATTGAAATAAATGAATGTGGCTAGATATAGATTTAAGTTACTAAAAATTTAAATAAAACCACAAGCTACTATTCGTGACAATCATATTCAAATTTGTACTGTTGCATGCTGTGTCTTACCTCATATTTTGTGCTATTGTGTAAGTGGTTTTTGATAAAATTATAAATGGGTCGATCAATAAAATTTGGCACAAAGGTTGTGCCACCAAAAAAAAAAGACTTTTGTACCGTCAGAGTTGCAAAGACAAAAAAATTTAAAAATAAGAATCATCCTAGCCTACAGCCAATTTTTGTCTGGACAATCAGTTTCTGCAACAGTTCTTAATCGATAAAAATTTCCCACTAAAGCTACCCCAGAAGGAAAATATATAGTTTTTCCGAATTCATTTAGTTTTTCGGAATAAGGTAAAAATACGTAAGAAAAAGCAAAAAACATTTTAATTTTAGATTTGGAGATTTTTGTTGGTAAAAAAGTTACCTCAATAAACAAAAACCGCTTGCTTAGCTAATAGCCTTTGGTTTTGCTTACAACGATATGTAAATTAAAAAAGCTGCAATTTTGTAGTGAAAATACTACAACTTATTTTTTTAAATAGTCGATTTCATTAGCGATTTGACTATATGTGTTAAACCTTGAAAAGTTGGCAAAAGTATGTTGACTTGAATATCACAAGTTGCACAATACAGCTAGATACATATAAAAGGAAGTGTCAACAACTTCTGCAAAACTTTGACATGTCACGCTTCTAATACTTCAGATAACGAGAATTTGACTGCTTCAAAAAACAAGTGTCGATTGCTTGTGGTTTTTCTAAAAAAATTTTATATTCCAAAATAGTTTGGTGTATCATATCAAAAAACAAAAACTGCATTGATACCAATTTTCTTATGATAATTCTACTAGGATATTATAAAGCATCAGCAAGTTTGACCTAAACTACTCATTTCAAACATAAGCAATTTTGACTATGGGGTACACAAATTAATTTCATACAAGTTTACAATATTTTTTTACTTTCATATTTTTGTTTTAGTACAAGCAACATTTCTGTTTGCGAAGACGTGAATGAATGTAACAACAATACGTTAAACAACTGCAGTCCTATAAGTGAAGAGTGCGATAATTTTGCTGGGAGTTTTCGATGCAACTGCAGGCAAGTGCATTTTCATTAAGCATTACATTTTCATTAAGCATACATACAAAACAACTTTATGAAATTTTGTCGTTTTTATAGCTTTTATAATCAAGTCCTCGGTCAATAAAAGACATCGTGTTTGTGTTCAGACCTCGATTGAAAGTTGCCAGTATTGCTGTAGTTTTTTTTATTATTTGCTTGATTTATCCTCCCTCCATTCACCAGAATGCAATGTATCGCTATGTTTTGGACGGTGAGTCCGCACTCGCTTGGAAGCTGCCATTTCCGGAGTTGCCGCAAAACATTTGGGAGTTGCCACAATAACATTTGGGAGTTGCCACAAAAACTGTGATCAAAGCACTTACATTTTACTTTTTGCTACAGATCCGGTTATCAAAGTATCAATGGAACGTGTAGAGACATTGATGAGTGCTCAAACTCGACTTTGAACAACTGTGCAGATTCGAGAGTAGCGTTATGCAGTAATTTGGGAGGAAATTTCTCATGTAGTTGCTTAAATGGATACAGTGGAAATGGAACGGTAAAATAGAGTGAAACAAAAGTTTTTCTAGGATATTTTTTTTTAATTTAATAAAATCCACCGTAAAAAATTGACAAAATTAAGAGTAGTAAAATTTGAAGTTTATTTTTGTAGTCACAGAACATTTCCACTCACAAACTCTACGTTTAGTTTCAGATTACGCTTGTACCATTTAGGTTGAACACATTTAAGCTGAGGCAAAAGTATTCTTGCTAAACCAATGTTATACTGGATTACACTACTGATTTTTTACTGCAAAGCATACGTTTTGCATACCTCAGATGTGGTATTAAGCAAGATTTTGTGCTTGTTAACGTGAAACTGAAAGATCAATGGTGAGCTTGGAAACACTTTTGTTGGGCGTGCAAAATTTTATTGGCCAGTAAATGTTGATCAAATGCCTTTACTAATTTTATCGTCGGCACGGCTGGTCAGTAGGCTAGCCCATTTTCCTTAACGTTTTTAAAATTTTTGTCGGTTTGAAAAAGTGTTCCATTTTGCTTACTGATATTTGCCAGCCAAAAAATTTTGTTCAGTTTTGACCTTTGACTCTGGTTTACTCAAGGTGATATGCAGAATTTTTCTTAAAATTGGTCAAATTAAAAGTGTGTAGCTGTATCTGATCAGGAGATTTCCCAAACTTTGACCTCATAATTTTCACGTCATTTTCTTTTTAGACTTCCTCTTATAATATCTTTGCTCTGCTTCAAGTCTGAATGATGTCAAATAGTGTACGTTTGGTTTGATGTTTTAATTGATTCTGTAGCCTCCTGCAGCCTGCTAAAATGCTGAAGTTGTCTTTTTCCAACATTTAGCTTCAGTTCACAAGTTGGTGAGCAGAGAAAAAGCTTCTTGGCAGTGGCCTTCCTACTTGTGAATTGGAAATAATAGTTGTGGATTTACTCGATGCTTAGTGTACAATCTAGGCTATCCAGCATATCTTGTAACTTTTGGTGTGAGAATGAGATGAGAGCAGTCATTATTTGTAAGCTCAAAGCTTGAAATAGGACCAGTAGATCTGCCAACAAAAGTTGTTAAAAGTATGAAAAACTATATATGAGCAATAGGCGTACCAATAACTTTGACTGTCTTGTTTCTTACAGAGAAAAATTGTCAGGTGTTTGATGAATAGCTCATAAATTAAATTGTTTAAAATGACAACTAGGTCAAAAGGAAAGCTAAAGATATGGCTTTTTGATGAATGTGTAGTGAATGATATCAGAGGAGCTAAACCACCAACAAGCAAAACTGTGTACCTGCATTTTCGATTCTAACACTCTGAACTGCAAGAAAAACAGCCTGGAACATCTTCTCTGCTAAAGTTGCAGTTGAAATTGTGAAGCAATGGTGGTTATATAAAGCTGGCATCCCAACAAAATCTAATAACACTCTCATTGACATGATCTTAAATATTCACAAAAATTGGACAATTTTGTTTAAGCAACGATTAAAAACAACGCAGCAACAACTGGACAAAAGAGATGTCTTTTCAAAAGAAATAAAGAAAACATTTTGGGCCCCTAAACCAAATTGTAAAAAAGGATTAAACGCGGAAAATAAAAAGTTTTTGGAGAATATGAAAGGCAGCAAAAAAGGTGGAGTTTTGTCATTGGATAGCATAACAGTGGCAAAAACAAACAATAGAAAAACTTTTGCAGTTGAAAAAAAAATTTAATGAAGAACAAAGAAAAATAGATTATGTAATGAAATCATTCATTATTGACGACAGGAAAAAGACAGAAAAGATAGTACATCAAGTAATGCTGGTGAGGAGGACGCTGACTTTCATTTACTTGAAACATCTACCAAAAGAAAGAAACAACTGCAAGAAAAGCGGCCTGCTGCTAGTCTAAATCTTGATCCAATCCGATGGAGTAAAACAGTCAGCCTTGTGGCAGACAAACATCATGTAAGCCACAGAGGGCTAACAGAAGTAATGTCTATTGTTGTTACCTCTGGTGGTGGTAACATCAATGACTTATCTTTGTCAAAAGAAACAGTGCGTAGACACTGCAATAGCATGCGAGAGCGAAAGGCCATGTGCATATCTGAGAAAAACTTTAAAACAATTGATGATTCAGAAAGTAACAGATATTTGCTGCACTGGGATGGAAAAATGCTACAGAGCACAGAACATGTACGAACATTCAGAGAAGTTATTGCTATTCTCTTTTGACTGCAACTAATGAAAAAAGTGAAATTTTACTCAAGATTGAATGAAAATTTAGACTAAGGACATACCACAGCTGCTGAGGTAACCAATGCAATTTTATTAACTTAATTAATTGATATTAAGGCGTATAGGCTAACTGCAATCGGTTGAATAAAATACCCCTTCCACGACTGGTTTCGTTCCTATTAGAACTTTTTAGATGGACTCAGGTATTGAACCGACGATCACATGAACTGCTTCATGCGGTTTATACCACTCCGCCATCGGTCCTATCAACTGACGCTGTTAATTCGTTAATCCAATAATTCGTAGTATAATTTTGACACTTTAGACAAGTGTAACGTTGGAAAATCTAATCATTGGTTTAGTGTTTGATACAACTTCTATCAACACAAGAATTCATAAAGGAGTAACTGTATGCTTGGAAAGAGCATTTGGCAATAATCTTTTGCAACTGGCTTGTCCACATCATGTGCTGGAACTCCTATGTGGAGCGACCGCACTTTTAGTTTATAGTACAACAAAATCACCAAATGAAGCAGCTTTTCAAATCTTTTTTGACCGATGGCCTAGTCTTGATAAACTGGACTTCCAAGTGCACAAAGCAAAAAGTAGGAAAGAAAAGACTGAATGTGAAAATGCCATTGGTTTTTGCCAAGCTGCACTCGTTAATGATGCCTCCAGAAAAGACTATCAAGAAATTTTAGAGCTAACTGTCGTTTTTCTTGTTGAGTATGTTTTTCCTATTTAGATGGCTCTGTATGTAGAAACAATATCATATTATGTGGTTACTGTGGTAATTAGTGTACTGAAAGATTTATGATATTATAATGTTGCATGTCATATTGCACGAGGAGAGCTGCCGGATGAAAAACAATTTAGAATGAATGCACCTGGAGCAAGGCATCACGCTCGCTGGATGTCGAAGGTGATCTACACTATTAAAATTGCCAGATTGCAGCACCAATTGAAAAATGACATCCCAGAATGTCTATTAGTGAAAATTGTGGATCTTGCAAAGTTTCTATGCCTGTACTATGTCAAGCCATGGTCGAGAGCAACTCGGCCCTTTCAAACCCCGATTGAGAATTTAAATTTGTACAAAATGTTGCTCACCAACATAAAAGAACACAAATCTGAGGGATCTCGACAGCTAAGCCAAGCCGTTGTTGGTAAGTTTGAAAACCACTTTTGGTATTTGACAGAGCGTTTGGTCGTCCTTTCGCTTTTCAGCGATGCTAGCGTTCAGCAAAAACAAAGTATGGCTAGAGCTATGAAAAGATATGACAAAGAATTTTCTTTCAAAAGTACTGTACAGCAGATGCCTTTGATAACACCTTCCACTTAGCTGAAAGATCAAATTGGTCCAGAGTCATGATTACTTTTCAAACTTATCAACGAACAACCAGTGTTTTTGTCGGAACCGGCTTCTCTCTGGGAGAAAGATAAGGACTACATTCACATCAAATCACGACTTCTTGATCTAAAAGTAGTCAACGACTCTTCAGAAAGAGCACTTGGACTTGCCACAGGCTACCATCAGTCTGTGGTAATAAAATCACAAACTGAAAAACAGTTCCTTTATCAGATGGTGAAACACCTTCGTGAAAAATAAAACAGTCAATTGTTGAAACCAAACGCAGAACGTTGTACCAAAAAGATCATGTCTGAAATGTGGTAAAATTCAATGACTTCGTATATGTCATTTATATTCCAGTGTACATGGGGTTGCTTAAGTAAACCAAATTTGCTTGACAGAAGTTTAGATTACTGCTAGTATCGTGTTCACTATCGTGTTAGAGAGTAATAGAAAAGGGTGATTGAGCAGTTTTGGGGATAGGTAAAATTCCAAATTTTTTAAACTTTCAGAATATGTGAACCAGGCTCAAACGTAAAATTTTTTTTGTAAAATTTGGTGTCAGAGTTACATTTACCAAAAGGAACAATATTACCAACTGACAAAAGAATTAAAGAAAAAAATTCTTTTTCAAGATTTTGGGCCAGCCAACTGGTCGGGGATGTAAAAATGCAAAGGAAACAGGTTTTCTAGAACCCCTAAAATTTCACGTGAATTATCCCAATGATAATTTTGCTCCCTCAAGATTAAACTTATGTTTTCAAAGAAAAAGTTGAAATTTTTAAGTCTTGAAAAATTGTTTCAAAACATGAGTGCTTCCGAATATAATTTTAGTAATTATCAAAAAATATTTCATTTAAGACCTTAAAATGCTGGGACTTCGTGTCTTAACAGCAAAAGTGATAATTGTTGCTCTTAATATTGCTTCAAAACTTCCCAGCAAGCATGCATCTATTAACCCACAATACGTAAGTAAAGTCTAAAGCTAAGTTCCTCTGACCCTTTCTGAGCCTGCATAGGCGTGGTCAATTGATCACAGGGTAGGCACTTAGACTGCGGCCTCCCTAATTTTTTGGATGCGACTTCTGTAATACGCCATTTTTCGATCAAATAACCTACAATTTCTGGGCCGCCGGTACAATTACACTTGTGAAAAGCATTTAACTATTATTTTTCTCAAACTTTGCATTTTATTCATTTTTTCTCATCATTAGAGTAAAATCGATAGCAGATTAAGTTGCAGGAAAATCATTTTATACAAATTATAGTGCGAATTTGATCTAAAAACTTACTAAACGTGGATTAAGATGTAATGAATTTGGTCAATCTGCTACTACTAAGATAACAACAATTTTTTGAAAAATTCGCCCATGTTTTTTTACAAATACAGGGTGTATCACAAAGATATTTACCCCCCTAGAGCTCAATCCAAAAGGACTAGGAAAAAAACAAAAATATTGTTATAAATTATATTAAAATAGAAATTTATTCCGTACATTAAATCAATCCTAACTAGTAATCAGTATGACCACCATGGTTTTTTCTAACAGCATCTAATCTTGCAGGATACGATTTAAGAAGATTAGCAAAGATTTCAGGTTCCTCTTTTATTTTAATTAGTTCTTCTGAAATAATAGTCTTTAAGGTTTCCACTGAATTTCTTTCCATGCTAGGAATCTTTAAAATTCTATCTTCAACACGTTTTTTCAGAATAGCTCCCAAGTTTTCAGTTGCATTTAAATCTGGTGATGAACCTGGCCACTGACTGCTGTCGAAGAAATCAATGTTGTTGCTTTTCAAAAGTGGCCAGGTTCATCACCAGATTTAAATGCAACTGAAAACTTGGGAGCTATTCTGAAAAAACGTGTTGAAGATAGAATTTTAAAGATTCCTAGCATGGAAAGAAATTCAGTGGAAACCTTAAAGACTATTATTTCAGAAGAACTAATTAAAATAAAAGAGGAACCTGAAATCTTTGCTAATCTTCTTAAATCGTATCCTGCAAGATTAGATGCTGTTAGAAAAAACCATGGTGGTCATACTGATTACTAGTTAGGATTGATTTAATGTACGGAATAAATTTCTATTTTAATATAATTTATAACAATATTTTTGTTTTTTTCCTAGTCCTTTTGGATTGAGCTCTAGGGGGGTAAATATCTTTGTGATACACCCTGTACATGCCATATTGCCATAACTTCTGAGGTTGACTCATTTTGGCGAGTAAGATTCTTCAATTTTTTGATGTATGCAAGGTATCGAATCTACATCTGTTACATGTATAGGAGCAAATCTCTGATCAGGAAGAAAATCATGAAAGTTTTCTTAAGTAGATTTTGCGAGAGCCCTAAACTTCCAATTATATTTTCCCCAAAAAGTTTGAAGCTGAATTTTCGCTTTTTTAGGTCATGGAATGCAGAAATCGTGAAAGTAGTTATAATTTGTGAGCACAGTTTTCTTGACACTTCCAAACTGGTTTTGTGATTGCGATTTAATTTTATCTTTCTACCAGTATCTCAATTTCAATTGCTATGGCTTTAAACCTTGTGTTACCAATTAGCTTGTTTGAAAAGACGAGGTCAAAATTTTTTCTCTCTTAATCAAATTGGAACCCTCAGCATTATATGTAAATCTACGCCTGAGCTCTAAACTGAACAATATTTTTCACTATCGATTTGTCTGAACAAAAGACCTCTAGAACATGAAGGCTACTGGTCGCTTTGTAGTTTTGGCTGTGCGCAGTTTTTCCAACGCAAAAGTGGAAAATGATTTAGAAAAAAGTTAAATATCCTGAGCTAGATTGTATTACTAATATTTGCAATTTGCATGCTCCATGCACACACTATTTAGACATTGTGCCTTGCCTCCTCACTTTGTTTTTGCACATCGACAATGAAGGAAAAAGACCAGCTTAATGCGCATGTTTCCACCACACCTATATCTTCAGAAAAGAACATTAACTGTTTATCAAATGGCAAATTCATCCGGTCCTCCCGCCACCTTAAAAATATTTTTGATATTGTACTATTTGAAACATTTTGCCAAATAAAACAAAAAAGTTTTAGATAGCATATCTAATTACGATCAAATCAGAATTCCTAACTTGGAATTTTATCGGAATAAAATTGATGTTGGTTATAGACTGTGATATCAAAGCGTTCTTTTCAAAAGTGTATTGAATATAATTCGCTGTGATATTGTCATAAAAACTATGAAATAAACGGAACAAAAATTGATCGTCCATATGTTTTTAAAAATGCAACATGATTTTTTTAATAGAAATATCAACTGACGACTGATTGCTGAAACAGTGTTAAGCAATATTTTGAGCTTGCTAGTCAAAACTTTTTAAAATTGGCCAGCGGGCCGGGTGAATGCCAAACCATAATTCATTGTAACGGTTTCACAGCATCAATCGAGAGCGTTCCAAATAATTAACAAAAAAATCACTTTTGGAATTTATTCGTATTTTTGTGTGAACATTGTAATTGATTAGCTTCTGGTTGTATTTATAAAATTGTCGTAAAAATTAATATGAATGTGTCTTGCGATTTGTGACAATTTTCAGAGCAGATCTGAGATTAGCGTCAGCTAACTGAGATCTGTGCAGCCACCTTTGTCGATATCATACCGAATGTCTGCATACATTGCAAGTGAAACCAAATACCGCAGGCATTCTTTGTGCCAACTTCCTTTATTCTCGTGAAATATCAAATTTATTCAGTTTGGGTTTTTCTATAGGATGAAGTCATATTGAAGATCAGTCAGTTTTAATTGCAACTATCCCAAAAATCTTTCTCCGTCTTGTGCCAGATTGCATGAGACTAGCTGCTTGATTACAATAATTGGCGCTCAAGGGTAGTTAGACAAGGCGTATAAATGACAGGACGATGGCATCGACTTCAGAAAGCAGTTTCACCCCAACTGGGCTGATAAGCTGTTGACTAACAGAAAGATTGAAATTAATAATCAAACGTTTACAATGCTTTACAGTATACTGCTGTACATATTTTAATTAGGACGTTTCGCTAAACGTCCTAATTAAAATATGTACAGCAGTATATTGGCTCTGTTTTTTTTTGCTGAAAATCGTAAAAAGATCCCAATCGTTTGCTTCTAACTTTACAGTATTGTTTCGCGGTTCGGATTAATTAGTATAAAGCGCTGCATCTGGCCGGTAGACCGTATTTTCCGAATCTTTTGGTTGAACAGAAACTCTTTAAATAGACGTTTGATTATAAATCATATCTGCTGACATCACCAACGAAATTCATTTTACCATTTCAAAAGACAACTGACGATTGAAGTGATTTTTTATATTCTGCATTAGATGTTTCAGTTTGTTTGTCATCTTCGGACCCACCTTTGATGCACAACCTTAGGCTACGCACCATTTAAATTTATTACAAATTTTTAGAATTTTTTATTGTTCAATGATTTCACGTTTTAAGTGGATAATTTTGTATTTTGTGTTTATAGTTCTGTGAAAACATTGATGAGTGCGCGAATCCTGATAATTTCTCATGTTCTGCCAATGCGCAATGCAATGACACTGATGGAGGCTACAATTGCACATGTAGGAGTGGCTATGAAAACAGAAATGGCAATTGTGATGATATTGGTAAGTAAATAATTGATGCGGTACTGTTTCTTTGAGAAGAAAGATATTTAAAATAATTTGTGTTCAACAGTAGCTTACACAACTCCTACTATTATTTTATCTCTGCTAATTTCTTCATTTCCAAAAATCTGCTCATTAAGCAGGGTAGACAGCAATTTATTAATTATTAAACTGCTTGCAAAGTGACAGTTGATCTAAAGTAACTTTTCAGGCAACCAGCAAGCAATATGCTAAATAGTGGACCCATTGTATCAACAAAATTTAGTTCACATGCAATGCGGAAAAAAAACTTGAAATAATATAGCAGCGAAATCTTGCAACTGTAATTTGTTTTTTTTCAGATGAATGTGCCAGAGGAACCAACGATTGCAGCGGAAATGCTACGTGCATTAACACGAACGGGACTTTTGAGTGCGAATGCTTTTCAGGTTTTAGTGGTGATGGGCGGATGTGTAACGATATTGACGAATGCATGAACGAGGCAGACAATAATTGTCATAACAATGCTACCTGCACAAATACAGCTGGAAATTTTACTTGCATGTGCAACGCAGGGTATAGCGGCAGTGGAATCATTTGCGAAGACATCAATGAATGTGTTGTAGATCCAGATAATTGCGACGTTAATGCTAATTGCATGAATACAAATGGAAGTTTTGTGTGCGTGTGCAACGACGGATTTACTGGCGATGGCACTAGTTGCTCGGACATTGACGAATGTCGTGAGACACCACGGCCATGTTCAGGTTTTGCACGTTGTACCAACTCCCCAGGTAATTTTACCTGTGCTTGCGATGACGGGTTTACTGGAAATGGTACAGATTGTGAAGATATCGATGAATGTAATGGGTCATCTAATTGCAATCCTCAATTTGGACTGTGTACCAATAGTATTGGATCTTTCACTTGTTCGTGCATCTCTTCACACTTTGGCAACGGAATAGATTGCACTGGTAAGTAAAACTAACCACACTGACTCTTAAATAAATCAGCACGCGGAAGTATTATCGCAAAAAACACAGTGTTTACGTATCAAAATCACAGCAATTGAGTATAAGTTAACTAGTTATTAAAAAAGTAGAGAATTACTGAGGTTTCACATTGTTGATAAATGGTGTATAGATTTTATGAAGTTTCCTCAGTGATTTGCTTACCTCAGTATCTCTGCCTTCCAAACTTAATTGTGTAATAAGAGTTTTCAAACAGTTGCTTAGAGTCTCTATCCAATATTAATGCTGGGTTGTGCTTTGTAGTTTTCTAATGAGATTTCGTATTACTTGTCCAATATATCCAAACCTGCAAACTGCGTTTGTTGTTAGAGTGCAATTTGATTCAACAAGTTCATTTTTTGAATTTTTATGTTAAAAAAAATATCAGTAATTGGAAAAAATATCAAAATAACTGGTAGTAAAAATAAATTTTATGTGTAAGATTAAGTCAAAAAGAAGCAGTGGATTTTTTGATTCTATGAGGTCTGTCGTATGCTGAGGCAAAAACTATAAGCGTTAACAAAAAAATGTTCAATTTATTAAGGCCTCTATGCATCTAAGCATTATGATGTATGTTTTGTTTCAGCAAAACCGACTTTGACGGCAGGTATAAGTGTAATCAGCCGTACGCCAACATGCCTCTCTGTTCTTGTGGATAACACGTTGGCTTATGAAGAATATGCGGTAAGCAACATGAAGAAACTCTTGTTACAACAAATTTTACGTTAAAGATTTTTAGTAATTTTCATTTGGCTCTGCTGCTTGTTTATTGACTTTTGCTTTAAATGCAATAACATGCACCTGTTTAAAATGTCAATCTTATCCTAATTGGGTTGCTATGCTTTTGTTGTTTATTTTACCAGTGGGGGAAGTGGGGAGCAATAGTAGCTTTCCAGGATAACATAGAATATTCGAGTTTTTGCAAGGTGGAATAATTTTTTTAGTTGAATGCTCGAAAAATTAAACGTTTTCATTCGAATGATTTTGTGTTTACGTGCTTTGTTTCACAAAACATTGTTTGTTTGATTTATATTTTAGTTTGAAAAGTGTCAAAATGTCTTTGTACGACATGTTGATATCATTTGAACCGTCAACACTTAAAATTTAAAATTTTAAAGCAATTTTGGAAAATACTAATTCATAACTTTTACCTTTGGTAAAGTTATTTTAACTAATTGCTTAAGTCGTTTTTGAGCGTGAATAAGTTGTCAGATGACATGTGACACAAATTATGCAAAAAGTTTAAAAATGCTTCAACGTTTTTTGAATGTTAGGAACCGTAGTTAGCCTGGCCGAGGTTTGGCAAGCACTAATCTAGTTGAAGTAGCATGTGTACTTGGGGGTTGTGTAGTGTATTGCAAATTTTGTGGACTATGCTTTCTGCGATTTTGTAAGGGCAAAGTCTGGATTAAGATGCATGTTTGCAGATAGTATTGATCATTATTGCAAGCTATTGTTAGTGTATAATATGTCGGTATGTCACATTCTTTTTTTAAATAATTTCTTCATTTGAATTTCACACTGCTTTTGTTTGGGCAAAACTAAAACGGTTTACCGTGTAGACCAGGGGTGTCAAACTCGTGGGCTTCTGGAGGCCACATTGCACATATGAGCAATCGTGCCGAGGGCTGCATGAAGTTCTGGATTTGGAGATCACCACTTCTCTGGGCAACGGTCTCTGTAATATAGCCCGAAGTAAGATCGATCTCCAAAAAAAAAAAATGTCATCACCTTTCCAGCATCAGTAAAGTTTTCTCCGAATGACAAAAATTTGTACCTCTCGAGTGTGGCCTGTGATCTGGGCTTCAAACGTTTGTTCGACGATGATCCGTTGCAATACTGCCAAAATTCATTAGTAATTTCAGACTCGTCTCGCGGGCCGCACTGAAAGGCTGCGAGGGCCGCGAGTTTGACACCCCTGGTGTAGAGCAACGTTAATTCCATTGTTGCTGCATTTGCAACTATTCAGCCACTAAAATCATTTGCTAACTTTTTGTAGGTTGAGTTGAATCCGCCACCACAAACCAGAATTATCCGTTTTATTACTGCTAGCATAACCGTATGTGAGTTAATCCCCAACACTGAATACAGCATATCGGCAGCCGTGACAAGATTGAATGGGGAGATCGTACCAGATCCTCTGTTTTCTTCTTCGACTACCGCGATGACAGGTCGTACTGAATAAACTAGCGTTTTGTATTTTCGATGGTAGACCTAATCTTAACTTTGTAATGGTTAGGTTTGGCTAGCAACTTTTTTATTTCAACGATGCTTTGAGGCACTCTAAGTAATGTGTCTGATAGCAGTTTGATTGTTTCAATAGACGATATGAATTTTATCAGCATTTGGTAATTCCACAAAAGAACACGTTTAGCTTAAAAAAACAACTTACGAGCAGTTACCAAAATGGCTAATTTAAGGCAAATGCATTTTTCTTATCGAAAGCAGCATGATTGATGCTAAAAAGGAAAACCAGTCATCCAACTGCAATCAATAACTGGTTGACATTCTAAATAGATTGTAACTTAAGCTACTCACATTCTTCCTTTTCTAATTTTTTGTTTTGTCCTTACAGACCGAGCAACAATTTCCTTTTCACTGACGGTGTTAAACACTGAATTTATTGAGGATTATAGCAATATCAGTTCTGCACCATCACAAATGCTTGTCAGTGCCATTCGAAATTTGATTATAAACCAATTTAACGACGGAACTTTTTCGTTTTCGATAATAGGGATAAGAATAGTACAAATCAGGTATGATTGATTGATTTTTTTATTTCGCATTCCAGTAATGACCATACAGTTATCAAGAACCTAAAAATACGGTACATTGTTATTCAGCCCACATCAAGTATGTTTTCCTAATGAGCTTATTTCAAAAGATTACCCATCAAAATATAGTTTAATTTAAAATCATATTGAAATAAAAAAATGCAACAAAATAATAAAAAAACCTGCTAACAAATTTAGTGTTTGTTTGTGTTTGTACTCTTGGTTATTTTTGTTACAGTTGGTTTAGAGTAAACTTTTCTCACGTCAAGGGTGAATTTAGGAATAGGCATTTAAGAAAAGTTTGAACAAGAAAAGGGTGTGAGGAAGGTAATCTTTTAATTCCAAAACAAATTTGATGGAAATTGTGATTTCTATGTTTGAACTGGCTTGAAATCCTTTTAAACGCAGTTTTGATGGTAATTTAAATTATTTTAGTCTATCGTAGGCAAAATACATTACATCTGATAGAGCTTGCTACTAAGGCTAAAACTCAGAAAATACGAAAAACATTTTAAGCTTTTAAAATGTTCAAAAATTTTTGGTAGAGCAATAAGTTATTTCTTGTAATTGTGCAGTTGAGTTCTACATACTGGCTATTAAAGACTGCACTAAATTGCAAGCCTTCTGTGATATTCTCATTGATGCATCCTCGGTTCCGACAACCGCAAAATGATGATAAAGAGCGCATCGCGACAATTTAAACGATTGCTTTTTTTAGTGTGTAATTAATCCGTTTTCACTCTGACAGCATCATATGATTCGCAATTGACCTTTTTACATTGGGCTGAACGATGAGATTAACGGTTATGTTCTTAAAATGCTTAAAGTACTGAAGTATCACATTGTAATAATAAAGATTACTTAAAATTACAGGCTGATTTTGCAATTCCTACCAAATCGTGCAGCTTACGTTATGACGTATGAACAGACGATGTGTTTTATGCACCCGATCAAATTTTTTTTAGCTTCATGAGAATTTAACTTCTGGACCTAACTTGCTCCCCTGGAGCAAAAGCGAGTGAAAAAAAATCTATTGTACCGTTGATCATGCATCAATGCCGCCAACACTGCATTCTTAATTTAGTAAATTGTTTTGTTTTCTGGCTCGATTAGTGCCATTTTGTGTTGATTTTCAAGGTATTGCTCAGGTATTCACAGACTAATAACTTTATTGATTTGTAGAAATGGTAGCACTATTGTTAGTGTTGAAGCTGACACAAATGCGAACAACACGAATGTCGAAAACACGAATATCACGGGATCTTTTTCTGGTTCAGCCAACTTTTCCAACCCTGCGACAAGTAAGCAAACCTGCCCAAGATAGTTCTTAGCCGTCACCTGACAAATGGTTCTAATGTTCTGAAGCTGTAGCTTATCATACGAAGTTACTTTCATTTTTGCGCAGCCCCCTCTTTTTTTCCGTTAACAAGCTCCTGGTTCTCTCCTGAGAGTAAATGTACTGTCGTTTAACTATCAACAAATAAATAGATTTTTCTCTATTCAAGCAACAACATATAATTTTTGCCCTTACTTTGGCTTAGTTGTTGTTGTTTAGTTATGCTTTTTCTGCAAGGGTGGCCGACGTTTTTTCAATGAGATCTATTACCTAAAGAATTTTTTAATATCTCGCAATTGACCTGTCGGCAAAGCACCACTAAGAGGGAGCGGAGCTGTTTTCGTTTTTACCCGACTTTTTTTTCGGAATAGGGATTAGAGGAAGACTACGGAGCCTTAGTAATCCGCTAACTCTTTTTAACCTGAAACAGAAATTGTATAAAGTTAATGAGGTGTCAGAGAAAGTGAGCGTAAAGGTTACGTAGCATGACAGGACTTCCATTGGCCTGAGAGAATCAGGAAACAATTGACGGATTTTTGGTGATGTTGACCTGGAAAGAGGTTGCAGAATAGTTTAGGCTTGAGCGGATAAATTGAGCAAACTGGGACCACAAAAAATTAGAAGATGATTTTAGTGACACAATGGGTAAAAATGCCTGAAACTCGTTTTCTGAAAGAAGAGAGAGAGCCATCGTTTCAAATTACAATCATGTGATTTGGCATAAAGTTAAAGTAAGCTATAGCAGCATCTTGAAGTGGAAGGAAAGAATTAAGTTCAGATCCAAACATGTAAAAAAATGAGTTTTATTCAGAAAGAAAGAAATTTCAGGAAGAAGTGGGGCAAGTAAAACTTTTCGTAAAAAGACAGAAGATCGAATAAGTAGTGGGTGAACAAAAAAATTGTTTCAAAAATTCTTAGAAATTCTCGCTTTCACTTTGAGTCTCTCAGAGTCTGAATTATGGGAAGAGCTAATTTACACGATGACCGGTTAAATGAGTAAGGGTAATCGGCAACGCTTGCAAAGGTTCCTCTGAGAGAAAAAAGCTCTCTGGGAAGACCAATTGCAATTGATGATGTTATATTTTGCATCAATCAATAGCCGTATTAACCTGTTGTTACGGTGTCTGACCGCGTTGGGTCTGATGAAAATCTGATGAAAACCTCCTGAAGAGTCTCAGTACTTTCTGGATGGGAGAACCTTGTGCTTCAATTGGAGTTGACGGCAGATATTTCGCTTTGGCACTTACAAACAGGCTGCTTAAATTTTATGAGTTTAAAGACAATTTTTTTCATCCAGGAAAAGCCTGTAAGAAATGTCTTTCAAAATCTTGTCAAGTTAGAACAAACTTTGAGCCGATCGATTCGCTAGTTACGACTGGCCAGTGGGTCGCGATTGACTTGTTGTCCTTTTACTGTACTGAAGAATTAAGTTTCAAGGCAATTTTCGCTTCTGTTGATGTGCTTTGATTTTTTGGTGTGGAAAAGGAAATGGAAAAAAGTAGGTGCTGATGATATGCCGGTCACAACATGAAAATGTTGGGGTTACGTGGCAATAAACTTGTTCATCAAGACCTTCAATGACCTGTTATAAAGTAAAAAATGCTAGGTGGTTGGACAAAAGGCACATTGACATGAATATTTAAAAAAAAGGTGATAACAAAATTGCTGTAAATATAAGAGAAATAAAGTTAATGAGTTACATGATGAAGATATGGAAAAGAGATATAGGAAAAAGATTAAGACTTGACGATCTGTGAGCAACAGTATGGCTTTATGTCAGGAAAAACTGCCATAGATGTAGGGTTTGCTATGAGAATGCTGATGGAAAAATACATAAATGGACAAAAAAAACTGCATTGTGTATACATGGACTTGAAAAAACCATATGACACCGTACCAAGGTAGGAGTTGCTGTATTGTGTGAGGAAAACTGGAGTGACGGAGAAGTATGTGAGTGTAATCAAAAATATGTAAAAAGACAACAGAAGAATGGTTATATGTGCAATAAAACTGAAGAAATTATTTAGCGTGAAAGTTGTACTACACGAAGCATCCACAATGAGCTTATTTCTCTCTGCAATGGTTATGAATTGGTTGACAAATCACATTAGAGAGGAGTGTCAATAAAGCACAAAGCTAGCAGATGATATTGTCTAATGTGGAAAGAGTGAAAAAGAGGTGAAGACAAACTTGAAGGTAGGAGAGAGGAGAGATGCATTAGAAAAAAGAGGAATGAAAGTTAGCCAGAGCAAAACAGTATATATGTGCATGTATAGAAATAGAGATGGTGATAAAGTGCAATTTCAAGGTGGAAAACTGATTAAGGTAACAGGGTATCAAGTATTTGGTTTGCGTTCAACTGTGCGAAGCAATGAAGAGCATCGTAGAAAGGAAAAGAGAAGAGCCTAAGCTAGCTGTATTGAATGAAAAAGAATTACGAGTGCAATATGTAATAGAAAGATATCTTCCAAAATAAAAGGAAAAATTTAAAAGACGTGGTCAGACCAGTAATACTGCATGGGTTAAAAACGGTACCAATGACTAAAGGTCAGAAGTATATCTGGAAGTGGCAGAATTAAAGATGCCGCACTTTTCAATGGGAGTTAATAGAATGAGTAAAATAGAAATGAATATATGATAAGAATAGCTCATGTAGGGGCAAAATAAAGATAAGTTGACACCAACAAAACAGAGATGGTTTGGGCATCTTTTGAAGAGAGAAAACGACTACATTAAGAGAAGAATCATGGAAATAAACATACCAAATAAAAGATAAAAGGGAAGACTGAAAAAAAAATGAACGAATGCAATGAGGCACAATTTGAAAGTGATCGCACTGATATCTTAGAATGTAATGAACTGCAATAGATGAAGAAAAATGATCTGCTTTAGCGAACTTTGAAATGAAACAGCCAAAACGAGAATAAATCGAAATGTCTTTAGTAGAAACTAGCAGAGGTACCCGGCGTTGCCCGGGTATAGGATAAAAAAGCAACGTCAGTATATGCAATTGGTCAGATCATGTAAGTTATCCTGGTGATTACTACTCTGACAACACTTGCTTTTTAACCCCTAGAAACTGTTGTCACGTAATATTTGCATTATCGGAGGCTAATCACCTTGAAGAGGAAACAGGTTACATTATCATACCTCAACAGTTACATTAGCATAACCATATTCTATGTAAAGGTGAAGATTATTTGCTTAAAGTTTTGTTTGTAAATCTTTTAATTCAATACAGATAATAAAAACACATTTTTGGATCACTTCATAATTTCTGATTATTAGCTATTTTTTTTTTCATCATGACATTGTGTTACTACAGCTTAAGTCCTTCAGATGATATTTGTTATATTTCAGTAATGTATGGCTTAAAATGCCAAAACTAAATTAAAGATTTTACGTTTTCACTTTATGACTCTTAGCTTACATTTTTAGAATGCTTCAAGTTAATCGAACCAAGTACACACTGAAGAAATCACATAATTATCAAATGCTACCATTAAAAATTATTTTTTAAATATATCAGTTTAAACTAATGCAGAAAGTTTCAAAACCATAAAGAAAGTTTGAGGAAATGAAAACACATAAACAAATCACACATTTAATGATAATCAATAAATCATCTTGCATTAAGATTGAAAATTTCTTTATAAACAATATTTGATCATTAGTTTTCTTGACCTAATTACACAAGATTCAATCATGCAATATTTTGCAAGTTCCTCATACAATCGTATAAAAGAAAATAAATAAAAGTTATGAGGAAGAATAACTTAGATTTTTAAATATATACAAAGGCCAAAGGCCAGTCTTTACCACCACACACACATCTCTAACAGCACTCAAGTCTCCCTCAGAACTGCTCATCTATAGCTTACAGCAAGTCTCTGCTTAACTCTTCTTACCAGTAAACCATCAAAAATCAATTAAGAATGTTTACATTCGATGTAGAGACTGGTCACATAACCTACTTGTTTTGGTATGTACTCTTCTTATCATTAAACCATCAAAAATCAATTTAGAATGTTTACATTCGACATAGAGAGGTGGCCACATAACCTACTTGTTTTGGTGTGTATGGGCCCTGAACAACAAACCCTTTCAGACTTTAAAATGCTTAGTACCTTATACTTTGATTTTATCTTTTCTCTTCTTCTGAGTTTTTCTCAACACTTGCTTTCACTTTAACATATAATCTCTACAATTCTACACCTATTTCTATTATATTCTTATATCTATAATTATTAATGCTCATCTCGAATATCTCTTCTCTCTCTTTAATACTTTAAGATTACTTGCATGACATCAAAAACCATTAAACTGCGACATACACTTCATTTTTAATTCCTTTATCATTACTACTCATAACAATAGGTATTTGAATTTTCAAGGGGGCTTTCTCCCCCCTTTTTGCCCCCTAATATAGTCGTAGGAGGCTGAAATTTGGGGAAACTTTTTAATTTAGTGTCTTATACATATGGTTTAAATTTCATCTAAATCAGATATATTTGAATTTTCAAAGGGGGTTCTGCCCCCCATAGCTCCCTTAGGGGAGCACTTAAAGGTTTGAGACCACTTCCACAGTATTCCTCGGAAAATTTTACATGACAATACACTTTTACTTATTTTTTGAAGCTTCTTTAACTTTTCTCTCTATAGGTATTTGAATTTTCAAGGGGGCTTTCTGCCCCCGAATATAGTCGAAAAAGGCTGAAATTTTAGAAAGCTTTCTAATTTAGTGTCTTATACATATGGTTTAAATTTCATCTAAATTGAATATATTTGAATTTTCAAAGGGGGGTTCTGCCCCTCATAGCTCCCTTAGGGGGGCACTTAGAGGTTCGGAACTACTTCCGTTGTCTTCCTCGGAGAATTTTACATAAGAATACACTTTTAGTTTTTATGTAAACTTTTTAACCTTTCTTTCTATAGGGAACACACACACACACACACACACACACATAGACACACACACACACACACACACACACACACACACACACACACACACACAGACAGACATTGACTTTTATATATATAGATATATTGCGCCAGCATAGTATCAATTGAGTTGTATTAACTAAACGAAACCACAAAGTGTTTGTAACAGAAAAATATAAACATAGATTTGGGTTAATTTATTCAAACGAAGTTAAGAAGGAAAGCTGAGCATTTAACAAAATGTGTCAATGTTAAATTGTTCAGTCAGAAATTGTCATGGGCTAAAGACTTTAAAAGCAGCAAATTTTTTGGTTTTAAGCGTCAAAGGCAAAGTGGCAATATTTCAAGTCATAAAAGCAATTTTTACAGTGATCTCCAGAACGTCTCTGAATGTACAGTAAAGGAGCTAATTACAATGCTAACTATCTGTATTGAAACTCCGAGCAACAGCTTAACATTTCAAAAGTTTGTGTACGAACCACAGTCTGTCAGGATTTAATGTTGTAATCGAAAACATATGTTTAACTTGTAAGCAAACGCTCAATTTTTACGATTCAAAATTTCACGGTGAGTGTAAACCGGCCTATACTCAATTTCTGGTAGGGTGTCAGTTATACTAATTGATATCATAATATCCTCAATCTATGGTACTGCTAAGGCTAATCAATAAGCCATAACAAAGAAGGCTACACCAGAATCAATTATGTACTTTTGCTTGTGTTGCTGTCCCTTACATGAACTACGAAACAGAGCAAAAGACCAAAACCAATTCCAATAAAGTTTGAATCTACCAGAATCGTTCATAGTCATTTACATTGGTTTACTGGTAGTATAAATGTATAAAGGTTATGGCAATTCATAATTCAAGAATTTTTGAAAATTAAACTTACTGCAGTTTTTATCTCGCAACTGACCAACCATAAAAGCAATTAAAAAAAATTTTCACAGCGGCCACTATTTCAACATACCCATATGCTCTGAAGTTTTTATGCCAATTTAGCTGGAATTAGATGATTTCCTATATGTGTTGGTACACACTTGTCACTTTTCCATTACATTTGTTGCTTTTAAGCATAAGTTTTGGCAATTTTTTTGCATCATATTGTAATAATCAGCACTGACAGCTTCATGCTGTTATTTTTTCAAATATTAAGCTCTTAACTGATAAAAATACAGTAATTAGTTAGAAATAACGCTGCGTCTAGTTAAAAACTTATCTACCGATTATTATTTCTCTCAAACCTTGGTGGTGGTGGATCACTTGTCTACTGCATTTCAATTAACTTGATTAGATTAAAGTTTATAAAATACTGCGCCGAATGCAGACTGGAGAGGTTCAGATAATTGATGGTGATGCTCTTCCACAATCCAAAAAATACGGGCTCGTTCCTGTCAATCGTCAATCAGAATGGCTGCATAACCAGTACTGAACTTGATGTCTTTTTCTGAAACACAATTTATTACTATGACAGCTTTTTTAAACAAAACTTACAGCTTCGGTTTATAACTCTGATGTATGTCATCTCTGATCATGTGTATTAGTCTGCGCAGTGCTTACAATAAGAGCTGAAGCAGTGAACTAGAACGTAAGTTCAATAAAATCTGTAAGTTGTGACAATAATGTTACTACGGCTGCTGGAACCATGGGCTCTTGGATACCTTTTCAACAAGGTGCCAGTGGTGCTTGAGCAACTTGCTGCAAGCTGCTTTTGCAGCTTTTCGTTTGACACATTAGCATACGAGTATTGTCGTAAAAATAATGTTGATCATTTTGCTTTTTTATAGTTTTTTCGTCTAATATCATCAACTGCAGTGGTTCTCAAATTTATAATCTTGCAGAACACCAAGACAATAAAAATTTGTGTGTGGCAAACTTAGCGCAAAGCCAAGAGTATCAAACAATTTTTATTTTGCAAATAAATTTGATGCAAAGTATGTGACGGTTCTAATTGAAAACAAGAAAGATTCAACGATGTTTTGGTGGTGTTGATGCAACTAATGCTGTCTTTACGGCACAAGATGAGAAGCATGATTTAATTAAAGTGGTGGAATTTCATCGTAGGTTACCCCAGCCTTCATTTTTATGAAAGTGTACTTGTAAAAATAATACGTGTAGCCAGAAAAAATCGTATTTTGGAAGATAGTATATATATTCCACAATTTTTTATATTCTAAAAGGCCAATGTAGAATTGCAAAGATCAATAAAATGGTTTTGCCAGTAAACTGTAACTGATTTTTCTTAGAACGCAGAGTTTTTCCCATAAATTGGTGCATGCTTTTGATTTGGCTCCTCCGAAACTACAGGGCGTACAAATATGAAACTTGACACGATCAATCAGTGTCATACGGGGTCAATAACGCCATGAGTACGTCATAATTAAAGATAATTTGTTATTTACCTAAAAACAACTGCACGAATCTACTGGAATCTGGATTTCAAATTGAGGGAATGTTTGGCACGTTTTACCACCTAGCTACGTCTATGCTGGAAACAAGGCGCAAAAGACTAAGCTAGGGCATGGAGGTTATTAATACAAGGACAAAAGGGAGAGAACAAGATTGATAAACAGGCCTATTACTTAATATCATCTTTGCCGCGACATTCTCCACTCTGACTTCAACTGTTGCTTTACTCATTGAAATAACAGCAGACTAATCGGAAAGAGAGGAATAGAAGTTGTGCTTAATCCTCCATAGGATTTTTGACTTGATTTTCTTTTGAAGTACAGTTTATTTTGGAACCGAACACAGCGATGTCAAAAAATTAACTTTTTATTGATGTTCTTAAAGTAGATACTTGATCAAGCCGGAGCAGCGGGCTGAACCGATACTCTTTAACCCAGACGTCACTGAAGAGAGCCCTGCTGGCAGCGCTTGCTCAGTTAGTACTATATAGGAAACAAATCCAAAGTTCACACTCGATATTAACTTATTCAACCTACAAACCATGCTAACTAAAGCAAACAAGTCTGCTTCACTCCTGACATAATCGTAGTTTGTTTACTCTACTTTCTAATAAGATGCATCTCACTTGTCAACTTTTTCGAAACTAATTGCGTTAAGTGTCGCATAAATATAGCTCTCACAAACTATTTCAAACGCAAAGCAGCAGCCATCTTCAGTGAAAACGTTGTTTCTACTTCATTGACTCATTATTGATATGGACTTAGCCTTATCTCATGTAGTATATCAAAGCTCAAAATACAAATAAATATATAAATAACTAGATTTTTCTACGCCTTCCAATTCAATTTCTTAAGTCCTGAAAAATTTAATTGACTCTACTGAATTGAATCATAGTAACACATTTCATTAAGTACTAATGCTTTTATGACACCTCTAATAAAATACACTATTTATTCGATTATAAGTCGATTCGCTTATAAGACTGGTCCCATCTTCACCTGGCAGGTTGTTGATATTCTGTTTCGACTCGTTTATAAGACGAAGCAAGGAAAGCATGTAACTAGAGAAACACATTTCAGTATCAAAGTACGTTTATGCTAACTTAAATTACATTTCTTCTAAGTATTAAAACAGTTTACGCAAACTGCACTTTAGTAGAACACAGCAAATCAGTATGCAAGTTAAAAATTTCAAAAGCCTTTAATTTATTCGTTGTCGCTGTCTCCAAACAGTTCGAATAAATCGGAAAAAGCGAAGTCCCACGCTCTTTTCAACGAACAAAAAGCTGACTGACAATAGGTTAAAAGATTTATTTGATTCATAGCATGACATTTAATTTAATTACCGCGTACGTGTCTCTATTATTAATTTTTGTCAGAAACTGTGAAATATCATTAAGACGCCCCCTCCCAATTCGAGCCCGAAATCTCGAGAAAAAATCCCCGTTTTATAAGCAAGTAAACACGGTAGATATTTTGTAAATGGTACCTTTTTTTTAAACAACATAAATCTGTAGTGATCTGTACTTACATAAATCTACAGTACATAAATCTGTAATAATCTGTACGCCAAAAGTTTTGCCTAAAATCAACAAATATGACACTACGTAACACAATTTTTGTTTGGCTACTTTTTTCAGTGCCCTTTTGTGTATTTTTGAGTGCTGAGTTTAAAAATCCGGTTAGTTTTTTTATCATCGTTACTTTTTGAGATATTCATACTTTTTGTTTCATGCGATCTAGCTGTAGCTAGCAGATTGTGTTCTACCTTACAGTAGATTCTAACTGCATATCAAGGTTCCGTTCAATACATATTAAACGCAAAAGTCAGTTTGAAAATGGTTCATAAAGAAGAAGGCGTGAAGATAAACATAACACAGTTTTTTCAAATAATAAGAATCATTTAAAAATGCACTGTTGAGCAAGCTTTTTTTTTTATGACCACTCTTATCTTGCCTTATCAAAGACCAAATGTAGTCTCCTATCATTTCACTTCCCCAGCGGCCTTTATATCGTCTTTCCATTGGCTCAATATCCTGGTGAAATCTCTCACCATGCTCCTCACTGAAGTCACCAAGATTTTCTTGAAAGAAATCCAGATGAGAGCATTAAAAGTGAAGTTTTTCAGACATGCGACAGCCCATGTTTTGGTAACTTTTGATAAGCTTTTTCACTAACTCTTTGTAATTTGGATCCTTTTTATTTCCCAAAAATTCATCAATCACACCTCGAAATGCTTGCGACGCTTCCTTTTCTGTTTCATTCATTTTTCTTCCAAGGTTTTAGACTTTAACATTGTGTTTATCTGGGGACCAACGAATACTCCACCTTTTATTTTGGTCTCTGATAGCCTGGGAAACATTGAATAGATTTCTTGAAAAACTTCTCCTTCAAAATTCAAAGCTTTAACAAACTGTTTTACTAGACCTAATTTGATATGAAGTGGTGGCAGTAAAGCCTTTTCCCGGCTTATAAGAGGCTCCCTGATGACGTTATACATTCCTGGTGTTATTTCTTCCCGTTTCGGCCTATGAGTTTTTTCGAGGTGCTTACCATCAGCTCTACTATTCCACAAGCACAAAAAGCAAGAGTATTTTGTGTATCCACCCTGCAGACTAGCAAAAATTGTAGCATTTTGAAGTCACCACAAACATACCACTTAAACTGAGCATAATTGATTTTAATGAGTAGTTACATGACATTTTCATAGTCTTCTTTCATCTTCAGTGAATAAGCCAGTGGAATTGATGGATATATATTGCCATTGTGAAGTAACACCGCTTTAAGACTTTTGGTGAAACTGTCAATGAAAAGCTGCCATTGAGTAGGATCATGATTTATTCCAACAGCACGAAACAGGCGTTCTACATTTTTGCAATAGCAAAGGTCTTCAATAACATCAAAATAGACAGAAAACTCCAAGTGCCTCTTCCTGTAGACATTACTCTTGCAGTCATCGCCAAGCAGATTCCACTCATTAAGTCTGGATGTTGATAACGCTGCTCCAGATTTTGAAGACCCAGATCACGTATTAAATCATTCAATTCTTGTTTAGTCGGAAAATGAGGTTCTGCACTTGTTGTTGGTGCATATTTTGCATCAATGTCTGAATTTTCACTTGCTGTTGCTGAGTCTTCACTTAAGTACGTTTCTACCTGAAATGATAAAGAGCAAGTACATAGTAAGAAATTGGATCCAGTCTCAGAACGTATAAATTACTGTTAGTTACACTTACCCACAGCAAATTACTCGCATTTGATGGTGGGTTTGGAACCGGTAAGGCGTCACTGTGAGGAACAGGTGCAATGGATGAGGGTATACTTGGATACGTCATAGCTCTTCTTCCTCAAACCTTGCGGTGCTTCGAAATGTTTATCCTGCAAAAATAGCAACCATCATGATGATTTTGGGGCTCTCTCCAAACTCTGGAAAGTACAAATGACATAACTCTTCCAGAACCACTCAACCATCCTTCAAGATTAGATCGACAGCTGCCACAGATTTCATGTGATGCCCAGGACTTGTCCTGATTGCCAATGTCCATCCCAAAATATAGTCTATACGCTGTCCAATACTTCGTTCCTTTTACAATTTATAGGAAGAATGTTGGCCGCTGATGTAGTATCCACATACATAACAAAAGCAATCTAGTGAAGTTTTGCACTGTCTACTAGCCATTTTTATTACACTATTTAAACGATGAACTCAATTAAGATTAACACAAGACTTAACTCTATAAAATATAATCATAGAGGGCTACTGGTAGGCTGTTGACATACATGGCTGGCTGTTAGGTTCCTGATCAAAACGCGGAACTTCTCTCTGCGAACACTGAACATGGCTTTCTAATCAGACTATTCTGAATTGTATAGGCTGAAATAAAACGAAACTGAAGACTGATAAGTAACAAAAGCACTTTTGTCAGTGAGATTTCGCACTCCCTCAGGTAAATAAAACACCGATTTACGACATGATAATGCTAAAAGAGACAGATCAAAGCAAGCATAACTGCATACGAAATCTACAGTTAACGGAAAATCATAAAAAACGGAAATCGTTGTATCTTTAAAACGATCGATGATAGAAAAAAACTGATAGTATTTTTGAAATCAGCGCTTGAAAATCATACAGACACACTTGAAAAAATTAGCCAAACAAACTTTTTAAAATTTTGTTACGTAGTGTAATGGATAGAGCGACAAATGCGTGCTCATAAATTTGGGAAATGCTTTCTCAATAGCCAAATTTTCATAAAAACTGCAGGGTTCACGATATGTTGAAATGATGGTCCGATTTGAAAAATTCTTTTTTCACCTTTGTTTTTAGGGCTAGTAGCATAAGAAAAACTGCAGTAACGTTAATTACAGTTTTAACTGCAAAACAGCCCCACTAAAGATGTATAATAAACCAAAATACAAATCTTTACAAAATTTTTACTTTATAGTGAAACAGTAAGACATAAATGGCCTATGCATTGTTTTTGACAACCAGTGCAAAGGCAAGAAAATTATCTCTTTTTCTACCAAACTATCCAAGACGTAAACATTTTATGACTGAGATGGATTCATTAATTTCATAAACCTAGGCTATCGTATTCAACTTTTAACTGCTTTTTGCAGTATCGCGGCCGGAAACTCCAACCAACATCACTGTCTTGAATGTTGACGATAATTCTGTTGAAGTAAACTTTACTCAAGTACCAGATGCGGATTCATATGAGATTGCAGGTGCAACATAGTGTTATACAATAAAGTATGGTACTACTTGTTTTTATTTCAAATTACTGGCACAAAATTCACTAACAGTTTTCAAGTTTATTAATGCTAGGATACTTGTAACGTTTTATTTTATTTGCAGTAAATTGCGATGGTGGATTTGAAGCAACAATGACAATTACCGTGACAAGAGGAACTGTGACTGGCTTGCCTGCTAATTCCATTTGTACTGCACAAGTTAGATCTAGTTCTGGTGGTGGAGATACAAGCTTAGCCTTTTCAGATCTGTCTATTCCAGTTGGCTTCACAACAAGTAACAACTATGTCTTTAATAATTTGTCGGTGGTACAGATTTTTACTTGAGTTTTGAAAAACTCTTTGACAAAACAGTAACAACTTTTTTCAAAGGGTTAGTGATGTGGTTATGCTAGGCAGATATTACTGGATTTAGAGCTTTAAAAAGTTAGATTTATGTTTAATTCGTTTACACTAGCCCATAATTCGGAGATTCGTTTATTTGCTTTAGTGAGCTAAATGCTTGCACTCATTTCGGTTTTTTGCTATATATCAAAAAATTAATTCTCCAGCTTTCAGTTGCACGCAGTATACTTATAGAAATCGACTGTGCAGTCAATGAAGTACTGCAAACAACAATTTAGTGTTTCGGCGTTGTACTTGCAAAGCTTATGATTATCAAACGTACTTGTTATTTTTTAGCCTTTGTTGTTGAAATCTTGGACGTGTCGTTCAGCGGAACTTCTGCAACAGTGTTGTTCTCATCTCTAACTCGATTGGTATCATTCAATACAACGCTCGTCGATTCTGCAGGAACGGTTGCTTTCGACCAAACCACTTTAGCAGCAGATGCAAATATTAATGGAAACACCACGAGTGTAACTGCCGACGGTCTTACTGTTATGACTCGGTACGAAATCACAATAACTGCTGTTGTATCAACTGCTACAAGAGCAACCAATCAGGCTTCTGGAAGCAGAAACATTACGACTTTGGGTAAGTTATATTTTATTTACACGCAAGACCACAATTTCAAAAAGAAAGGTTGAGCATATTGTAAGGGTGCAGTTGATAACATGTATTTCATTGTCAATACAACGTACTATGACCTAATAAATTTTTTACACAAAGTTGCTGCATCAACGCATTTCGCAATTTGCTTAGTTACGTAGAGGTGATCACTATTTATTTATATCACGTATTGCCCAACTAAGAAAAACAATAATTGAAGCTATTCCTAGATTATGTTTTTCAGTATGTGTAGACTACGTTTGAGGTAAGATTTAAACCAGCAATCTAAAGGCAATCAATTTGTTTGAGTTTGATTTTAATTTTGCTTATCAAATATTACGAGTTCGCCGAAAATTTTTTGAGCTTATTCCAAAATTATTTGAAAGGTATATAAATATATTGTGTTCTATGTTTTCACTTGGATTTTGTTTTGAAATAGTGATATCTTTTTTAATTCCTACCCGGTTTGCAAACTTAAACGGCCATCGTTCACTTTTCAGAACAAGTTCAAATTCAAAAATTTATTTCTCGAGTATGAGTTTATCAAAATTGTTAAATTTTTCAAGTTTATTACGTAAAAACAATCGACTCTCGTCTACGGACCGAGTTTGCTAGAAAATTTTGCAGGAAACAAACTTTGCTTGCTACTGTATTTTACAAATTTTACCTAGGTTAATCACAACGATGTTCATTCCTCAAAATCATTTTCCGATTTTAAGTTCTCTTGTGCTCAAAACTTGAAGAAGATATTTCCCCTTTCGCGCCTCTTTCAAAATAAGTCCATGCCTACCTTTACCCCAAACCGTTGAACAGTGATCACT